>CM055265.1:201374867-201974867 GCA_029237695.1 Conchocele bisecta | reverse complement strand
GCACCCTGTGGACATCCCAGGGTGTCCGGTTTAGAGAGGTTTCACTGTACCAACACGTGGGTTACAGGCAGACAAACGGCAACATGATCGAAGGGTGTCGCGGAAATACGTAGACTTTAGCCCTGTCACCCCTATGTAACAGGAATGTATTTTGATATGCAAATTTTGCAACCAATCCAACCGTCACAAAATGATTTTCAGACTAGTACATTTGACATTTTCGCTACACATATATGTGTGTTTATTAACGTCTCCTCAATGTACATATCACAAGATATTTCCACATAAAACAGTAAAACAGTACATTGTCATTCTGAATAAGAATTATAGGAGACTACCCATATACATGTGACACAACGTATATTAGTCACTCATCTACTCATCAAGTAAATCCCATCTTAATGCAATGTGTTATTACATATGACAAGTATATCCTATTGTCTATTTTTCATAAACAAAATCCAACCACAAGGATAAATTAATGATGATACAATTTACATCTGTATTGTATTAACCTTTCTGCAGCTGTTAATGTGATTCATGAAAGAAAACCAAAACCGTATATGTCGCTCGTAATAGACTCATTTCTACACTAAATATATCAATGTACTATTCAAATGAGTGTCTGTTTTATTAATGATACCGTTTTAAATATGGCAGTCCATGAGTTGTATTTGTCTTGTCACAACTTGGCATCAGATGAAGATACCACATATCATGTAATTCTATATCGAACACTGTAATAACAGTGATCTTAGGCATTGTAATAGCATCGAAAACAGTGGCCTCAATCAAAGCTTACATTTGTACCGCGATCTGACAAAACCGGGCTTATTGCACTACTGGTCAGAGTAGATCTTGATCAAACTTCACACTCACTCAGCCTGGTAATAATGTATATTGTTTGCTGGTTGCAAAACATGTGTTTCACTCATTTAATGGCGAGCAATGTAGACCCTGATCAGACTGCGCGCGCAGTCTGATCTGGGTCTACATTGCTCGCACAAGCAATAAGAATTATTTTGTTAGACTTTCCACTTTCTTCCTCCAGTCGTCGGGTGTGCGTTGAAAATCCATACAAATGTCACTCATTTCGGCAAATCTCCAGGATGTTTTATCAGAAAATACAAGGAATTTTAAAATGAGAACATTCCGTAATTTGATGTTTCCAAGTCGCAGACAATAGAGGGTATCCCGCCCGTGAGCCCGCTACCAGTCCGCGGATTAGGCACCGCCATTGAGGCTGACAACAGAGGTTACGCGCAACCTTTTCATGTGCACAGGCGACTAACTTTTAACGGGGATGGTAAAAATGGTTACAATTCCTCCAAATGATGTGTAGAAACCAGCGGAAAATCAGAGAAATAATAATAGCAATGAAAGTCAAAAACCGCCACTAAATACCTATATATATACTAGTAATAATAAACATTTTGATTGTTATTATTATTATTATTATTATTATTATATATTATTATTATTATTGGTAAAAAAGATTATTATTTTATTTTTTTGGTGGCTATATTTTGATTTTGGCTTTCTAAGTGCAAATATAGGTTTAACAGAAGCTCTCTAACCGGAGATTCAGAAAACGTGTTATTTTGAAGTGTTTCTCACACACACAAATTGCTATTGTATACATTGTATTTATGTGATACAGTATCCTCCAGTTTACAAACTTTCCCTGGAGTACACATATGCATGCATTACAGTGTATCCTCTCGATACCGGACACCCTATCGGTCCCCACGGTGTCCTGTTTATGATGGTTACAATACAGTGGAACCTCTCTAAACTGGACACCCTGGGAGGACCCAGGGTGTCCGGTTTAGAGAAGTTCCACTGTAAATCAGACATATGACTATGCGAACGTATGCGGCTGCGTTTTGCGAACTGGAACAGGCATTATCATCATAAATATACACCAATGAAACCCATCAGATTAAAGATACACAGACTGGGTGAGGCCGGATTAGAGAGGTTCTACTGTGTATACCATACCGGACAATAAAGCGATGATTGTTCTTCAGACAGGTTTAGAATTATAGTGTCTGGTACACACTCAATGTGCATGATCACGTGGTTACAACAATAACAACGTCGCCCACTCCAAAGTAAGTATTATTTGATATTTTCATTAATATTCAACGGATTTTGATGAAATATGGCGCAGCAAACGCGTCTCCATGCGGAAATAGATTCTTCGCAAAAACGACAGAAGTTTGGGCGAAAATATAGAGACCACCAAAATGCAGCTTAACAAGACGCGTTTTCATCCAAATCCGTTACGTAATAAGGACACTATAAACGAATATGTACTTTGAATCAGATGGATTCTGGAAATTTCAGTACTTGTTGTTGTTGTTAGTACCACGTGATCATACACCTTGACACTGATGCTTCTAATGGGCACTTGTTTATCCAGACTTAATTATGAGTCAGTTTACTTATTATACATATGAATTATTTATGTATGCATTGTTGTCGCATGTTGTAGAAAAAGTATCACACTTCTTGTACAAATAACTAAATATCAGGTCGGAACACACGCATGTGTGCATGCAGGCGAGGAAGGCGGGCATACGGGCGTGAGTTGGCATAATTCGAACCGTGGATGTAGAATTATTTGAACAAAACAAAACTGTTATTCGTGTCATTTTCATTCGTTTGATGATAACTATTTTGCTTCAAATAAATGAAACCTTTAAAAAAAACGACACACCTCTCCGCAGAGTCCCTATCAACAATGCGGCGGGACACGTCTGTTTCTACAGGCCCGGCTTCCGTACAGCGAACACTACCTACCACCTGCGCCAATATTGCCAATATTTATAAATTAATTTATTTCAAAATACTTGAATATCGTGCTTGCAGTCAAACAGCTTGATTGGCTTAGCCTGAGCTGTGCAACAGCTCAGGCTCAGCCAATCAAGCTGTTTAACTGCGAGTTGACATGGCAAATAGATGCTCAGAAACGACGAAAACGTTGGTAAGATTAACGCGGGCAGTTGTGTACACACGAAATCGATGCGCGCACCATTCCGCCACTGGTAATGAGAATCGTGATCAGACAGCAAATAGTGCGGATTATTCCCGTCACGTGGGTTAACATTCTAACTCCATTTGTCTCCGACCAGCCAGCGATCGATCGGTCTCGGTCCCACAGGCGCGCGGACGGAACGTCGCGGCATTGACGAACTTGACAAAATAATACGGGGCCGCGGCACGACAAATATGACGCTAGGCCGCGAACATCGTAACTTCCTTTTTTGTAAGCCATGAAACATTGTCTTGTGGCACTTCAAAAGAAGCATGGAAGGGACATGTGCTTTTTTATTTATGTCATTAAAAAAATACGCCTGAAGTTTCTCGATTTGGTTAAAAAAAATAGGTCTATGCTTCCGTAAATACCCATGTATGTATTCATATATCAATGGACACGTGCCACATACGGATATACACATATTATACAACATGTCACTATTACTGGTACAATTTAAAATAACAATCTACTACATGCATGACATGTACAACATACCATTATACGAAATAATGGAGAATAACTTATTCAACCAATTAACTGAACGAACGTTAGGCATTGAAAGTTAATTGACCAAATAAATCTGATTCAAGTTGTACGTTACTGTATGCACATAATTGTGTGGATTTGATACATCAGTAGATCAGGAATGTATGATACAAATCTACTGATTGATTGATGTATTGATGTGTAACGGCCTAACAACAGGTAAGGTCATTTAAGGCCGGGTCAACGGGTATTTAACCTGCTGCATTGGGGGCGGGGCGGGGGGGTGGGATCCCAACATCAGAACTGAATATTTACATCGACCAAAATATATTCAACCCTGAAATTAGAATTATTAACCTCACATAGTGCCAGATCCATATCACACCAAAGTCGCTTGGCCCCTTCCCCTAACAGTAATACTAATAGGAATAAGAATAATCGTATTACTCGTATAAGGGGAATAACCGGATTCAGCTCCCACAAAACGTACGTGAGTGCCAAACCAGGGGCCGATTTCACCAAAATTGCTAAGCATACTTATCTAGCTAAGTATACTTTGAGGGAGTAATACTTTATTTTCCCCGAAATGCATTATTTCATATAGAACTAACGACTGCATATACTTGATGATTAAAAGTATGCAGACTTATTATACTGAATTTATTACATTATCACAGCCAAAATGGCTGTGATAATGTAATAAATTCAGTATAATAAAATTAATAAATGTATCCTTAAATTGAAAAGTTCTCCCTCAAAGTGTACTCAGCAAGATAAGTATACTTTGCAATGTTGGTGAAATCGGCTACTGGTCTCTAGTCGGGATTCCGGTAAGGATGAAAAACCACTGGAACATTTTCCAAACATATTTGTTCTTGTACATCGTGTGTACTGTCGATTTGCGACAACGACTGACGATCAATTCCAAGCCATATCTCTGCGAAAACGAAATAATATAGGAATGAATGGCCTTTTTGTGGAATTTATCGGGGTATAAACTTGGAAAAGTCGCGGGAATACTGGACGAAGGCCGGAAGGCCGGAAGGCCTCGTCTACTTTTCCCGCTACTTTTCCAAGTTTATATCCCCGATAAATTCAACAAAAAGGCTATTCATTCCTTATAATTCCAGCATTTGAAATAAATTCATCAAGAAAATGTGTTTATTTTCCGCTTTCTTAAGAATTATTTTAACTGCGCCTCACAGTTACGGAAAGTAGTTCGGCGTGGGAGTTTACTGTGATATAAATTTTGGACAGAGACATGCTACGGACCAATCAAATGTTAGGGAATTGTGTAAATATGTTTGTGCTGGAATTATTGGTAAATAAGATATTCAACCAATTAAATAAACTAACGTTAGCTATTGAAAGTTAATTGACTCGAGTATGTCTTTCATAATCGAATTATACGTCACTACATATAATGTTGTGGATTTGATACAGAGTGGAACCACTCTAAACCGGACACCAAGAAAACACATGTGATCTTATTTTCGATGAGTTTCTTGGTCATTTATCTCAGGTGATAATGTATGTTCGTGATCGCATAGCACACATATATGTCTTACAATGATCAAATGCCTGATCTACAGTAAAACCTCTCTAACCCGGACACCCTGGGAGGTTTCACTATACATCCGTAAATCAGTTTTGTGAATACAAATCTACAGAAAACATGGCTGATATTGTCAGAATCGACCAGTCTGCACAAACAATTGAACTATTATCTACACACATGCGTCCATGTATGTGCATGTACGCGCACTCTCGAATTGCGGCAACAATCAACTAGCACAGTCGTGTAAGGCGATATTTCCCTGGGTAGATCTGTGGAATGTTATATTTATTCATGATCACGTTTCTGGCTGGGCGTGACGAACCCTCGCGAGATTGAGCGAGTATATATTAATGCGTGTACATGGCCGCCGTGCAATGGGAACATGTCATCAACCGTATGTTTGACCCCGGAATCGGGGCATGATCGCATTGATCGCTCATCCAGTGTGTTTACATAGCTTGCCCGAATGGAACGACAAATTTACATAAACTCAAATAATTATTGCTAGCTTTAAATAATTAGAGCTAGCATTAAATATTTAAAGCTAGCATTAATTATTTGAGTTTATGTACATTTGGCGTTCCTGGAACAGCCCAATATACATGAACTCAAATAATTATTGCTAGCATAAAATATTTAGAGCTAGCTCCATATGATTTAGAGAGCTCTTCAAATGATTTGGAGCTTTCTCTAAATATTTAATGTTAGCTCTAATTATTTAGAGCTAGCATTAATTATTTGAGTTTATGTAGATTTGGCGTTCAATATGTCCGTTACAATGCATGAATACATGATATTGTTGGCTAGGCCTAAAGATAAAGCCTTGTGGTACGGGCAGTCTGACCCAACATGATGATATGCTGCCAACAATATATATTTCAGACGTTTCTGAAAGAAAAGAAGGGAGGTTTCAATTTCGGTCGCTTTATGGCAATTATGAAGTACATTCTTTTCTTTTCCATATGCACAAAAGTTCCTATTGTCTGTTTCACGAAAGCTGCCAAAATTTTTCAGCCATATAAACAATTCAAAAACCATATTATTTTCGATAATATTAAATTAAAGGAAAATTTAAGAATGAGAATAAGAGTTTTTTGACTCCTCCCACAACTCCTCTACCTTTTCCCCCCATGTTAAATTCCCAGACAAATCAATTTTTCGTAATAAAATCAATATTTGACCAACTTTCACGAAATAAAAAGAAGGCTCATTCTTAAATTTTCCTTTAATTTAATATTATCGAAAAAAATATTGTTTTTGAATTGTTTATATGGCCGTAAGATTTGGGCAGCTTTCGTGAAACAGACTATAGTTCGCTGCACTTTGTTATTGTACGTGTACAAGTTATGCTCTCCTGTATGGAGGAAATAAAACGTATATATATACGATTTGTTATATCCCTCAAATCACGTTGGCAAGCAAGAATTATGTCATATTAACACGTACAAGTACAAAAATAAAATATGTAAAACAATGACCATGCCTAATATATTCTGGAGTGTTGCCCGCATCACAACTGTTGTTCTTACCATTAACAGTGTACATGTATTTGAAGATTTTTTTTAATTTAAAACATGCCCAGTCACTGAGCATGTTTTAAATTTAAAAATATCTTCCGAGTCAGTGGAATCTCTCTAAACCGGACACCCTGGGAGGTCCCCAGGGTGTCCGGTTAAGAGAGATCCCAATGCACTACAAACACATGACCATTCCTAGACATATTGTGTTTTGCAATCATGAACAGCAGGCGCGGATCCAGGATTTCGGGTTAGTGGGGGCGTAACTATTTTGCAATACTTGACTATATTAGCTCGTTCGATAATATAGTGAAGTATTGCAAAATAGTCGACCGAGCGGAGGCTAGGGGGGTCTGGGGGCATTTCCCCCCGGAAATTTTTTAAAATCTACATCGCATTTCCTGCGTTCTGGCGCATTTTCGAACAAAAATATTGACACTGTCACAGTATGTTTAGACATGATTTTTGATTGAAAACGTCCCTGGCCGTCCGCCGCCGCCCCCCCCCCCCCCCTCCCCCCCCCCCCCCCCCGATATAGATATGTCAAATGGGATGCATTAAATTTAAGCAAATATATATTTTTTGTATCAGGTTTAGAGAGGTTCCACATACCAATCCCATGGTTTCGGGTACATGGAGGTTACACTGTACTTAATGTAATTGCGTGCATGCTTTGTGATCGCGAACTGACATATCATTAGATATAAATTAAACTGAAAACCAGAACAAAATACCACATTTCGGGTTATCTGAGCATCCGCCTATGAGACGTATTACTGTATTACCAAATATAATTTTAATCTATATATGCTAATATAATCATATAATCGCCTATGTCATTAAATCAATCTGAAATACTCCTTTGGTAACATATCCCACGCATTGTTTATCATGACACAGAATCTCAATTTTGTTTGATCAAATTCTATTGTACAACAAAAATGTTCACAAATCGTCCCTTAACCCTTTCAACCCAACCTACCATAAAGCCAACATTTGCAAACACTGTAGATCCAGATCAGCCGGCTCCCAACGAGCCGTCTCATCTGGATCAATAGCATGTTTGAGTATTCTTCAGTTCTAAAACACAGCATATTGTCATCAATAAAATAGTCCACAGATTAGCATGGAACATCCAATGTGGATATTTAGAAGTGAAATGGTTAAATAATAACAATCCGCTACTGACAATGACGTTGTCCGTGCGTATAGTTTGACCATTTATGATGGTCATACTCTACGGACGGACGATGACTTGATTCCTCTCATTCCATAGATCTCGGCATTCGCACATTTTCCAACACGAGAAGTTGGACATGTCGCCACAAAGCCATTTTAACCCTTTGAACCCGAAAGCCCGCTATAGTGATTTATACAAACAGTGCAGATCCAGATGAGCCGGCTCGTAGCGAGCCGTCTCAAAAGGATCTGCACTGTTTGCAAGTAATTTTCATATTTTAGAACAAAAATGTACCAGTATTTTCTGACCATTGGATTGGTTGCAAAATTAACATATCAAATTCCATTTCAGTTACTTAGGGGTGAAAGGGTTAACGCTCTAAAACATGTCCATTTTTCCAGCAGAAACGAAAATTAATCAGACAAAGAGCCGTGTCAACGAAATGACACCTACGTTATAGCAACACGCGATTTCCAGGTGATATGAAACCATTATCATGTGTTACATGCCGTGACGAAAACGGTCATAAATGATTTGGCGAACAATGTACATGTACCAGTCTCACGTCAGTCTACGCATTCAGTAATATCAGTGTTAACTCATCATTTCGTCGGTGAACGAATGATTCTAACCACGATGCTTATAAGTAATATGAGTGAGCTAGTTGAGCATGGGTTGCCCTTAGCAACAGTGCAATACTCCGGTTTTATCATTGCGACCGGCTATTTGGACGTAATCTCCGGTGAAAATGCTTCACGGTATCTCCATCATGCTGCAGGATCAGCGGACAGTGTTGTCGATAACGTACAACATGATCTGCCTACTCCAGCATATGATATACACAGGCAATGTGTACGTATGTCCATCATAGTCACACAATCATTTACATATACCATCCGACCGACGAAATGCACCCGCAGGGGACATGGATTTTTTTTCACGATATAACAAATCCTTCCCTCGAATTAACAATTCGTTCCCACGAAATGACAATTCGTTTCCTCAATTTAACAATTCCTTCCCTCGAATTAATAATTCGTTCCCATCAGATAACAATTCGTTCCCACGAATTAACAATTCGTTCCCGTGGGAACGAATTGTTATTTCGTGGGAACGAATTGTTAAATTGAGGGAACGAATTGTTATTTCGTGGGAACTGCGGGGCTCCGTACTTTACCATCACGAAGTGTGTGTGTAAGGGTTCAATCGTTGACTGAATGGTGTGATCATAATTTACAGCATCCGCAAAGTCACTAAAACTATTTCCGTCCAAGCGTATTTCCTATAAATATATCACGTGTTTATGACGCGAACAATGTCGGCAGAACGTACTGGAATTGCTTTGTTTTGTATCTACACTGGTCGGTAAATGTTAATGCGACTTCGTACCTGTTTGCAAACTCCGTACCATGATATTAAGTATCATATTACTGAGCAATATTCAAATGAAGTGATGTAGTTTGGAGATATGTTGTCTGCTAGGCCGTATCGCCCCATCTCGCTGGCTGATGAGGCGATAGTCAAACGTTAATGTTGTCATACGTCGTTTATGACAACTTCCAGCCAGCAGGCCCATTGGGAGCTAACCCGTGTCCCTGACATATTATAATGGGCGCGTGAACTGTTTAGTTACACATATAATGTGTGCTTGTAATTATTAAACGTTCGGAATATTTTCATTTTAACAGTGTAGCTCAAGGTGTGGGATCACGAGTTTCCGAACGGCGTGACGTCATGTTTTTTAGATACGTTTACAGTATATTTCCTTGAATGTCTTTCTAATGGAATGACATGTTTTTATGAAATATACCGCAGCAAATTCGGTACACGTTGCCCTTTATTGTATAGGCGGCTTTAATCTCATAATTATGTCGTTTTTACGAAGAATTGGTTACCGTGAATGTAACTAAAAACTAGAGCACGTGAATGTAAGAAATAAACGGTACTCGATTCTTTGTGAAAGTTATATGTTATCGTAAATAATTTTCAGAGCACCCATAAAACACATATACCATCGTATTTGGTGCGCTACATATCACCAAAATCCGTTATTTCTATAAGATACAAGGTGCATGATCACGTGGTTACAACAACAACAACGTCGCCCACTCCAAAGTAAATATTATTTGATATTTTCCTTCATATGCAAGGGATTTTGATGAAATATGGCGCAGCAAACGCGTCTTCAAGAGCTGCATTTGGTGGTCCATGGAGTTCGGCACAGACTTATGTCGTTTTTGCGAAGAATCAATTTCCGTGTAGGTAGTTTGGGCGAAAATACAGAGACCCACCAAATGCAGCTTAACAAGGTGCGTTTGATGCGCCATAGTTCATCAAAATCCGTTACGTAATAAAGAAAATATAAAACAATACGTATTTTGAATCAGATGGATTCTGAAAGTTTCAGTACTTGTTGTTGTTGTTAGTACCACGTGATCATACACCTTGTAAGTTACCACGACTGTCGTTCACGACAGCCAGGACTGTACCAGTACCCGATCTCCGTCTGGGCGTTTGGCAGCCGACATTTATATGGCTAATTTACTACGTCAATCATTCTCTTGATGGTAATAGGCCTAGAGCAAACTTTGAATGCTAGCAAAGTGTTGTTATAATTGACTCATTATTAAAGAAGGCCATATAACGAATATGTACATGTACATTGATTCTGGGTAGCAGATATGGTAGACGCACAGGTTGAAGTAACGGACCAAGGTCTATAAATATATAAAATATATACCTGAAAATATCAATAAGTGAGAAAAGTTTAAAAAAGAATTACTCCCTGTTATAACACATTTAGGCTAGTAAAGATACAGCGCATTACTAGGTTCACCCACCACTAATTGCTTACCAAGCTTTTATTTCAGATTATGCTTCAGCATGGTCTGTAGCCTATTTCATCAACATTGCAAAGTATACTTTAGTAGCAAAGTATACTTTGAGGGAGAAATTTTCAATTTTTTGAAAAATTTATTAATTTTTATTATACTGAATTTATTACATTATCACAGCCATTTAATGGCTGTGATAATGTAATAAATTCATTATAATAATTCTGCATACTTTTAATCATGAAATATATGCATTTGTTAGTTCTATGTGAAATAATGCATTTCTGGAAAAATAAATGATTACTCCCTCAAAGTATACTTTGCTAGTAAAGTATACTTTGCAATGTTGATGAAATAGGCTACTGGTGAGTGTGCGAACCAAAATGCACCCGAATGAACATTGGGGAAAGCACCTAATTTGCATAAATTCAAGATGGCTGCCGAAGCGTAATATGAAAATTCTTAAATGCTCAATATCATGAAAACTAGTCACAGTACACCATATAAATGTATTAACCACATATAGGAATATGTATATACATATTTCAAAAATCACTAGAAAGTGTTTATGACGTTACCCCAGGCGCGGGTCCAGGGGTGAGTTCATCGGCCTGGATTCAACCCTGCTCCTGGCAAAATATCCACAAAACTCAAGTAGTTGAATAACTGTTGCTGTTTTATATTGCTTTATAATTTGATAATTCCCAGTATATCTTGACTGGCCATATACAGACAACCCTTTCTGTTCGCTAATTGGGTAGTGCCGTGAAAAGTAAGCATCGAATCCGGGAACATCAATAACAACAACAACAAAAACAACAATATTAAGTTTTTATGTGGCATTATTTGAAATTGCTCAAAGCCACATGGTAAGTTACCTAAATAATTAATGACTTAATACTTCATCATATCGGGTGCTACTTCTTACACATTGCACTGGAGAAAACCCAAATAATGTGACACCTCACAAAGGCCATTTCAAGAGCACACGAACCTAAACCAGTGCAATACCTATTTCCGTGCACAACCTAGATGAGACCACTGAAAACGTCAGGTAGTGGTCTCAGTAGGGTAGGGGATTTAGAGAAGCTCAGAGATTAACATGGCTTATGTCCCGACCTGTGTGTCTCTCTATCAATAGTGCGATGCAGGAACTGGAATCTGTAACATATGTCAGCAGTTACCAGCATAAGGAGCAAGTGGACCACGTGTGGCGCGTGATGGTGAAGATGTTGAGCTAATATTGACATTTCTTCGTGAGCGATCACCATTCGATGGAACTATACCATTGCGAAATATTGCCACATGACTTGTTGCGTCGGACAACGTAAATTGTTATGATGCCAGAAACATGGGTATTGACAAAATGAAAGGCAAAAGTGTAGTTGCGTATACGTTCAGAAAGAATGACCGTATAGTAAACATGAATATAAACACAAAATCAAAGTTGATAATTCAGACATTAATATAGGGGCCCGTTTCACTAAACTTCTTACGACTAAAATGTTCGTAAGTGCAAATTTAAGATCGTCTGTAAATTACAATTTATGGATTTACATTTATTGAGCATAGGCTGCATATGCAGCCTATGCTCAATAAATGTAAATCCAATAATTGTTTACAAGAAAATAGTGTTAATGTGAAATTTACGGACTATCATAATTCTGCACTTACGAACATTTTAGTCGTACGAAGTTTAGTGAAGCGGCCCCCTGCTCTTTCAACGATTTGCCTCATGTAGTATTAACGATGAAAATTTACCGGATGTATTTTCACATGAGTTGTGTGCTCGAATTCGAAGCGAATGATGTGTCGTGAGCACCAGATAAACCAGCATTGACAGATGGAATTTGGAAAACGTTGCCAAGTGATGCGAGGTAGTCACCTTCCAATCTGCCAAGCGGTACGCAGTGTGTCGTGGATGGCGGCTGGCGGCTGGCGGCTGGCTTATTCATCGTGTACCATGGAAGAAATGTTCCACATTTGGAGAGATATGCCAATCGTATGTGGCGTTATTAAAGAAGAAATACCCGGGTGCCCTAGTTTGTGTTCAATGGATATAACCACAATGCCACAAAAGACGCGGTTCATCGTCGCAGAGCAGGCCAAATTCGATGGCCTGATGTTTTTGTTGAGGCACACTGTATTCTGGACGTAAAGAAAGATGACTTTTTGTCAAACAAAATGAACAAGCAAAGATTCATCAATCTTCTGAGTGGCATCCTAATTCAGAACTATTTTGAAGTATTTCATGACGAAGCCGACGCGGATGTTCTAATAGTGGCAAAGGCAATTGAAACCTCAGCATCTGAACCAACAGTAGTTATCGGTAGTGATTCGGAATTAACGATTATGTTACTCAGTAATCACAAAATGGATGAACATGAATACAATCTGTATTATCACTAAACACGGTACGAAAAAGTCTCCTCGACTATGACAAATAAACAATTGTCGAACTGTACTAGGGAGTGAAATGTGTAACAATCTGAAGTTTACACATGCAATGCTGGGTTGTGACACTACATCCAGCCTACACGGAGTGGGAAAGGCGTATCGAAATCGATGAGCAGCTTCCGAAATGCTTCTAGCATTTTCAACGATCCAGAAGCATCTGTGCCAAGCATCATCGAGGCTCGTGAATGCACCATGTTAAAGCTCTACGGTGCTGTGAATAGTGTACGCAATCTCAATGATCTGAGGCTGAGTAAATTTATGCAAAAGTTCTCATGGTAATTTTATCCATCCGAAGGTTTACCTCCAACGTCAGGATCTGCATCGTATCATTCTCTTCGGGTATATCAACAGATCCAAGTTTGGAATGATAATGCACAGGCCCCGACCGAATGGGGCTGGAGCATCAATGACACACAACGGACTCCAATAATGACATCGACCCTATTGCCCCAGAATACCTGCTGAAATTGATTAACTGCGGTTGCAATGGTGACTATTTTACATTGAAATGCTCATTACCTCGGGGCAAGGGTGGGCGGTGGGTCATGGATTTGCTATAGCACAATAAGAGTATCATCAGATGAATGCATGTATGAAATAACAAGGTGTTCCATGAAAGGAAACAGAGGTTATAAGACATTTACCCCCACATTAAATTTGTGGACGCCGACGACGCCGGGGTATGCCAGCAGGCGTCTACAAAATTATACATATTGTGACGTCATGATATATGTGCCTTGATACGCCCATGACAGGTTGAATGCCATTTTAACATAATCCAGTTCAGTTGATGTGAAACTGATTGGTATATGTGCAGTATGTGCATGTACATGTCATATGTTAATATGTACAATACACTCATACGTAATTGGTCACTAATGTGATGCATTCAATTCCATGAAGGTTCTACTGAACACTTAGCCCAAATAACATGACAAATACAGACATTTCCAATGATTTTGTCACAATGCATGATAACGTCACAGTGACGTTATAATTACTTTCTATGATGAATTTTGAAATCCTGGTATATTCCTATGTGTAGTTAATACATTTATATAGCATATTATGACTAGTTTTCATAATAGTGTGTGTTTAAGAATTGTTAGGGGTCTTTTAGGCGGCCATCTTGAATTTATGCAAATTAAGTGCTTTCCCCAATGTGCATTCGGGTGCATTTTGGTTTATACACTCACTAGACCATGCTGAAGCATAACCTGAAATAAAACCTTGGTAAGCAATTAGTGGTGGGTCAACCTTTATTTTTACTAGCCTAATTACCGTTAACCGTTCAGTAATTTTTTTTGTTCAACTTATTTTTTCCCCACTTATTGATACTTTTAGGTATATTTAATGTATTTAGAGACTTTGGTCCGTTACTTGAACCTGTGGGTAGACGTGGGTCATATTCCCGCCCTTGGCACTTATAGCGAAATTCCATTTTGTCGTCTGCTTATTGTTTTATTTTTTCTAAGAAAAACATGTTTTGACAGAGCATGAGAATCGTCACTACTGGAGACCATTCTCCTGCGTTTCCAAAATATGTTGTTTTTTTGCTGAAAGAAAATTTAAAAAAAAATTCACATATGAAACTTAGTAGACTGCAATGTTTCTAATAGAGATTAGAAAAAGATGTTGTATAACCATACGTACACCATGTATGGTTATGATGGTATGGAGCCCCGCAGGGGACATACCTTTTTTTTTTTATTAATTCGTTCCCACGAAATAACAATTCGTTCCCACAGGAACGAATTGTTAATTCGTGAGAACGAATTGTTAATTCGTGAGAACGAATTGTTATATCGTGGGAACGAATTGTTCATTCAAGGGAACGAATTGTTATATTGTGGGAACGAATTGTTAATTCGAGGGAACGAATTGTTATATTGTGGGAACGAATTGTTAATTCGAGGGAACGAATTATTATATCGAGGGAACTAATTGTTGTATCGAGGGAACGAATTGTTATATCGTGGGAACAAATTGCTAATTCGAGGGAACGAATTGTGGGAACGAATTGTTAATTCGAGGGAACGAATTGTTATTTCGTGGGAACAAATTATTTAAAAAATCCATGTCCGTAGAATGGCCTACGCTCAAAATTAACACTTACATTGTATGTCACCTTCCGTCACATGTCTCAAGAACACAGACAGTTCAATGATTAAAGTGTGTATGTTTCAGCACTGACGGCCATGAACATCCTGCCAAACGCAAGGTGTTAGCAGGCACCCGGAACATCTGACCTTGACCTACCACGTCACCATGGATACGGGTTGACGACATGACCTTCACAGGTTGCAGATGTCTGGGTTTACTCCGAGCGTCACTTGCGCCCAGTAAGTTTATGAATGTTCATCCACATAACGTGCATACAGTACAGTTACCATAACGTATGTAGTTACTGTCTGTTTCACGAAAGCTGCCCAAAGTTTACGGCCATATAAACCATTCAAAAACAATATTTTTTTCGATAATATTAAATTAAAGGAAAATTTAAGAATGAGCCTTCTTTTTATTTCGTGACATTTGGTCAAATATTGATTTTGTTGCGAAAACAAAATTTCCCCATGTTAATTTTTTTTAGAATTTCAGAAATAATGGACCGATTTTTAAAATTTAACTTTTGTTTTCTTAGTTAGATCATTTCCAAGCTATCTAGCTAGATTTCGGAGTCAATTTACAAATGTTTTCGTGTTTTGACTCCTCCCACAACTCCTCTACCTTTTTCCCCCATGTTAAATTTCCATAGAGAAATAATTTTTTCGTAATAAAACCAATATTTGACCAAATTTCACGAAGTAAAAAGAAGGCTCATTCTTAAATTTTCCTTTAATTTAATATTATTGAAAACAATATTGTTTTCGAATTGTTTATATGGGCGTAAAATTTGGGCAGCTTTCGTGAAACAGACTATAGTTAGATATGTGTCGAATACTTGGGAACATAGTTTCATATTAACACATGTTAACAAGCTCAACCATTTCAAAACACGTGTATTTATTAGTCGTGACCTTTTATTTTGATACAGCGTACACATTGAGAAGAGCACAATAACGTCGAATATACGTCAATATGGGAGGTAAATGTTCATTTCGACGGGCACGACTCGCAACTGTTTCGTAGCAACACGATTCTGAGAATTGAAGCTCGTAAACGACTTGGTTGTCTCGCATATCCCGCGGTAATGGGGCTTTAATGTCCGTCATGCGATTTCAAATCGAGCACGGTTCTACTTTATTGGCGATTTTCAAAACTCTTGCTGGCAATAATAACTGCGGCGGGCGATTTGAGCGACGAGGAACAATATCGGCGGACATTCTGGGGACATAAATCAAGTAAATTGCCCTTAAACGGTGGCTGGTTCGCGCTATAAGCGATCCGTGTGGCTCAAATCCTGACATTGCCGTTTTATTTTGTTCTTTATTTCTTATATTAATTAAAAATCACGGTTTGTTTGCCGAGAAATAAAATTTTCCGCGACCGTAAATTAGGTTTGCCCGACTACGGTGGCCGGATTGCGGTTTGTGGTGTACGGAGCCCCCGCAAGGGATATGGATTTTTTTTTATTAATTCGTTCCCACGAAATAACAATTCGTTCCCTCAATTTATTAATTCGTTCACACGAAATAACTATTCGTTCCCACAAATTAACAATTCGTCTCCCTCGAATTAACAATTCTTTCCCTCGAATTGACAATTCGTTTCCACTTAAAAATTGTTAATTCGAAGGAAAGAAAACTAATTCTTATATCGTGAGAACGAATTGTTATATCGTGGGAACGAATTGTTATTTCGTGGGAACGAATTGTTAAATTGAGGGAACGAATTGTTAATACGTGGGAACGAATTGTTAAATTGAGGGAACGAATTGTTAATTCGTGGGAACGAATTGTTATTTCGTGGGAACGAATTAATAAAAAAAAGAATTCTACGTCCCCTGCGGGGCTCCGTAGTGGGGTGTATAGTATGCCTGCCAAGGGTTTGGAGACCGGATAGCAATATGGGAGGGAATAAGTCAATTTGACAGATTAAAATCGGTGGGACAATCGGACAGGGTTATAGAGCTGGCAGTCTGGCAATAATTGAAGGCCTCAGTGGAATAAGGGAGCTAACTTCATGGAGTTAGCTCCCTTATTCCACTGAGGCCTTCAGTTATTTGCTTGACCACGGTGATCAGATTGCGGTTTGTGGTGTGTATATCATAGAACCTCTCTAAACCGGTCAACAAGAGAACACGTGATCTTATTTTCGATTGGTTTCTTGGTGATTTATCTCAAGTGATAATGTATGTTCGTGATCGCATAGCACACAACTATGGCTCTCAGAATGATCAAATGCCTGATCTACAGTGAACGTATTTCATGATTTGTCCGAAGGTACAAAATGACATGACATGGTGTGTCTCATTTATGCTCTCAGATTGAATGCCTGTATATTTCAGTGGTATATCTGCATAAGCGATGTGGACAGAACTGACTAGAGATGTAACCACAGAGCTCGGCGTGGACACGGGAGGAAGGGCACATGGGGTTCCAAATACTCAACTACTGTCTGTTTCACGAAAGCTGCCCAAATTTTACGGCTATATAGACAATTCAAAAACAATATTACTTTCGATAATATTAAATTAAAGGAAAAATTAAGAATGAGCCTTCTTTTTATTTCGTGAAATTTTTTCAAATATTGATTTTATTGCGAAAAAATAATTTCCCCCATGTTAAATCCCCATAGACATCTTCACGGAGTGAAGATGTCTATGGGGATTTAACATGGGGAATTTTTTTTGAATTTTAGAAATACTGGACCGATTTTTAAAATTTATCTTTTGTTTTCTTAGTTAGATCATGGAGGTCATCGTTAATCCAAGATGGCCGCCGTCTAAAAATAGCATGAATTCTTAAAAAATTAACCGCTGGCCGGATTTCGACGAAACTTGGTAGGTATGATCGATGTCATCCAAGCTATCTAGTCAGGTTTCGGAGTCAATTTCCAAAATTTTTCGTTTTTTGACTCCACCCACACTTCCTTACCACTTTTTCCCCCATGTTAAATTCCCATAGACAAATCAATTTTTCGTAATAAAATCAATATTTGACCGAATTTCACGAAATAAAAAGAAGGCTCATTCATAAATTTTCCTTTAATTTAATATCATCGAAAATAATATTGTTTTTGAATTGTCTATATGGCCGTAAAATTTGAGCAGCTTTCGTGAAACAGACAGTAAGATTCATCAGACGGTCGGCCTCCATGTGGCTGGAAATGCAGGATTCACTATAGAAATATAAGACGTAACTAATAATGAATACATAATATCAGTCATGAACTCCGATGTTTGTGTTGTGTTACACGGTTCTTAGGAACTAATAAAACATACATTCCGTAACACCAGACTGCCTTCATTTAAATCAAAATGGCGATATACAAACCTGTTAAATGTCCAAAACAAAATACTGAGATATGAAATATATATGAAAGCAAATAGATATGAAGAGAAAACAAATAACATTTAGTTGATGTCGCATATACAACTATATTTAGGAGTTATATAGTGTTATGCTGTCTGTATGTACTTTACTGGAAATATAATATTAAAATCATTAATATATGCATATGTATAACTGCACGACAGCGGGACGGACCTACAGAGCCCCGCAGGGGACGTAAACTACTTTTTTTTATCAATTCCCTCGAAATAACAATTTGTTCCCACGAAATAACAATTCGTTTCTTTAATTTAACAAATCGTTCCCACGTATTAACTATTCGTTCCCTCAATTTAACAATTCGTTCCCACTAAATAACAATTCGTTCCCACTGGAACCCTTACATTGCTGAATTAAATTGTGTCAACTGTTGAGCATTTGTCGTCTGCTGTTGCTTTTATATCTTGCCTTATTTCTCAATAAAAACATGGTTTGACAGCACTTCAGAATCATTTCCAATGGAAATGATTCTGAAGTGCTGTCAAAGCATGTTGTAAATTATTATAGTGCTATTAAAGCATGATAAAAATGGAAAATAGAAAATAAACAGCAGACGACAAAAAAATAAGATAGCGGTGTAAGGGTTAATTTCATGTTTTATCAATAAACACATGTGCATTTTAATCGTTAGAATCCGGGAAACAACAATTGTCGTCTGCTGTTTTTAATATTTTCTCTCTTTTTTTCTCATTTGGCAGTATTTTGGAATCAGTTCCATTGGAAAGGATTCTAACGTGCTTCCATACTATTTGCATTCATTTCAATTGGAAACGATTCTAAAGTGCTGCCAAACTGTGTTTTGAATGATAGAAACAAAGAGAAAATATAATTATTTTCCCGGATTCAAACACAGGTGTTTGAACAGATGGTTAGAATGTTGGTGTCATATGGGTATTTGTGTGGATTTTGTGTACATTTGGGTGTATTTCGTATGTTTTGGGTAATTTACACAGTTTTGTGCAACCATTAATGCTCAATCATTACACACGACAGAAATCTTAAATTCAACGTTCGGAACTTTCGGGCCCGAAAGGTCCGAACGTTGAATTTAAGATTTCTGTCACCTCCCGTGACCTCCCGTCACCTCCCGCGAGTTGAACATATACATACGAGTTTACTTTAACAGTCAACGTAACCTCGTATTTATATGTTCAACTCGCAGGAGGTGACGTAAAGTGTATGTCGGTAACAATGCAACCTATTTAACCAGAGATACCGAAATAACCTATAAAACACCGAAATATGAATCGTTCTTCAAGACCCTGTGGATTCAAAGGTTTACAATGCACAGGGTATGGTAATGCATTCACCATTACACTCGTCTGTTGTTTGTTGAATCGTCTGGCCACGGCCAATTGTGCTACAATAGTCAAAGGGAGACAACTATAGTCTGTTTCAAATTTTACGGCCATATAAACAATTCAAAAACAATACAGTCAAACCTGTCAATAAAGGCCAGCCATGGGAAGTGAAAAATCTGGCCTTTGTTCACAGGTGGTCTTTATTCGCAGGGTCATTTATATAGTAATTGTGCCATTGGGACAACAAAATTGTGGCCTTTACAGCCAGGTGATTGCTATTCGGAGGTGGTCTTTAGCACAGGTTCGACTGTATTTGCTTCGATACTATTAAATTAAAGGAAAAATTAAGAATGAGCCGTCTTTTTATATCGTGAAATGTTGTCAAATATTGATTTTATTACGAAAAATTGATTTGTCTATGGGAATTTAACATGGGGAAAAAAGGTAGAGTTGTGGGAGGAGTCAAAAAACGAAAAAATTTGGAAATTGACTCCGAAATCTAGCTAGATAGCTTGGAAATGATCTAACTAAGAAAACAAAAGTTAAATTTAAAAAATCGGTCCAGTATTTCTGAAATTCTAAAAAAAAAATCCCCGTGTTAAATCCCCCTAGAGGTTAGAAGACACCAAATGGTGCGAAACCGCCCAGGGTGTATGCAAAAGTAGTCCGGTATAAAAAAATAGTGCGGGTGTTTTGAGGTCACAGACACCGTTTGCTTGCAAATCTTGATCCATTACTACCCAGTTTCACTTGAGGAACATTTTGGGGTGCCTTCAACACCAGTTTTCAGCATATTTGTAACATTTAAAAGAAAACACTGACCCTGTTGGTCACTTGATGTAAACGGAGTTTCCGTGGCCAAAAAATGTACACAATATTGGAGGATATGACAAGGTTGGATTTTTCTTTCTTAGGAGTAAGTGAACCTATTGTTTAATTCATGCAGAACCAGTACAGACTGGCTGCAGGTCATGTACAAGTGGGTCCCACAGCATCCATACGAATAGTGAAAGTAGGAGAGACTGGCCTTATTGGATGGCATTCGGTTAAATTATATAGTAAAACTATTTGGTGGTGTCTAACCTAGACATCTTCACTCCTAGTTCTATGTGATAGAATGGCTGCAAATCTATTTTTGCAATCTGTTATTCTCTTTATTTGCACACCGTTCTATCTCTAAAGGCCAAAAACCGTTAGCAAAGTTCCGCCATGAATCGAGGGCGGAACGTATTCATCAAGTTTTTTAACTATTTTAGCCACAAATTGCTAAACCCATTTGTAATCCTGTTCTAGAAAACTTATTTAACAATATTACTGCTTACCGTGGCAAAATCGGCATGTATTTTGATCTTAAAACGTGGATTATAACAGCAAGGTACAAGAAATACAAATCTAGGTCACCCATTTACGAGCTATTTACATATTTTGATCACGTCAAGATAAGGTCATGTGTATTTTGCGAATTATTTAAACGAAATGAATATTACCGTAATTTGAAAATAGGCACTGCCTATCAACGGGCAAAAATATGTGATAACTGTTCATTGTATTACTGTAGGTTGGAAACATACCACATTTTATTCGGATTTATTGGTTGCTTGTTGGCTCTTTCAACAAACACAGCACATGCTGTGGGCTCCAGATAAGGAATTGGAAAGTTAGTACTTACTGCTACGCTATACTTGTGAACAAGTAAATTAGGTATTTAAAATGTCCTCTTTTAAAAAAAAACACACACCTGATATTTTGTTTATTGGGTATTTCAATATGTTTTGTAAAATAATTAATTGATAAAGTTGAAAATAATTTCTAAAGTGAAGTTCCATGCCAACTTTTACTAAAGATGATTTGTAGGTTCAGATTGAGGCAGATACTTGATTGTTTTGCACGCTTTCTTCATATCAATACACTGTAGGCTGGTGGGACATTGTACTGTAGTTGTTGTTGTTATCATGACTGGCATACATTGATACATGTACCATGCCAAAAGTTCTGATATAATAACTTCAGAAATACCAGAGTACGCCCACAGCTATATTTTCATTTGATTACAGTAAAATGTTTCATTTGATTATTAAAATAAATATTTTGTAAATTCCGCTTACATGGTCAATTTGATTATTTCAATAAATAATATATTTATTTTTACAACTTACCACGATCTCTGATGCATGTCTAAATGTTCACAATTGTCAATAGTTTATGATTGTCGTCTTCATACACAAGGAAACTTGTTTAGTTAGTTATAATTCACAATAGTTTGTTGACATTTACTGTATGTGTTGAATGCAACCACCATCTTTGCTGGTTCTGCTTGTCTTGGCTCGTGTCTGGTCGGAGCTTTCCTTCTACATAATCTAGCCAATCACTGGCAAAACCTATAAATAGGAGTGCAAACTTGTAAGGCCCTAAACATGTTATCCTATTACTCACCGACGATAGTACCCATGGTCCGTTAATCGTTAGATATGATGATTTGGATGTGATTCTGGCATTATTGAATATTAATATTGGGTGTAAATATGACAATGCCAATATCCCATTACCCTACCCACTTTTTCCCCATTGCGATGTGATTCCCGACCCATGCTTCGTGATCCCTGGCTGTGTGACTCCCCACCCTAACTTCGTGCCCCCCTCCCACCCCCGTTATCTGATCCCCATCCCATCGTCATGAGTCCTAGCTGTTGTGTGTACTCCCTCCCACCCCTGCTATCTGATTCCCGATCCCCGATTCGTGCACCCCTGCTGTGTGACTCTCCGCCCTAGCTTTGTGACCCTCCCATCCTTGCTGATTCATCCCCCACCCATTATTAGTGCCCACCTACTGTGTGACTCCCTACCATCGCTTCGTGTCCCCTCCCAGCCCCGCTGGGTGACTCCCACACCCAGTCGTGATTCCCGCTGTATGACTCCAACCCAACATTATTCCCCTCCCCCAGCTTCGTGAGTCCCGCTGTGTGACTCCCCACCCTAGCTTCGTGCCCACTCCCACCCTTTATGTATCTGTCTGTGCCAACAGGAAAGCATTTGGACAAGTTTCCTCATGATTTTTTTTGTAATAATTGTAAAATAAATACAGTTTTAAACTAATGTGCATGACAGCCAAGTATATGCATAATTAATTGACAGAGTCATTGAGTGAAATATGCTGACAGTATGGGTACCTATGTACATCTATTAGTTGCTCAAAATGTTACCCTGATTTACATGTACGATCGGTAGTAGAGCTAAAGTGCGGTCCACAGCATTCTCCTGTTCAGTAGTCTGGAGCATAATCAGTGTTCAGTTTCCAGGATCCAAACTATATCAGAGGGTGATGGTGTAAATAGGCACACGCGCATAATGAACGGAGCTAATTGTGACCATAGATATTCAGGAAAATGGAGAGAACTGTAACTTTCATATTCCATAGATTAGCCAATTTACACCATCAGCAATCATATGTACATTCTTTCAACTAATTGGAAAACAAACATATTCCAATTAACACTGAACATTTACGTTCACACAGGCACCTTTGTTTGTGAATTTGTGATTTTGTTTTCAAGACATAGTCAAGCGATCCATGATAATCAGTGGACATGACTTAACAGAAACAAGAAAACATTGCAAGTGCGGTTTTATCGCACCTGTTCAGTTGTGTCACGGACTGTGCTATATTCACAGTCAAAATGTGCTCAAAGACCATCAGGGATGGAGAAAATAACTCAATGATTTTCAACAACTTCCGGTATTTTAGAACCTGCCAAATTGGCGATTAATTGCGCAATTAATTGATTGGTCGAAATGGACCAATCAATTATTGTCTTTCGTGTTTCAAGGGTCATAGAGGTTAATACTACAAACCGCTATATAAGCGCTGTTCGTGCTATGTACCTGGTCAGCTTATTGCAGACTAATATAGTGATCACATCACTTCAGACCTCTCTCCTCTCTCTCTCTCTCTCTCTCTCTCTCTCTCTCTCTCTCTCTCTTGCTCACTCGCTCGTACCCGGTAGGTTTCGTCCCCAAACTCGCTCATTATTCGGTCGCAAAATACCTTTTCCACATAATATATTCATTTTTCTCACTCGTGTTACTTGCCCTAACGCATTATATTTCGTGTTGTCTTCTCGTGTATTCAAATAAATTGCTATTGAGCTAAACTATCGACAATTTATATATACGAACGCTTACGGTTTGGTGAAATTATTCTTCCAGAAACGTGTTTATTACGTTTCTGGGTGGATTTGTTCATCCTACTGACTTATCAATAAACCGTCAGCCTTTACGAACCTTACGATTACGGCCTTTGGTAGGTCCCTAAAAGCGGCCTTGAACAACCGAAGTACTCGTTCCCCCCACACGCGAAACCTACTACAGTACCATTCATACATGCAGCATAACATCATGATAAAGCTATAAATTGTTAAATTTAGTTTCATACACCAACGTCGCCCGCTATACATGTAGGTATTGCCTGTTTCATATTATTGTTGTTGTTATCTTACTAGTAGCTTTACACGCGCTTTCATTTAAAATCTAAATGAATTCGTTTCGTTAAAATTTAGATTTTTTTTTTGTATTTATCCAAAATGGCAGGAGCTGGAAGTTTTGAAGACACCGGTTTCAATTTAAATCATTTATTCTATTAAGATCTACATCTACCAGGAAAGGATACTTGCATTAACACTTCAGATTTATGGTTTTATGAAATAGAGTAAGTTTTGGAGGTGGCAGTGGCATATTTTGAAATGGCAAAAATGCTAATGGGTTTTCATACCGATGAACAAAACTCAGCAACAACAACAAACACAAAGTTGCTGAGATTTTGTCACACAGAACTACTTCACTCCGTGAAGATGTCTATGGGGATTTAACATGGGGAAATTTTGTTTTCGCAATAAAATCAATATTTGACCAAAGAAGGCTCATTCTTAAATTTTCCTTTAATTTAATATTATCGAAAAAAATATTGTTTTTGAATTGTTTATATGGCCGTAAAATTTGGGCAGCTTTCGTGAAACAGACTATAAGTTATGGTGCGCTCGCCCGATCTCGCGACACGGGTGACCATAGGAGAAAATAAGACTTTAATTGTACATGCCCACTCAGTATGCACAAAAAGTTCTTTATATCAGAGACATCATCTGCGACATGTTCTGGCAAAATAAACATTCATTCACTATTACCCCACGTACAGATTAGCATTATTATACATGTTATATCATACGTAAATTTCCGCACTGATATCAGGAGCGATAACTATGTTTCCTTAAACTGTTAACGGACATTACTATTTATTCTCTGTATTTATTTTTTGATGTGAAATTATCATACTTTATAATCTGTAGAAAATATTATTTTTTCAGGTGACGCATTTAATTAGTATAAATAATTAAAAAAGAACGTGCCTCATTTGCATATGAAAATAGCCTGGTACTATACCACCGCGCGTCACTATCAGTAAAATAAATATTACTAAATGATTATACCTGTATAGCGGGCACTCGTGCTTTTTAGAACTAGTGGAATAGTGACTCAATTATACACCTATTTAATTCCTATAAAGAACATTTTGTGCCTACTGAGTGGGAATGTATTTTTATATAACACATTATTTCATGTCGTCGTGCCTGTCAACTTAATTTCTCTCTAAATTACTAGCAATTTACTGTGTTTCCTTATAACAACGGCTGACGGAACTAAATAGATATCCATTTTCAAATATGAACAGCCGGCGTTTAGCTGTCAATTTTCTAATCATTAGTATGCAATGGTGATACGTGTGAAATTAAAATTCAGAAGCAATAAATATTCATTTGATTCCACCTGTTGCTTGCTCGCCGGCACGACGACACGACGGCACGACGTCAATGCACGGGGCCACGGCTCTCAATAAAAACATACTGCCTTTGCGATCAGCATAGCCCCTGATCAGGCTGCGCGTCCGCGCAGTCTGATCAGGTGCTATGCTGATCGCAATTCAAACAGTGAATGATATAAGAACAAAGATTATACACTAATGTTTCCGTAGGTACGATGATCAGCGTGTACATTTTCAGAAAACATACTTTTTGTCAACAAGAGAGACCCCATGTGTTACCCAATAATGCATATTGGCACACACAAAACGCCATGTTGGCACACACGGGTGCACCGACCCACACCGTAACACCATGTGCGGTGGGTGCCATGACAAATGACAATCCTTACAAGAGAGCAGTGACCTACACATTTGTAATAATCAGTCGTAAAGAAAGTCAAACAAGCAGGGTGTGTGGGATTAGAGATATAATAACAGTATGCTATGTCTCCGATGAGATATACGTCCAAGTCAAATGCGTTGTTGTTACTATGACTTTTCCACGCTTATTTTTCGACCGTGGCACTGTATTAAATCGCAGACTCCCCACCCACCTACCCTCATTAGATAAATCCACCTGGTCCGACTATACTATGTGAATTGTAATATATAGTATGGGGTGGAAGTGGAGACGGGGGGAGTTTAATCCTTAGAATGCTGGGAGCGAAAATGTTCGTCTGCTGTTGTCTATGGTTCGACAGTACTTTAGAATCATTTCCAATGGAAATGATTCTAAAGTGCTGTCAACGCATGTTTTTCAGGAGTAAAATAACAAATAAATAGCAGACTTTAACAATGAATTCAGCAGTGTAAGCGTTAATCACAGAAACGTAGGTTTGTAGTTAATTAAGCATCATTCATTAAAAACGTAAGTCCGAAGTTTTCTGTGCACGCCATG
The DNA here is from genome assembly GCA_029237695.1 of Conchocele bisecta. Taxonomy (NCBI): domain Eukaryota; kingdom Metazoa; phylum Mollusca; class Bivalvia; order Lucinida; family Thyasiridae; genus Conchocele; species Conchocele bisecta. Next base: position 201,948,253 of record CM055265.1, on the reverse strand, counting down.
TAAAACAGCCGCCAGTGTCAACGTTACCTGATAGTTATCTACCGACAGGTGAGGTCTATAACACGGTCCCCGCGACGGGCGGGCGGACGGTAACGGATGGCACACCTACCATTAGTATGCACGGTACATTCAACAGACGTTGCTCTATTATATATGCATGATGCTGTACATATATCTACATATAATTAAAGGCGATACTGCGTCAGAAATTTGGACCAAATTCCTGTGAAATTAATGCCTCCTTTGTCAACCGGTGCACCAATTTGTTGGACAGTTAACGTTCGCAATTTCATTGCATTTAAAAGTAAAATGTCATCGCTATTGTTGCTGTGCTGCAATACTGACTGTGTTAGACGTCTAGCAACTACGTTGGTTGAAACCAACTATCCCAACACAGTTAGTGTTAGGCGTTGCATATGAGACAAGCCATGTGATTGTGTACCTAAGAGGATGTACAATATCTCATGAAAAATATTTACAAAATTTACGATATTTTCCGTCAATGACATCGAAAATTCACGAAATGTTCAAAGCAAATGCGGAATTTTGCTATGAAATTTCCGTCAACTTTCGACGTCATTTACAGAAAATATCACAGTTTCTGTAAATGTTTTTCATGAAGTACTTCACACCTTCTTATGTACAACATCACATGACTTGTCTCATATATGGCTGTAGCTGGAGAACTGGGGCTTATGGTATGTGTGACCAGTGTAATTCCTGATGAAATATTGTTTAAACTAACAAGCACAATAGATCGTTGATAACGATCTATTGTGCTTGTTAGTTTAAACAATATTTATTTCAAGTTGTGGCAAGTGATATATATATACATACAATTGAGAACAGGATTAGAAAACAATGCTTGTTAGAAGCATGACAGGTCTTTCACTGGTGTAATGGCGAACAGTGCAGATCCTGATCAGACTGTGCGGATGCACAGGCTGATCTGGATCTACAATGGTCGCAAAATAATATGGTCCCATAAGCCCATTTCTCCAGTCACAGCCGCATATACGTGCAGGAAAACCGACTCATAAGATATATGATGTCACCATATGGAATCGATTTGATATGATTTGTTTGTGTTTAACCAGAGCTCCAGAAAAGCTGCTATTTGCTTAAATACCCAATATAAATTGCCAGAAACCCAATTGAAATCAGAAGTAGCGAGTATCAAAAAGCAATAAAAAATTGTGGTACCTTTATCATGCTGCAGAAAACAATAAACAAACTACAAATATAGCATATTGTTCTTATTTTCCATGAAAACACATCTTGGTATTTCATTAGAATTGTCTCCTTGGAGACATTCTAATGAAATACCAAGATGTGTTTTCATTTCGAAGCAAACAATTCAATAATTGCTGTATGTTGATGAGTAAACGGTAGTGTGATATTATTTTACCCAATTACAATTTTGAAATACCCAATTGCTTCAGAAATGATGGATTGACAATACTCAATTACTAATTCCTTATCTGGAGCCCTGGTTTAACGGCATATCAACAGACCTGGTGCCAGGTCCATACCACACCAAAGTCACTTGGCCACTTCCCCTAAAAGTAATAGGATTACGAAAACTCATATTACTCATATAAGGGGTATAACCATATTCAACTTTCGCATACAAGAACGATGTACGCGAGGGCCCAACAAGGTCTCCAGTCAGGGTTCCGGCAAGGATGAACCCCGATCGTTAAATCACATGCTCCCACCTGCCACCCACTGAATCTAGGATATTTTCCATAACCGACAAACCGTGTACACTCGTTGGGGGAACAGATACATGATATGGGTGTGCATTTCTCTCTGATCACACCAGTTGTTACATTTATGGAACGTTGGTGGTATTTACAAGCCACATTCTCCCAGGAATTAGCTGTTGCGACACGTTTATGGATGACTAGGGGAGAAATAAGGCTTTATCCCGTCAACGCAGTGCGTATGTGCCGTGAAACACGGTGCCGTGAAACATTTTTGATATCCAGTCAATACTATTTTTGCATTTTACAGCCATTTGTTGGTGTTTACGGGATAAATAGAATAGTAGGTTAGTGCCGTGAATGGGAAAAAATATCTGGCGCGGCACGGAAACACGATGTGCTCGGCAGAGCCTCGCCCATTCCGTTTCCTGAGCCTTGCCAGATATTGTTTCCCATTCACGACACTAACCTACTATTCTCTATTTATGCAGTTGTAAACAGTGCAGTCCCAGATCACGGTCTGCACTTTTCGCCATTCAGTCACATTTCACGCGTGTAAGTGCGTGCGTTAGTAATACTTTTCATTTCTTGATAACTTATGAACAACTTTACGGATTTTAATAATAGTTAGCATCAATGTGTGTCTAGAATGATCCTTTGTTCGCATACATTCCACATTTTATTTTGATTGATTGATGGAATGGTGTTTAAGGGCCTAAGGTCTTCAACAGTTAAGATCATTTAATGCCGGTCCAACGGGTTCGATCCCGTATTTAACCTGCTGCATTTGCATTGGGGGGCCGGGGGGATCCCAAAATCGGAATATTTACATAAAAAATAGATTCAGCCCTGAAATTAGAATAACCTGAGCTGGTGCCACGTCCATATCACACCAAAGCCACTTGGCCCCTTCCCCTAAAAATAATAGGATTATGAATAATCATATTACTTATAAGGGGTATAACCAGATTAAACTCTCGCATACAAGAATACCAAAGACGTACACAAGGGCCAAACCAGGTCTCTGGTCAGGATTCCAGTAAGAATGAATCCCGGTCATTAAAAATACCCATCGCATGCTCCCACCTGCCACCCACATAGAAAGTGGAACAGTCTGATCTGGGGCTATAATGTTCACAAATGCATTGCATTCCTGATACATATATCAATTTATATCCGTATCAGACTGTATGGAAGTGCTAGCTGATCGTGAGCTGCACTGGTTAACCCTTTCAACCCTAAGGAACTGGAATGGACTGTGATATGCTAATCCAATGGTCACAAAATGATTTTCAGATTCGTCCATTTATGAAAAGGGGGTGTTTTTGTTCTAAGAAATATGAAAATTACTTTCAGACAGTGCAGATCCTGATGAGCCGGCTCGTTACTTACGAGCCGGCTCATCTGGATCTACACTGTTTGCATAAACCGATATAGCGGGCTTTCGGGTTCAAAGGGTTAAACACACTGAATAAGACCTGTTTACTTGAGCCGGGTCATATTTTATAGTAATCTTTCATTTCAGGAAGAAGAGCACAGCGATCATTTACAGAACACATACAAGCAACAGTCTCAGATCTTGTAGTGCAAGACAGCTGGATGTAATGACGTAGCCGATGCAAAGTGATTGGTGGAAAATGGAGGTGTTTGTAAAGTTAACCTTGCTTATACATACATACAGTGGAACCTCTCTAAACCGAACACCCTGGGAGGTCCCCAGGGTGTTCGGTTTATAGATGTTCCACTGTAATTCCGATGTAACAGCATTGAAACACATGCCTGTGTGCATTGCAATCATGAACACTGATCAACATCAGCGATATTTGACAGTGATATTGGTCATACGTTAACACATCGATATCGCAAGGATGTTCGGTTTAGAGGTTCCACTGTATTTTGTCGCCTGCTGTTTTGTTGTATTTTCAATGTTTCTCAAAATACATTTCTACAGATGAGAATCATCTTGAAGCACATATGTTTTGTCATGAACAATGATACGCAGATATTTGACAATGAAATCGGTCATAAATGAATACATCGATGTTCGGTTTAGAGGTTACAATGTTGCGGGTTAAACACAAATATGCCATAATATTGTTTCTTATGAAAGAAGAAGTTGTTTTATAAACACCATATTAAATACATGTATCATATTAACACCTACATTGAGGGAATGTATCATATGAACACCTAGAATGAGGGAATCAGAAACTTTTTTTTCTAAGTGAAAACAGCAGACGACACAATTTATTTCAGTATTGTAAGGGTTAACAATCAGGGGGGCGTTTCACTAAACTTCTAAGACTAAAATGTTCGTAAGTGCAAAATTATGATAGTCTGTAAATATCACATTAACACTGTATTCTTGTAAACAATTATTGGATTTACATTTATTGAGCATATGCTACATATGCAGCCTATGGTCAATAAATGTAAATCCATCAATTGCAATTTCCAGACGATCCTAAATTTGCACTTACGAACATTTTAGTCTTACAAAGTTTAGTGAAACGGGCCCCTGGTCACAATACCAAGGACGGGAATACACTATACAATGTATGTATTCCATTGAAGTTGGAACTACTTTCTAGCAGGGACATCACACGATCCTGATCTGGTGTCGGGTGTTCTTGCTACAAAAAAACACGACACAGGTGTGAAGCCCGGTATAATGATAGTTTCACTATTGATTGTAGTTCGACAATGCATTCACTGTTAACCCATTTACCCCTCATCAACTAGAATACATTTCAACATGTTAATTTCGACCAATCCAATTGTCACAAAACGATTTTCAGACTAGTCCATTTATGAACAGGGCAGATCTTGATGAGACGGCTCGACACGAACCGGCTCATCTGGATCTACACTGTTTTCAAACACTGATAGAGGGCTGTACATAGTGTTGAAAGGATTAAGATACATGTACGCTTCTAGCCGACAAGCTGATCTGGATCTACACTGGGCAGAAATGAAGGTTTTTCAGACCAACAAAATAATACAGTGGGGCACAAAGTGCTAGGATATTTACAGAAAATCTAATTTAATTGGGTACAGTATTTTTTAAGGGACGACTCCTTGCCCAATCGGATTTTCAAAAACATTTTCCCAGTCAAACATTTTACCCAATGTGGACTATTACAAACTTTAAAATTTACTCTTGTTTATTCAGTTTGATTAAATGCTGAAACCTGTGTAATTCTTGTTCTATTATATAAGCTTCATTTTCCCAATTGGCCTGTTAACAACCGATTCTAAAAATGTGCAAAGCGGCTTCGATTGATTGGGGTTTTATATGCATTCAACAGCAATGTTATATACATAGTGAAATATACCTGTATGGAGAGCATGGCATGTTTAGCATGTCAACCACAATTTCCTGATTTGGTGTCAGGCACCGTTACCACACAGAACATTCAGATTCACCATCCGGGTATGAATCCCAGTAAGGATGGATTCAGTATTGATACGTGATCCACTGATTATCAGGTTGATATAATTTATATACCTGGCCTCTCCACCATTTTATCTCCATTTACATACTTTTGCCGACAACATGCACATACAGTGGAACCTCTCTAAACCGGACACCCTGGGAAACTCCCAGGGTGTCCGGTTTAGAGAGGTTCCACTGTAATTAAGCACTAGATGGCCAACAACATAAATTACACTGAAACCCCTCTAAATTAGACACAATTTGGTCCCGAGGGTGTTCGGTTTAGAGGGGTTCCACTGTACGTTGGAAACTATACAATACCGTTAGGCACTCGTGAAATATGGACATGTCACACCACGAGATGAACATATTTGTCAAATTTGTTGCAAAAATATGAATATTCTATTTATTATATACCGATCCATGGAAATTATCAGTTTTTTAGACTGTATACGGTAATGAATGTGTATTTGCAGCCGGCACTGCAGGTGCGCGTTATGAATATAGATAGCGGAAGTAGTCGTATTTTCACCGGAAGTTGTTTATTTCATCGATGAGAACATATGACTTTTATTTACATCGTATAACTATGTATTTCATGGGTAGGTATATAATAAATCATCATTTTCTTCCATCATCTGCAAAAGATGGACGAAAATTGATGATCCTACAATCTCCAATAAATTATCGCTTTGCTGACATTGTTGTACCACAACCCTTCTTTGGAGGTACCAGGCGAAATTATGCCATAATATAGCGTTTTTCTTTAACACGCATTATATGCGTCAAAGAAAAAAAAAGTGAAAGTGAATGGGTTTAACGTCCCACCAACAGGTAGGGTCATATAGAGACGGAACCACAGTTTAAAGTCTCATCTGACAGACCAGTGGGATGAAAATACTATGAAAGTATTTTTGATGCCTAATGCGAGGTTTGAAGCCACAACCTGATTGAACGTCTGGTGTTCTAACCCCTAGGCCACAATCCATCCCGGTTAAAGAAAAACATTATATGGTTGTTTAATGGGAAACAAGAAAATATGGACGGTCGGCACACAAATTGACTTCATTGTTTTCGTCCAGTATTCCCGCGACTTTTCCAAGTTTATACCCCAATAAATTCCACAAAAAGGCCATTCATTCCTATAATGATTGATTGATTGATGGAATGGGGTGTTGTCTGTACAACAGTAAGGTCACATACAGACTAGAATGCAACTGTATAGTGGAGCATTGCATGTTTACCCCTGAAATAGAGAATAGTAGGTTAGTGCCGTGAATGGAAAAAAATATCTGGCAAGGCTCAGGAAACGGGATGGGCGAGGCTCTGCCGAGCACATCCCGTTTCTGTGCCGCGCCAGATATTTTTTTCCATTCACGGCACTAACCTACTATTCTATTTATCCCGTCAACAACTACAAATGGCTGTAAAATGCAAAAATTGTATTGACTGGATATCAAAAATGTTTCACGGCACCGTGTTTCAAGGCACATACGCACTGTGTTGACGGGATAAATTACAATACCCTTACAACGCGGGAAACAAGGTGTCGTCCACTCCTGTTTTATATTTTGTCTTCGTTCTCAGTAAAAACATGGTTGGACAGCATTTTAGAATCATTTCCAATTGAAATGATTCTAAAGAGCTGTCAAACCGTGTTTTTAACGACAAAAATGGAAAATAACAAACAAACAGTGAAAGACATTAGTTAATTCAGCATGGCAAGGAGTAGTATAGAGGGAGTCAAAATGATACCACCTACCAATTGTGGATACAGATTGCACACAGACACCCCTTTTGAGACATTATACCATCGCCCAATTGTGGATACGAATTGCACACACATCCCTATTTGGGAAAAGTGTAGAAAGAATTCGTCTCCCAAGAGGCAAACAGAAATGGCAGACGACAATGTTCCACCGCCCAATTGTGGATACGAATTGCACACACATCCCTATTTGGGAAAGTGTAGAAAGAATTCGTCTCCAACAGAAATGGCAGACGACAATGTTCCACCACCCAATTGTGGATACGAATTGCACACACATCCCTATTTGGGAAAAGTGTAGGAGAAATTCGTCTCCCAAGAGGCAAACAGAAATGGCAGACGACAATGTTCCACCACCCAATTGTGGATACGAATTGCACACACACATCCCTTTTTGGGAAAGTCGTATCCGCAATTGGGACGAAAACATCCACAATCGTACTACCACCCCAAAATATGCATGGGAAAAAGGTCGAGAAATCCGCAATTGGGACGCGAGTGGACACGATATCCACAATTGCCCTGGTGCCGTAGGAGAAATTCGTCTCACAAGAGGCAAACAGAACTGGGACACGATATCCACAATTGGGGACTGGTAGTACGAAAGACGACGTTTTGGTCCAATAGTGGATGGGTTCTAGTCCATTCCGCACGGAGCCACTATTTTCTCTGTCGTATATATCCACATTGGGGCGAAAACATCCACAATCGTACTACCACCTACCCATGGCATACGAGAGTGGGAAAAAGGTCGAGAAATCCGCAATTGGGACGCGAGTATACACAACTGGGACACGATATCCACAATTGCGCTGGTGCCGTAGAAAGAATTCGTCTCCCAAGAGGCAAACAGAAATCCTACCACCCATTTGGACACATTTGGGAAAAGTGTAGAAAGAATTCGTCTCCCAAGAGGCAAACAGATATCCTACCACCCATTTGTGTATTTGGGAAAAGTGTAGGAGAAATTCGCCTCCCAAGAGGCAAACAGAAATCCTACCACCCATTTGGGGGAAAGACAACTCGAACAAAGACAACTTGGAAAACCTCTCTAGAATTGGGTCGAGAAACCCACAATTGGGACACGAGTATCCACAACTGGACTGGTAGTACGAAAGACGACGTTTGGTCCAATAGTGGATGGGGGTTCTAGTCCATTCCGCACGGAGAGTCTCGGAGGTCTCGCCTCGCCACATCCACAATCGAACGCCCAATTGAAGATATGTTTCCCATTGGAATAGACAAACAATTTTGCCAAATCGATCCAAAATGCCATACAAGGAATGCGAAACATGCGGCAAAAGGGTTTCGACAAACCCGCAAATCTTCGAAGGCACAGGGACCGCAAGAACCCGTGCAGGCCTCCCACGAGAGAGTGTCCCGGATGTGGAGGGAAGTTTGCCACCTACAAGACTCTCTGGCAACATCGGTCGAACAGGTGTCCCGAGGGGCCAGAAGATAGAACCACGGAGGGTAGCAAGAAGAAGGCTGCGACCAGGAAGAGGATCCTGGTACTGGAGAGGAGGGTGGTAGAGTTGGAGGAGGAGGTGGCTAGACGGCGGGATGGAAAACCTCGCGAGGGAGCGAACATCGACAGCGACGACGACGAGACCGATTGGACAGATATGTAGAGAGAGGGGGATTCCCCCCACCCAATTGTGGATACGAATTGCACACATCTCGACTCCCAACGGGAAACAAAACCTCTCCCCAAAGTAGCCACCCAATTGTCCACATTTGGGAAAGTCGAACAAAAATCGTCTCCCAAGAGCAAAACAAAATCTAGACCACATCGAAGTTCCCAATAGGGAGGGTTCGAATATTTTCCAAAATGGCTACTCCATGTAGAAAGGGTTGCGCTACGGAGTCGCTAGTTTCGTTTTTCCCATTCGGCAAGGGTTTCGACAAACCCGCGGACTGTTTTGTGGAGTGCACTCACTGGGCGTTGGGATCTGGTTTGTTCTTCCAGAGTCTACAAGCCTCTAGAGACACGAATGGAAACAATGGTTTGCAAACTGCATACACAGCGAAAGCAATCCCAAGACACCACTTTGCATTCTCCATCGTTTGCCAAATGTCGTGCACCTCCAACCTCCAAGGCTTTCCCAGGAGAAACATATTTTCTACGATTGTTGTGTTTTGCTGAGTATTGCTGCGTATTGCTGCGTATTGCTGAGTATTGCTGAGTGGTGGTGGACAATCGTAGAAAATATGTTTCTCCTGGGAAAGCCCCCAGGCGTCTCGCACATTCCAAGCACTTTGAGATTCCCTGTTGGACACATGTTCCCCTGTGTCTAGAAAGACGCTTTTGTAGCAATGCCGAAAACCTACTTGTCTCCGAAGAACATGCGAGAAATTGTTTCTCGTGGAACGACCACAGCCCGCAACATCAAAAAGAAGTACGGAATTGGTAGCGCAAGACTCCAAAAAATTCTGGACGAAGCTAGTAGTGCAACTCCCGAAACTAGCAGTACAACACCCCTAGAAGAACCTCCCATTGCGAATGTAGACCCACCTGGTCCTCTAGAAGAACCTCCCCTTGCGAATACCCCTCTAGAAGGTGCCCGCCCAGCCGGCGAATCTACACGTTTGCATTTCTTGGGGAACCGTTTGGATCGCAAGCTACTGGATGTGGAACTTCGTTTGGAGCGTTTGCTGGCGAATTTGGAGGTTGGAACTAGCGCGTTTTCGGACACTGGTTCCGAGACTAGTGCATCCGAGGCTAGCGCTCCCAAGCCTAGCGCGCCGAAATGCGAAAAAGACTTGGAGGTGCACGACATTTGGCAAACGATGGAGAATGCAAAGTGGTGTCTTGGGATTGCTTTCGCTGTGTATGCAGTTTGCAAACCATTGTTTCCATTCGTGTCTCTAGAGGCTTGTAGACTCTGGAAGAACAAACCAGATCCCAACGCCCAGTGAGTGCACTCCACAAAACAGTCCGCGGGTTTGTCGAAACCCTTGCCGAATGGGAAAAACGAAACTAGCGACTCCGTACACCCTCCCTCTGGAGGGCGCAACCCTTTCTACATGGAGTAGCCATTTTGGAAAATATTCGAACCCTCCCTATTGGGAACTTCGATGTGGTCTAGATTTTGTTTTGCTCTTGGGAGACGATTTTTGTTCGACTTTCCCAAATGTGGACAATTGGGTGGCTACTTTGGGGAGAGGTTTTGTTTCCCGTTGGGAGTCGAGATGTGTGCAATTCGTATCCACAATTGGGTGGGGGGAATCCCCCTCTCTCTACATATCTGTCCAATCGGTCTCGTCGTCGTCGCTGTCGATGTTCGCTCCCTCGCGAGGTTTTCCATCCCGCCGTCTAGCCACCTCCTCCTCCAACTCTACCACGCTCCTCTCCAGTACCAGGATCCTCTTCCTGGTCGCAGCCTTCTTCTTGCTACCCTCCGTGGTTCTATCTTCTGGCCCCTCGGGACACCTGTTCGACCGATGTTGCCAGAGAGTCTTGTAGGTGGCAAACTTCCATCCACATCCGGGACACTCTCTCGTGGGAGGCCTGCACGGGTTCTTGCGGTCCCTGTGCCTTCGAAGATTTGCGGGTTTGTCGAAACCCTTGCCGCATGTTTCGCATTCCTTGTATGGCATTTTGGATCGATTTGGCAAAATTGTTTGTCTATTCCAATGGGAAACATATCTTCAATTGGGCGTTCGATTGTGGATGTGGCGAGGCGAGACCTCCGAGACTCTCCGTGCGGAATGGACTAGAACCCCCATCCACTATTGGACCAAACGTCGTCTTTCGTACTACCAGTCCAGTTGTGGATACTCGTGTCCCAATTGTGGGTTTCTCGACCCAATTCTAGAGAGGTTTTCCAAGTTGTCTTTGTTCGAGTTGTCTTTCCCCCAAATGGGTGGTAGGATTTCTGTTTGCCTCTTGGGAGGCGAATTTCTCCTACACTTTTCCCAAATACACAAATGGGTGGTAGGATATCTGTTTGCCTCTTGGGAGACGAATTCTTTCTACACTTTTCCCAAATGTGTCCAAATGGGTGGTAGGATTTCTGTTTGCCTCTTGGGAGACGAATTCTTTCTACGGCACCAGCGCAATTGTGGATATCGTGTCCCAGTTGTGTATACTCGCGTCCCAATTGCGGATTTCTCGACCTTTTTCCCACTCTCGTATGCCATGGGTAGGTGGTAGTATGATTGTGGATGTTTTCGTCCCAATGTGGATATATACGACAGAGAAAATAGTGGCTCCGTGCGGAATGGACTAGAACCCATCCACTATTGGACCAAAACGCCGTCTTTCATACTACCAGTCCCCAATTGTGGATATCGTGTCCCAGTTCTGTTTGCCTCTTGGGAGACGAATTTCTCCTACGGCACCAGGGCAATTGTGGATATCGTGTCCACTCGCGTCCCAATTGCGGATTTCTCGACCTTTTTCCCATGCATATTTTGGGGTGGTAGTACGATTGTGGATGTTTTCGTCCCAATTGCGGATACGACTTTCCCAAAAAGGGATGTGTGTGTGCAATTCGTATCCACAATTGGGTGGTGGAACATTGTCGTCTGCCATTTCTGTTTGCCTCTTGGGAGACGAATTTCTCCTACACTTTTCCCAAATAGGGATGTGTGTGCAATTCGTATCCACAATTGGGTGGTGGAACATTGTCGTCTGCCATTTCTGTTGGAGACGAATTCTTTCTACACTTTCCCAAATAGGGATGTGTGTGCAATTCGTATCCACAATTGGGCGGTGGAACATTGTCGTCTGCCATTTCTGTTTGCCTCTTGGGAGACGAATTCTTTCTACACTTTTCCCAAATAGGGATGTGTGTGAAATTCGTATCCACAATTGGGCGATGGTATAATGTCTCAAAAGGGGTGTCTGTGTGCAATCTGTATCCACAATTGGGAGGTGGTATCATTTTGACTCCCTCTATACTACTCAAGGGGTAAGGCACTGACACCTTAATATCCCAATATGGTACCAGGCACCCTTTACTTACTACACCAGATCACTTGGCCCTGATGTGAATCCCACTACGATTCACCTCGATGGGTGTCAAAACAAAAAACATATGTACCACTGGATGAGAAGAGGCCTTTAATACAGACTTGTTTGGCCAATGTAGATTATTATCATTTTGTGAATCCCATAGTCACATCGGGATTACAAGTAAACCTTATTTCCGACAGCAGTAATAACACTTACACAAGTGAACAGGGAATAGTGCAGCCCCCGAACTGATATGGGGCTATGCTGGTCGCACACATCATAGATTACCCTACTGTCTGTTCCACATTTTGCTGCCGACAAACTTTTGGCTATTACACACATTAAATCTAAAAAGTATTTAAATGCAAGTACTTTTTCATCAATAAAAAAGCCACCCTCCCAAAATAATTGATGAATTTCCATCAAATATTGATTTTATTGCGAAAAACATTTTTTCCAATGGGAATATAACATGGAGCTAAAATTAGATTAGTTGACTCCTCCCCCAGTAGCCTATTTTACCAACATTGCAAAGTATACTTTTCTAGCAAAGTATACTTTGAGGGAGAAATTTTCAATTTTAGGATAAATTTATTAATTTTTATTATTCTGAATTTATTACATTATCACAGCCATTTTGGCTGTGATAATGTAATCGATTCAGTATAATAATTCTGCATACTTTTAATCATCAAATATATGCAGTTGTCAGTTCTATATGAAATAATTCATTTCAGGAAAAATAATGATTACTCCCTCAAAGTATACTTTGCTAGAAAAGTATACTTTGCAATGTTGGTGAAATAGGCTACAGGTCCTCCACCTCCCTTTCCCCATATTAATTCACATAGGAAAATCATTTTTTCGCTATAGAATCCATATTTTATGCAATTTTATCAACTAAAAATATTTGGGGCTGGTGACTTTCGTGTTATTGACGAAAAAGTACTTACATTTGAATCTTTTCAGATTCAATGTGTTTAATAGCCAAAAGTTTGTCGGCAACAAAAACGTGGAAGAGACAATAGTTCAGGCAACTGTCCATATGTAATACAGCACATAGAAAACAGATTTATGGCTGTGACATGATAAACGGGGCGTATGCATTTTGCGACCAGTGTAGATCCAGATCAGCCTGTGCATCCGCACAGTCTGATCAGGATCTTCACTGTTCGCCATTTCATCAATGAAACAGCCGTCGTGCTTCTAACAAGGTATATAGATCGTTATCAGGCTACAGAATTGTGCTATTTGATCAGGAGCTACACGTGTCAGAAATCCCATAAGCCCCATTTCTCGAGCCACAGCCACATTTATTGGTTTTGTGAACATTACAGTCCCATATTTGTAGTCTGATCGCACTACACCATTTAACCCTTTCAACACCAAGTAACTTAATAGGATGTTCCATGCCAATGTTTCACGCTATTTCATTAATTTTGTTCATTCAAATTATCCCATTCTTCTAAAATGGTAATCTGTACGACGTTTAAAATTATTAACAAACAGTGGAGATCCTGATGAGACAGCTCGTTATGAGCCGGCTCATCTGGATCTGCACTGTTTGCAAACATTGTCTCTATAGAGGTCTGTGGTGTTGAAAGGGTTAATAATTAAAACATTGATGGTCAAAGATTATAATATATGACTGTGACTGGAGACATGGGAAATATGGGTTTTGCGACAGGTGTAGATACAGACCAGCATGATCCGGGCCTAAACTGTTCGCCATTCCATCAATGAAACACCAGTCATGCTTCTAAGAAGCAATATAGATCTCTATCAGGCGTGTGATATTTGATCAGGAGCTACACTGGTCATAAATGCCATAAGCGGCTAAAGCCCCATTTCTGAAGCTATAGTCACATATGAGACACGTCATGTGATTTTGTACATCTGCATAATTTCATGAAGTACGTTTACAAAATTTACACTGAAGATTTTGTCAACTTATGACTTTATTCACGTAAAAAGCAGCCCGTTTCAGGATTCCTGGTCGAACACTGTGGACCAGACCGTCTCATCTCCGCTTCCTGTAAACAGACAAATAAGATAATGATTGATTGAGTGATTGAGTGATTCAATACACTGACTGACCGATTCATTTATTCACCCCTAAGTAACTGGAATGCAATTGGATATTTTAATTTTGCAACAAATCCAATTGTCACAAAATGATTTTCAGACTCGTCCATTTATGAAAATGGGGTGTTTTGTTCTCAAAAATATGAAAATTACTTGCAAACAGCGCAGATCCTGATGAGACGGCTCGTCATGAGCCGGCTCATCTGGATCTACACTGTTTGCCAATACCACTATATAGGCCTGTCGTGTTGAAAGTTTTACATCTGTTCAACAGCAAGGTCACATACAGACAGGAATGCACCTGCATGGAGCCTTGGAGAAGCACTGAACCACAGGTGGAAGACACGGACCTGAGAAACAAAAAAAATGCCCATTACAAAAAATCCATTACCCCACCCACTTGGTCTCATACAGTACTAAGTTCTAATAGAAGATAGTACTGTATGAGACCAAGTGGGTGGGGTAATGGATTTTTTGTAATGGGAATTTTGTTTTGTGTCACAGGTCCGAGCCTTCCACCTGTGCACTGAACATTTAGCACAAACTTTTCAGTAAATATTTTCATCATTGCAAGACAATGTTCTGATCCAGTGCCAGGCACCCTCAATACACTGCAGTACTCGGTCACAAATGTTCTCCAGCCCCTTTTCTCAGCTGGCACTGATATATGGAAGGGGGGTCAGTGGTTTAAGGGGGCTAACTCCCTCATGGAGATATGTTAACTCTCTCATAGAGTTAGCCCCCTTGTTTCATTGACCCCTTCATTTATAGACACCATGTGATCTCCGCTGACAGCAACATGTGAAGGGTTCAGTGGAATAAGGGGACTCATGGAGTTAGCCACTTTTTTCCTCTGTATCTTCACATGTATCTATACCAGGGAAGTAAGACATATAGAGGACAGGGCTCCAGATAAGGAATTAGTAATTGAGTATTGTTACTCCATCATTTCTGAAGCAATTGGGTATTTCAAAATTTTAATTGGGTAAAATTAATTGGAGACAATTCTAATGAAATACCAAGATGTGTTTTCATGGAAAAATAAGAAATATATGCTATATTTGTGGTCTGTTTATTGTTTTCTGCAGCATGATAAAGGTACCACAATTGTTCTCATTGCTTTTTGATACTCACTACTTCTGATTTCAATTGGGTTTTTGGAAATTATAATTGGGTATTTATGCAAATACGCAGCTTATCTGGAGTTCTGTATAGAGGATATGAAGTACGTACGGATATGACGGACGTACGGAACCTCAAGAGCAATGCAATACCCACCTCTTGCTATCGCATAGGGGGAATAAATATCGAATGAAGTATTCATAAAATAAACTTTTATTAGTTTCAATTCATTTAATATCTATTTTTCTATAATTGTGTGATTGTACTGTACTTAAAATTATAATCCCAGGAATGAACACATGCGAACTTTCAACTTTATTAACCCTTTCACCATCAAGTAACTGGAATCGATTTTGATATGCAGATTTTGCAACCAATCTAACAGTCACAAAATTGTTGTCAGAATTGTCCATTTATGAAAAGGGGATGGTTTTGTTCTCAAAACTATGAAAATTACTTGCAAAAAGTTGAGATCCTGATGAGACGGCTCGTCACGAGCCGGCTCATCTGGATCTACTCTTTTTGCCAATACCACTAAACAGGCCTGTTATATAGAAAGCTCCCAGTGTATACATGTACATACCATGTGTATTTACGTCGGGCACCTTGCTGCCCAGCCTTTTGTCTTTCCTTCTTGCGTGGATCCGTTGTTAACAACCCGGCTAGCAAAAACAAACAAGGAATCAGTAACATTGATACAAACAACATTAACACAAAGTTATTTGAGCGTGGCCTTCAGCACAGAGGCGGCCACATCGATGGGCTATAAAATGAAAATATGGATGATGACAAATATGCATATGAAGTTTCATGCCAATCCGACACAGAGTAACAGAGACAGTAGGTTATTGTGTCAGTAAAAAAAATTTGTTTTCTGGGGCCCGTTTCACTAAACTGTGTACGATTAAAATGTTTGTAAGTGCAAATTTAGGATCGTCTGGAAATTACAATTGATGGATTTACATTTATTGAGCATAGGCTGCATATGCAGCCTATGCTCAATAAATGTAAATCCAATTATTGTTTACAAGAAAACATTGTTAATGTGATAATTTTGCACTTACGAACATTATAGTCGTACAAAGTTTATATTGAAACTGCCCCCTGGACCTTTAGGTATACAGTTCCTTACGCAATCTGACACGCTTGGCCAGGTCGACCGAGGTAAACGTGGTCAGTGTCCACATGGTAAACCCATTTCATACTGATATTACAACATTTTGCCACATCTAAAAATCTGAATATTCTCAATAAATGTATATGCTGTTACCACTCATTTGAACCGTCTGAACGAGAAGCTGCAAATGTTTAGCAACAACATGTACATTTGTCGAGACATAAGAAAATTGGGGAACAGTTTCAAAACCTGTGAAGCAGTATAATCCCACACGAAATGGCCAAAATACACAGGCTACCTACCCACTCTCATATTCTCAGTCAGATTAATGTTATCAGCACTAATCTTATCACTTTATTTATGGGGTACAACAGGATTTGGCTCCCAAGTATCAGAAGGCCATAAATGTACATGAGAGCCAAAGCATGTAAGTCGGTAATGATGAATCCCGATCGTTAAATTACCCTTTGCGTGCTCCTGACCAACCACCCACTCAGTTAAGTTAACTAAAATTCTGTCCATGTATGTTGACGTATTCTATTTGAAATAAAATGTTGCTTAAACTAATAAAAATCTGAATATTTTCCTTATTACTCACCAAAAGTATAAAAATTATTGTGTTACCAATCATCTAAGCAAAATTTTATATGAAATGGACAAAATACAGTTACCTACCCACTCTCATTTTCTCGGCCATTTCGGCTGAGATAAAGGTGGTCAGGGCCTTGGACATGGCGAGCCGTACGGCCCCTGACTGACCGGTGGGACCGCCCCCCGACACCTCTGCGTAGACGTCTACCCGGCCCAGTTGCTGCGTTAATTGCAGCGGAAACAACACCTGCTTCCTACAAGGCAATAATAACAATATAGTTATTCATATAATCCAGGGCCCGGTTGTTCAAAACATCAGTTAGCTTAACGGACTGTTAAATCCTTAACTGAATGGTTAAAATCTCTGTTTTAACAGAGATTTTAACCATTCAGTTAAGGATTTAACAGTCCGTTAAGGATTTAACAGTCCGTTAAGCTAACTGGTGTTTTGAACAACCGGGCCCAGGCTTGCACCACCATAACTCTTTTGCAACCAATTCAACTGTCACAAAATGTTTCTTAAAGGTTCATGCCCACTTAGTAGGCACAACATGTTCTTTATATTAATTAAATAAACAGATATAATCATTTAGTAATATTTATTTTATTGATAGTGATGCGCGGTGGTATTAGGCTATTTTCATATGCAAATGAAGCATGATATTTTTTAATTATTTATACTAATTAAATGCGTAAAGTGAAAAAATAATATTTTCGACAGATTACCGTATAAAGTATGATCATTGCACATCGAAAATTTGATAGAAATAATAAATTGTAATGTCCGTTAACATTTTAAAGAAACACGGTTATCGCCCCTGATATCAGTGTAGACATTTGTTTCTAATATAAAATGCATAATACATGTAATGCCAATTAATACGTGGGGAAATAGTGAATGAATGTTTATTTTGCCAGGAAATGTCTCAGATGATGTCTCTGATATAAAGAAAATTTTGTGCCTACCGAGTAGGAATGTACCTTTAAAAAATATGAAAATTACTTGCAAAAAGTGCAGATCCTGATGAGACGGCTCGTCACGAGCCGGCTCATCTGGATCTACGCTGTTTGCCAATACCACTATACAGGCCTGTGATGTTGAAAGGGTTAACCCATTCCGTTCGCAATACACCTTTACAGGTATGAAATTTATTAAATATTTTATTTTTATTTTTGTTATTTCTCAATGAACGTATATGTTGGGACTACTCATTCGAACCGTCTCGACAAAACAAAGGAGATAACTCGAAAATTAGTATGGCAAGAGTTGTCATTTCAGGGTATTCGAGTTATGCTCTGGACAAGAAATCAGTGTCAGAGTAAAAAAAAATAAAAATATGCAACACGAAAATGAGTGCGACATCACAAAACTTTGTGAGGTAAGATTTGTCATTCTTGCACACGACACAACTTTATGTTGTGGTCTACACATGTGTGAAATTTCCTTAAAATATTCCAAAAGGTATTCAAATTATGCTCCAGACAAGAAATCAGTGTGTGAAAAAAGAAAGACAGATAACACAAACATTTGAGAGGCAAGATCTATGTTTGGGATGTGGTCTAAGCATGTGTAAATATTCCAAAGGGTATTCAAGTTATGCTCCAGACAAGAAGTGTCTGCGGACGATGGTAGGTGCCAAATCCATAGTTATTAACAAATTATTTAAACAAGAGCTCTGCGGAGCAAAATGTCCCGTCTGGCGCAGTTTGATAGTACATAAGGAGCTTGTAATAACCTTGGGGTTAGTGAGCACCATGGGCCTTCTGTAGAATGATGCGGGATGTTGTTACAAATGCATGTATGGAATATTAAAGCATAAACTGAGCGTTAACTTTTCCAAACATGTACATTTCTAAGTCAGTGACCTTGACCTTTGGGGTTAGCGGGCACCAAGGGCTTTCTGTAGAATGATGAGGGATGTTGTTACAAATGCATGTATGAAATATTAAAGCATAAACTGAGCGTTAATTGTTCCAAACAAACTTGAAATTTCTAAGTCAGTGACCTTGACCTTTGGGGTTAGCAGGCACCATGGGCTTTCTGTAGAATGATGCGGGATGTTGTTACAAATGCATGTATGAAATATTAAAGCATAAACTGAGCGCTAATTTTTCCAAACACAGAAATTTCTAAGTCAGTGACCTTGACCTTTGGGGTTAGCAGGCACCATGGGCTTTCTGTAGAATGATGGGCAGCTTTCTGTAGAATGATGGGCGGCTTTCTGTAGAATGATGCGGGATGTTGTTACAAATGCATGTATGGAATATTAAAGCATAAACTGAGCGTTAATTTCTAAGTCAGAGACCCTTGACCTTTGGGGATACGGGCACCATGGGCTTTCTGTAGAATGATGCGAGATGTTGTAACAAATGCATATATGGAATATTAAAGCATAAACTGAGCGTTAACTTTTCCAAACACGGAAATTTCTAAGTCAGTGACCTGAGTATTGGGGATTAGCGGGCACCATGGGCTTTCTGTAGAATGATGGGCGGCTTTCTGTAGAATGATGCGGGATGTTGTTACAAATGCATGTATGGAATATTAAAGCATAAACTGAGCGTTAATTTCTAAGTCAGAGACCCTTGACCTTTGGGGATAGCGGGTACCATGGGCTTTCTGTAGAATGATGCGGGATGTTGTAACAAATGCATATATGGAATATTAAAGAATAAACTGAGCGTTAACTTTTCCAAACACGGAAATTTCGCAGTCAGTGACCTTGACCTTTGGGGTTAGCGGGCACCATGGGCTTTCTGTAGAATGATGCGGGATGTTGTAACAAATGCATATATGGAATATTAAAGCATAAACTGAGCGTTAATTTTTCCAAACACGGAAATTTCTAAGTCAGTGACCTTGACCTTTGGGGTTAGCGTGCACCATGGGCTTTCTGTAGAATGATGGGCTTTCTGTAGAATGATGCGGGATGTTGTTACAAATGCATGTATGGAATATTAAAGCATAAACTGAGCGTTAATTTCTAAGTCAAAGACCTTGACCTTTAGGGATAGCGGGCACCATGGGCTTTCTGTAGAATGATGCGGGATGTTGTTACAAATGCATGTATGGAATATTAAAGCATAAACTGAGCGTCAATTTTTCCAAACACGGAAATTTCTAAT
This sequence comes from Conchocele bisecta, assembly GCA_029237695.1. Taxonomy (NCBI): domain Eukaryota; kingdom Metazoa; phylum Mollusca; class Bivalvia; order Lucinida; family Thyasiridae; genus Conchocele; species Conchocele bisecta. The sequence goes on along the minus strand of CM055265.1, from coordinate 201,928,342 downwards.
TCAGTGACCTTGACCTTTGGGGTTGGCGGGCACCATGGGCTTTCTGTAGAATGATGAGGGATGTTGTTACAAATGCATGTATGGAATATTAAAGCATAAACTGAGCGTTAACTTTTCCAAACATGTAAATTTCTAAGTCAGTGACCTTGACCTTTGGGGTTAGCGGGCACCATCGGCTTTCTGTAGAATGATGCAGGATTTTGTTACAAATGCATGTATGAAATAATAAAGCATAAACAGCGTTAATTTTTCCAAACACGGAAATTTCTAAGTCAGTGACCTTGACCTTTGGGGTTAGCGGGCACCATGGGCTTTCTGTAGAGTGATGGGCGGCTTTCTGTAGAATGATGCGGGATGTTGTTACAAATGCATGTATGGAATATTAAAGCATAAACTGAGCGTTAATTTCTAAGTCAGTGACCTTTGGGAATAGTGGACAACATGGGCTTTCTGTAGAATGATGCGGGATGTTGTTACAAATGAATATATGGAATATTAAAGCATAAACTGAGCGTTAACTTTTCCAAACACAGAAATTTCTAAGTCAGTGACCTTGACCTTTGGGGTTAGCGGGCACGATGGGCTTTCTGTAGAATGATGCGGGATGTTGTTACAAATGCATATATGGCATATTAAAGCATAAACTGAGCGTTAATTTTTCCAAACACGGAAATTTCTAAGTCAGTGACCTTGACCTTTGGGGATAGCGGGCACCATGGGCTTTCTGTAGAATGATGTGGGATGTTGTTACAAATGCATGTATGGAATATGAAAGCATAAACTGAGCGTTAACTTTTCCAAACACGTAAATTTCTAAGTCAGTGACCTTGACCTTTGGGGTTAGCGGGCACCATGGGCTTTCTGTAGAATGATGCGGGATGTTGTTACAAATGCATGTATGGAATATTAAACCATAAACTGAGCGCTAACTTTTCCAAATACGGAAATTTCTAAGTCAGTGACTTTGACCTTTGGGGTTAGCGGGCACCATGGGCTTTCTGTAGAATGATGTGGGATGTTGTTACAAATGCATGTATGGAATGGAATATTAAAGCATAAACTGAGCGTTAACTTTTCCAAACACAGACATTTCTAAGTCAGCGAACTTGACCTTTGGGGTTTGCGGGCACCATGGGCTTTCTGTAGAATGATATGGGATGTTGTTACAAATGCATGTATGCAATATTAAAGCATTCCATTGAGGGAAACAGAAGTTACAATGAATTAACCCGAGCGTTAAGTGTTAGAAACAGAGCTAAACGCAAAAACTTAACGTTGAATACATGTGAAAAGTAGGTCAATGAACCATGAAAAGTAGGTGAAGATCACATGGGCTCCCTCTGTGTGAGATGGTTACACCACAGTGTTGATGTATACCAAGTATGGAGGTCGTAGGAGTTATAGTTTTCTGGAAACTGAGCTAAACGTAAAAACTTAACGTGAAATGTTGACGCCGCCGCCGCCGCCGCCGCCGCCGCCGCCGACGACGGAAAAGCTATGCCTATGTCCCGCAGGCGGGACAAAAAATGGCCTAGAATCAATTTCAACTCTATCCAGGAGCCCCGTGAATGGCAGCGGTAACAACACCTGCTTCTTTACAGGCAAAAAAAACACATCTTTATTTAAATCTGGCTGTGACTGGAGAAATAGGGCTTATGGGATTTGTGACCAGTGTAGCTCCTGGTCAAATAGCACACTACAGCGTGATAACGATTTATAGTCGTTGTCAAGAATGACGGGTGTTTCATTGAGGTGAACAGTGCAGATCCTGATCAGACTGTGCGGATGCACAGGCTGATCTGGATCTACGCTGGTCGCAAAACCCATAAGCCCCATTTACCCAGTCACAGTACAATTATAATCAAGAGGAACTAAATCTCCACACTTACATCGCTTAATTAAATATTGCCGTCTGCTTTTTATGTTTTATTTTTCATTTTTCTCATCAAAACCATGTGTTGACAACACTTTAGAATCATTTTCAATGGAAATGATTCTAAAGTGTTGTCAAACCATGTTATTATTGATAAAAAAAAAACGGAAATCGACAGCAGACGACAATTTACGTTTCCCGCATTCTATGGGTTAACCCCGAAATAGGTCTATGGTGGGTCAGGAATATCTCAACTTGCAGGCAAACAACAATAATCGTGAATTTCCCACCTGTGCAGTAACTCTTGGAAATCTGTGATATCGTGGTCATTGATCGAGAATGTCCCACCTACCTGTGCTACCTGTGCAGTAACTCTTGGAAATCTGTGATATCGTGGTCATTGATCGAGAATTTCCCACCTACCTGTGGAGTAACTCTTGGAAATCTGTGATATCATGGTCATTGATCGAGAATGTCCCACCTACCTGTGCAGTAACTCTTGGAAATCTGTGATATCGTGGTCATTGATCGAGAATGTCCCACCTACCTGTGCAGTAACTCTTGGAAATCTGTGATATCGTGGTCATTGATCGAGAATTTCCCACCTACCTGTGGAGTAACTCTTGGAAATATGTAATATCATGGTCATTGATCGAGAATTTCCCACCTACCTGTGCAGTAACTCTTGGAAATATGTGATATCATGCTCATTGATCGAGAATTTCCCACCTACCTGTGGAGTAACTCTTGGAAATATGTGATATCATGGTCATTGATCGAGAATTTCCCACCTACCTGTGGAGTAACTCTTGGAAATATGTGATATCATGGTCATTGATCGAGAATTTCCCACCTACCTGTGGAGTAACTCTTGGAAATATGTGATATCATGGTCATTGATCGAGAATTTCCCACCTACCTGTGGAGTAACTCTTGGAAATATGTGATATCATGGTCATTGATCGAGAATTTCCCACCTACCTGTGCAGTAACTCTTGGAAATATGTGATATCATGTTCATTGATCGAGAATTTCCCGTTGCCTCGACCGTAGACTGTGACAACCGCTTCTGAGCTTTTACGAATTCCTGAAGTGCAAAAGGTTATAGTTGAGAGAAGTGAACAGTTAACTCTTTGATCCCGAAATCTCTGTAAAGCGGTTTATGCAAACAGTGCAGATCCAGATGAGCCGGCTCGTAACGAGCCGTCTCATCAGGATCTGCACTTTTTGAAAGTAATTTTCATATTTTTGAGAACAAAAAATACCCACTTTTCATAAATGGACTGGTCTGAAAATCCTTTTGTGACACAATTGGCTTGGTTACAAAATTAACATATCAGTTACTTAGGGGTGAAAGGGTTCATGTACATCAGTCAAAAATCTTGGGAAACAAACATATTGGAATAACCCTATCAACACTAGAGATCCCTATATTAATGTTTGCGAACTGCGTAGATCAAGATGAGCCGACTTGTAACATTACAAGCCACCTCATCTGGATCTGCACCATTTGTGCGGACATTCTACATTTTTACTGTGTGCAGTCACATGATGACCAAACACACGTGTTCATGTTCAAGTCACGAATTGTATGTTCATATTGGAACAAAATAGTGTACAGGACAAGATATCAATAGTAATGCTTCCGATCGCTAAGTGCTTGTATTGTATTTTTGGAATATTAAATTTTAAAACGTGATAATTTTCCATAACCATCATTTTAGCCAGTTGCAGTGTTAATACTCACGAGGCCATGTACGCTACCTTAACACAAATGAGACATACCAGAAGCAATTGAGTACTCTCTACCATTTTCATCCACAGCTGGCTGTAAATAGAAAAATAGATGTCCAAAATGCTAAGCCAACAAACTCTGCCAATTATAATGCTATCGGACCCTGCTAAGCCAACAAACTCTGCCAAAATTATAATGCCCATTTTGGGCATTATAATTGGCAGAGTTTGTTGGCTTAGCAGGGTCCGATAAATCTCAAAATGATGTAGTTGCCCACTGGGCTAACATATATCTGAGATGGTCACATGCTGTCTACGGAACGTGTTATTATGTTAAACTGCTTTATCACACGAAATCCTTGTTATGCCGTGTTTTGACCCATTTCATAAATGTGTTATGACCCACGTGTAGTAACACCTGCAGTGAATTTGCACGGCTGGCCGCATCACCCTAATTATGTATTTGTATTATACGCCAACGTTATGTCAAATAAATAAAATAGAGACGTTCCAAATGACGTGACAAAGCAATAATGTGTTGACGTTGACGTCATCATATTTTAAATGTCATTAGAATCGTCTGTGACTCAAAATTACTGCAATTGTCAGAATGAGCTCCTGTTTGGTAGTATGCAGTGTTTACAAAGAACAGGATTTGTGAAACTCGTCTGCCAGAGGCTCGGTGCATAAATTGTGTGCGACTCGTTTCATAAATCTCATATCAAATGGAAACTTGTTTGAGATCCTCTATATGTTGTCTTGTCAGAGCAGTTTAACATAATAACAATAGACAAAGAGTACACACGTTACTCTGACAAGACAACATAGCAGTTTAACATAATAACATGCTCATTAGACAAGTTCACATGTTACTCACGGACCTTCGAAAAAAAACCTCTGACCAATCACTTTTTTCCTTGTTAGGTCCCGGACCTACTGGTAAAAGCTGCTATTTTCAGACCCTGCACATGTTACTCTGACAAGACAACATAGCAATTAACAACGCACATTGATAGCTATGGAATGCCATTACATAGCTATCAATGTGAGAAAGCTACTGATGAAGTCTGGCAAACATTCGACTTATGTAACACGAGATATGAGAAAATTGGGCATACAGTGGAACCCCTCTAAACCGGACACTCGGGAAAATATAAATGTTTATCTTAAATGTGTTTCACTGCTATGTACCCCTGATTACAATGACTGTTCATGATTGCAAATCACTAGAATGTGTCATGAAGAGCTGACTTATCAGATTTACAGTATAAAATTAAAAGTGAAAGCGAATGAGTTTAACGTCCCACCAACAGCTAGAGTCATATAGAGACGGGTCCACATACAGTTTAAAGTCTCATCCGACAGACCAGTGGGATGGAAATACTATGAAAGTAGTTTTGATGCCTAAGGCGAGGTTTGAACCCACAACCTCCAGATTGGAAGTCAGGTATTCTAACCCCTAGGCCAGTCCATCCATGATTTACAGTACAACATCTCCAAACCGGACACCTTGGAGGTTCCAGAACTTGTTGAAGAGTACAAATGCGAGTATACAGATGACGACGCCGGAATTGTGACATCTATGTATCATTTCCACTGTCGTGGGTGAGACAATTAAAACATCACCAACATTATAGTCTGTTTCACGAAACCTGCCCAAATTTTACGGCTATATAAACAATGCAAAAACAATATTTTTTTGGATAATATTAAATTAAAGCAAAATTTAAGAATGAGCCTTCTTTTTATTTCGTGAAATTTGGTCAAATATTAGTTTTATTACGAAAAATTGATTTCTCTATGGGAATTTAACATGGGGAAAAAGAGGTAGAGGACTTGTGGGAGGAGTCAAAAAACATTTTTTTTTTGGAAATTGACTCCTAAACCTAGCTAGATAGCTTGGAAATGATGTAACTAAGAAAACAAAAGTCAAATTATAAAAATGGGTCCAGTATTTCTGAAATTCTAAAAAATTTCCCCATGTTAAATCCCCATAGACATCTTCACTCCCTGAAGATGTCTATGGGATTTAACATGGGGAAATTTTGTTTTCGCAATAAAATCAATATTTGACCAAATTTCACGAAATAAAAAGAAGGCTCATTCTTAAATTTTCCTTTAATTTAATACTATCGAAAAAAATATGGTTTTTGAACTGTCTATATAGCCGTAAAATTTGGGCAGCTTTCGTGAAACAGACAGTAGATCCTATTCATTGCATAAGGCTAAACACTGAATAAAGCATTGAAACAGCACTGATTAACAAGTGTGTTTCTGGGGGACGTTTCACTAAACTTCATATGACTAAAATGTTCGTAAGTGAAAATTTAGGATCATCTGTAAATTTCAATTGATGGATTTACATTTATTGAGCATAGGCTGCATATGCAGCCTATGCTCAATAAATGTAAATTCAATAATTATTTACAAAAAAAACATTGTTAATGTGAAATTTACAGACTATCATAATTTTGCACTTAGAAACATTTTAGTCATATGAACTTTAGTAAAACGGCCCCCTGAATCATACGGAGGCGGTGGTCAGTGTAGATCCCGATCATCATGTGTTGATACGCATTCAGCGATCAATCAATATATATACAAGGGCATGTGCAATATTTGTTTCATGGAATTAACACTTTGACCACTATCTTATTTTTGTTGTTGTCTGCTGTTTATTTTCTATTTTCCATTTTTATCATCAAAAACATGCTTTGACAGCACTTTAGAATAATTTACCACCTGCTTTGACAGCACTTCAGAATCATTTCCATTGATTATGAAGTTCAGTCAAACCATGTTTTTATTGAGAAATAAGGCGAGATATAACAGCAACAGCAGACGACAATTGTTGTGAGTAGCGGTCTAAGGGTTAAGAGATCGCCTGATAGTCTCGTTGGACTTCAATACCGGAGGTTGCAGGTTCAATCCCTGCTCTAGGCATGAAAAAATAGTATTTCCATCCCACTGACCTTTGGAACTATACTTGATTCCGAGGCTCCCACCTCTATATGACCGTAGCTGTTGCTGGGACGTTCTGACAGAAAAGTGACAAGCGTAGGCTCTGATCAGCCTGCATGGATGCACAGGCTGAGCCAGTAATTATAAAACCTTAATTTTCCGTTCTCAAAATTATGCAGTTTCATTGGCCAATACTGAGCAGCACATCTCGGCCTCAACCAATCAAAGTTCCTGATTTTGAGCATGAGAATACACTATATTTTCATAAAAGATTACTTGTCCACAAATTGAAATGTATATATTGTGACCAATCATTTGAACCGTCTCATCGAGACGGTTCAAATGGATGGTCATAATAAATATACTTTGATGAAAATATTTAGTCGTTCGAATGAGACTTAAAAACCAAGGGGCCGTTTCACTAAACTTCGTAATACTAAAATGTTCGTAAGCGCAAACTTATGATAGTCTGTAAATTTCACATTAACAATGTTTTCTTGTAAACAATTATTGGATTTACATTTATTGAGCATAGCTGCATATGCATCCTATGCTCAATAAATGTAAATCCATCAATTGAAATTTACAGACGATCCTAAATTTGCACTTACAAACATTTTAGTCGTACGAAGTTTAGTGAAACGTCCGCCAGAAACACACTAGTTAATCACACAGGTTGAAGTAACGGACCGAGGTCTATAAATACATTAAATATGCCTAAAAGCATCAATAAATGAAGAAGAAAAAAGCTAAATATTTTATTTTTTTATCCCTCCATATAGACTCCATATGGAGTCTCATATGGAGGGAGTAAAACAAATATTTTAATTTGAAACGGGCCCCAGGTCCCTGTCTCTTTAGGACCATAGCTGTGGATGGGATGGTACACTACACTCTTCACTTTTTCATGAAGAAATAAGGAAAATCAGTATTTTTATCAGCAATTTACCTTGACATTTTTAATTGAGCTCCTTTGTTTGGTGAGCTTGATTCTGTACTGCCATATAAACTCCTTCTCCAGGTATGATAGTGGGTGCTCCATCAGCCTCTCCAATAAAACAACAAATCGCTTGTGCTGGAAATAATTAACAATCGCTTATGTTGGAAATAATAAACAATAGCTTATGTTGGAAATAATAAACAATAGCTTATGTTGGAAATAATGAATAAACAATAGTACTGGAAATAATGACAAATTTCTTGTGCTGGAAATAATAAACAATCTCTTGTGTTGGATATAATGAACAATCGCTTGAGTTGGAAATAATGAATAATCACTTGAGCCGGAAATAATGAACAATCACTTGTGTTGGATGTAATGAACAATCACTTGTGTTGGTAATAATGAATAATCAGTGGGGTTTTATTCCATTTAAAAACATTTTTCAGGAACAGGACCTATATACTCCCACAAATTCGCTTTTCATTCTTGGCACCAGACTAGTGTTGTCACGATGTCTCAATTTCCACAAGCGGGCGAGTCAAAAATACCAAATGTTCAGGGTCATGACCTTTGTGCTTATATCATCAGCATCAGCTGTCTGGCTGGCTGGCTGGCTACCTGGCTGGACCGGTCAGTGGTCCGTCTGTCTGTCTGTCTGGCTGGCTGGCTGGACCGGTCAGTGGTCCATCTGTCTGTCTGGCTGGCTGGCTGGCTGGACCGGTCAGTGGTCCGTCTGTCTGTCTGGCTGGCTGGCTGGCTACCTGGCTGGACCGGTCGGTGGTCCGTCCGTCTGTCTGTCTGGCTGGCTGGCTACCTGGCTGGACCGGTCAGTGGTCCGTCTGTCTGTCTGTCTGGCTGGCTACCTGGCTGGACAGGTCGGTGGTCCGTCTGTCTGTCTGTCTGGCTGGCTACCTGGCTGGACCGGTCGGTGGTCCGTCTGTCTGTCTGGCTGGCTGGCTACCTGGCTGGACCGGTCAGTGGTCCGTCTGTCTGTCTGGCTGGCTGGCTACCTGGCTGGACCGGTCAGTGGTCCGTCTGTCTGTCTGGCTGGCTACCTGGCTGGACCGGTCAGTGGTCCGTCTGTCTGTCTGGCTGGCTGGCTACCTGGCTGGACCGGTCAGTGGTCCGTCTGTCTGTCTGGCTGGCTGGCTACCTGGCTGGACCGGTCAGTGGTCCGTCTGTGCCAGGGCAATGTACATACCTGTTGGTCAAAGACTTTCTCATTCGGATATCGTCTTATGAACATTTTGTCTGGAATCCAAGTTGTACCAGCACCATCCCTGTAAACCATTATATGTAGGGTGTAACTCGAGAAATGGGGCTTATGGGTTTTGCAACCAGTGTAGATCCAGATCTGCATTGTGAGTCATTCTATCAATGAAACACCCGTCATGCTTCAAACAAACAATGTGGATAATTAACCGGCTACATGAGTGTGCTATTTGATCGGGAGCTACATTGGTCATAAAACCCATAAGCCCCATTTCTCCAGTCACTGCCACAAATGTAAGGTGTGATCTCACAAACCAGACTTATTGTCTCTCTGAGCAGCGCAGATCCAGGCCAGGCTTCAAACATGAAGTCTAGTGAGTCTGATCACAGCCATTATATGTAGGGCTGATTGGAGAAATGGGGCTTATGGGTTTTGCGACCAGTGTAGATCCAGATCACCCTGTGCATCCGCACAGTCTGATCCGGATCTGCACTGTTTGCAATTCCCATAAGCCCTATTTCTCCAGTCACAGCCACATATGTGTTTTCCCAGAACAGTGTCAAAATATTTGCGGGTAGTATGATTCGCTGGTTTATCAAAATAACAAGGCATTTGGATGCAATATGTTTTGGGAAAACCCTGATCAAATTGCACACTCCTGTAGCCTAACGATGATCTATATTGCTTGTTAGAAGCATACCAGGTGTTTGAATGATGGAATGGCGAACTGCGAGAATGCGCAGGATTTGGTATTTGGTATTTGGTCACAAATCCCATAAGACCCTTTCTCCAGTCACAGCCACGCATGTGTTTTCCCAGAACAGTGTCGAAATATTCGCTGGTTTATCAAAATAACTACTTCTTTGGATACAATTTGTGTCCAAATCTTTAGGGTTATTACAATATAATATGTGTCTGTGACTGGAGAAATGGGGCTTATATGATCTGTAACCAGTCTAGCTCCTTCCCAAATTGCACACTCCTGTAGCCTAACAACGATCTATAGGAGCATATCAGGTGTTTGATGGAATGACAAACAGTGCAGATCCTGATTAGCCTGTGAGAATGAGCAAGCTGATCTGGATCTACACTGGTTTCAAATGTCAATATGCCACATTTGACCAATCACAGCCACAAACACATGTACTGCAGACCGTGTTCCATCTATCCTGGCAGGAGCATATAACTCTGGCTCATGAACAGATAAAAGAACAAGAGCTGTAGGAGCACAGCATAGCTCGACTACGAGGGTTGTCGATGTACACATAGCTTGACAAAGAAGGTGGCTGCGGCCTGCATAAAAACCTTAACCAAGGTTGACTAAAAACCTTAACCAATGGGAATTAAGTAAGTAATTCAAGAGGAAATGTAGGTGAAGGTCAAATATAGGTCAGGGGTTATTGATGCACATCACTAGGAGATGAAGTTGTCCAAGTATGGTGGGTGTAGGGCCAGTAGTATTTCATATACAAGCTTGACTAAAAACCATAACCAAGGGGAAATTAACTAAGTAATTGAAGAGGAAATGTAGGTCAAGGTCAAATATAGATCAGGGGTTATTGATGTACATCCCTATGAGAAAAGGTTGTCCAAGTATGGTGTCTGTATGCACAATAGTATTCCATGTACCAGCTTGACTAAAAACCTTAACCAAGCTTGACTAAAAACGTTAACCAAGGGGAATTAACTAAGTAATTCAAGAGGAAATGTAGGTGAAGGTCAAATATAGATCAGGGGTTATTGATGTACATCACTAGGAGATGAAGTTGTCCAAGTATGGTGGGTGTAGGGCCAGTAGTATTCCATATACAAGCTTGACTAAAACCTTAACCAAGGGGAATTAAGTAAGTAATTCAAGAGGAAATGTAGGTCAAGGTCAAATATAGATCAGGGGTTATTGATGTACATCCCTATGAGAAAAGGTTGTCCAAGTATGGTGTATGTATGCACAATAGTGTTCCATGTACAAGCTTGACTAAAAACCTTAACCAAGGTTGACTAAAAACCTTAACCAAGGGGAATTAACTAAGTAATTCAAGAGGAAATGTAGGTGAAGGTCAAATACAGATCAGGGGTTATTGATGTACATCACTAGGAGATGAAGTTGTCCAAGTATGGTGGGTGTAGGGCCAGTAGTATTCCATATACAAGCTAGACTAAAAACCTTAACCAAGGGGAATTAAGTAAGTACATTTAATTCAAGAGGAAATGTAGGTCAAGGTCAAATATAGATCAGGGGTTATTGATGTACATCCCTATGAGAAATGGTTGTCCAAGTATGGTGTCTGTATGCACAATAGTGTTCCATGTACAAGCTTGACTAAAAACCTTAACCAAGGTTGACTAAAAACCTTAACCAAGGGGAATTAGCTAAGTAATTCAAGAGGAAATGTAGGTGAAGGTCAAATATAGATCAGGGGTTATTGATGTACATCACTAGAAGATGAAGTTGTAAGTCCGGGTAATACCATAGTTCCAAGAAGTATGGTGGGTGTAGGGTCCAGTAGTATTCCATATACAAGGTTGACTAAAAACCTTAACCAAGGCGTGACGGTGACGCCGACGCCGGGTTGACAACATAAGCTCTACTTATTCTTCGAATAGTCGAGCTAAAAATGTCTTTCACACACTAGTGTCGAAGTACAAATACAGAGCTCCAGATAAGTTTTGTATCTAAGAGTATGTTCCCAAAAATAGGAAGAAACTAGAAATGTGTCCATGAGACCTGGATGCCCCCACTGGCAGCATATATCAATGAAAGTTGTAGGACTAGTGGGTCATAAGCACAGGTGGCATGATTACACCACTGGTGTACTTCATACAGAATTTTGTTTTAACAACATAAAATGTTTAAAATTGTAATTTTCTATGCATTCTATGTATTTCTGCAGGATAATGATAATTCTCAAATGATCATATGAACTCAAATATTGATGTTAGAGCCTTAAACACAGTATTTCGTTTGTTATGGTACGAGGTTTGAGTCCGACCGAAGAAAAGCAGCTGTAATTCGATATTCTTTGCATAATTACGTTCTAACTATGCTATTTCAGCAAGATAACAATAATTCTCAAATGAACACGTGCACTTTCTGCCAAAATATTCACATTAGCGTTAATAAAATCACGTAAATTGTTATCATACGAGGTCGTGTCCGACCAAAGTTGGAAGCCTTGTTCATATATATGTATAGATATACCGATGAAAGCTGAAACACCGAATGCCTGTGGATGAAAAGCAAAGCTAATTTTTAGCCGGATCAATACTATTTCACTGAGTGGTCAAGGATCAGAGTAAAATACACAAACAGGGGCCCGTTTCATTAAACTTCGTACGACTAAAATGTTTGTAAGTGCAAAATTCACAATGTTTTCTTGTAAACAATTATTGGATTTACATTTATTGAGCATGCATATGCAGCCTATGTTCAATAAATGTAAATCCATAAATTGAAATCTCCAAACGATCCTAAATTTGCACTTACGAACATTTTAGTCGCAAGAAGTTGAGTGAAACGGGCCCCTGGTCTGGATGTAGAGCAGTAGCTGACTATTGTGTCCTAGTTTGACAGACATAGTTGCTATAGTGACCAAGGAACGGATTTAAGTGCACAAAGTGGCTCAAAGTGATACAGAGAGATGGAGGATGGACTGATGGATGGATGTAGGAAAGACAAGGGTAAACTGTAATCCCCCCACCCCCAAATAAATTTGTCGGGGCATAAAAATCACTGGTATTGTTTGTTTGTTTACTTGTTTAACCCTTTCAACACCACAGGCCTGTATACTGGTATTGGCAAAATGTGTAGATCCAGATGAGCCGGCTCGTTACGAGCCGTCTCATCAGAATCTGCACTTTTTGCAAGTAATTTTCATGTTTTTGAGAACAAAAACACTGAAAATAATTTTGTAACAATTGGATTGGTTGCAAAGTTAACATATCAAAGTCCATTCCAGTTACTAAGGGTGAAAGGCTTAATGCCGTTTAATGGCCTGTCAACAGCTAATGACATTTTAGGCTGGGTCAACGGTGTTGAACCCTGTATTTCGTCTGTATGGAATGGAGGGTCGTGGGTGGGGAGGGGAGAATCAGAACGGAATATTTACATTATTCCGCCCTGAAATTAGAATACCTGATCTGGTATTAGGATTTGCACTAATCTTACTACTCTTAATAATAAGTGGTATAACTGGATTCAAACAAACCAAACATGTACCGGACGGCCAAACCAGGGATATTAAGATTCCGGTAAGGATGAACCTTAATTATCAACTAGACAGTATGTTTGTGAAACATGGATATGCCCCCAAGTCATACTGGACTGTAAACTAGACATTATGTTTGTAAAACATGGATATGCCCCCAAGTCATACTGGACTGTAAACTAGACATATGTTTAAGATAAAACATGATACTGCCCCCAAGTCATACTGGACTGTTAAAACTAGACATTATGTTTTGTAAAACATGGATATCCCCCAAGTCAAACCTGGACTAAAACTAGGACATTATGTTTGTAAAACATGGAAATGCCCCCAAGGTCATTAGCAAGGACTTTGTAAACTAGAAACATTATGTTTTGTAAAACCTGGATATGCCCCCAAGTCATACTGGAACTGTAAAACAGAAACATTAATGTTTGTAAAACATGGATATGCCCCCAAGTCATACTGGACTGTAAACTAGACATTATGTTAGTAAAACATGGATATGCCCCCATGGCATACTGGACTGCAACTAGAGATTGTGTGTAAAAAGAAAAGCTTTAAATTTACACAAATTTCATTTCAGAAAGTTTTCCAAACTTTTCGACATAAGAAAGTGGTTAAGTGTTTCAGCACCATTGCGAAGGTCACAAAGGTCATGTCATTGGTGGTGTCATTGTGTCACACATGTTCGGGTGAATGAATTGTTTAAATAGTAAAGCAATCCTTCTAGTATTATTGAAGATATTACATGATGGAGAAACTCTTACAAACTTTTCGACATAACAAAATGGCTATGTGTTTCAACGACATTTCGAAGGTCACAAAGGTCAAGGTCGTGTTAATGGTGGCTCAAGTGTGTGACAAATGTTCAGGTGATTCAAGTGTCCAAGTATTGAAGCAATCATTCGCGTAATATTGAATATATTACATGTTGGAGAAACATTTAGAAACTTTTCAACATATCAAAATGGCTAAGTGTTTCAGCGACATTTCGAAGTTGACAAAGGTCAAGGTCGTGTTACTGGAAGCGCGAGTGTGTGACAAATGTTCAAGTGATTCAAGTGTCCAAGCATTGACGCAATCCTTCGCGTAATATTGAAAATATTACATGTTGGAGAAACTCTCACAAACTTTAAGACGGACAGACAGACAGACATACGGAACCTCAAGAGCAACGGAATATAATTACCAGTTGCATACTCCCAACCAGCCACCTACTGCATCGGTAGTGAAAACTAACAAACTGGGTGACTTACAATTTGTTCTCCTCGAGTTTCTCGTGGACTTGTAGCGTGTCTCATCGTCTAAGTCCTGTAACTCGGCCAATTCCTTATCCTCTTGTTCTTTCAAGCCCTCCAACCTCCACACGATGTCCTGCAATGGTCATAATAGCACAAACATACTACCGGAATAACCCTAAATATTTGGACACAATTTATTCTGCGAAAAACTCATTAATTCATACGTTGCTGTGACTGGAGAGATGGGGCTTTATGGGTTTTGTGATCTGGATCTAGACTGTTCGCAATTCCATCAATGCAACATCCATCATGGTTGTAAGAAGCAGTACAGATCGTGATCAGGCTACAGGAGGTGTTATTTGTTCAGGATCTACACTGGTCACAAATCCCATAAGCCCTATTTCTCAAGTCACAGCCACACGTGTTTTCCCAGAACAGTGTCAAAATATTTGCAGGTAGTATGATTTTCTGGTTTATCACAATAACAAGGATTTCCGATACAATTTGTTTTGGGAAACCCCTATTTTAAGGTATACTGTGTCTGTGATTGGAGAAATGGGGCTTATAGGATTTGTAACCAGTGTAGCAGCTCCTGATCAAATTGCACACTCATGTAGCCTAACGAGACATTGTGTTTATAAAAAATGGATATGCCCCCGTGGCATACTGAACTCCAACTCATAACAACGATCTTTATTATCAATCGAGAAATATCCGTGTCTGCCATTGGTCATGTGATCTTTGATATAAATGCACATTGACCTGAGAAAGTTGATTGAAAATGTCATATTGACCTAAAGGTGGAACGACGTTGTGGATTGGCTAAAGTCTCATTGACGTCATTAAAATCCATGCCATTGTTAATCATATCACGCTCTTCACCAGCAACCTCGCTGAACATGATGATTATGAATTGCGCCAAAATGGCGTAATATAGGAATTAATGGCCTTTTTGTGGAATTTATCGGGGTATAAACTTGGAAAAGTCGCGGGAATACTGGACGAAGCGATAACAAGAAACGAGGCAAAGCCACGAAGGCCAGGTTTTTTCCAAGCATAGACACTTAGATAACATAATTATACCCACATTTTGTAGACTAGATGGCCGTGGCCTGCATTTCGCGCCTTGGGGCGAGGCATGGACACTAAAAAAATAGATATAGTAGATGGAAAAACTTTAACCAAAAAACTTTAAACGGACACACGGACGAACGGACAGACGTATGCCAAAATGCCGACGATATCGCGCTTTCCGCAAGCAGGTGTGACAATGATGATAAACACCCATGTGAAGTATCAAGGTATTGGGTGAAGCAGTTGCAGAGATATAGTACACGAAAAAACTTTAACAAAAAAATTCAAAGTAATTTGACCTTCACATTGGGCACAGGATCGCGCTTTCCGCAAGCAGGTGCGACAATGATGATAAACACCCATGTGAAGTATCAAGGTATTGGGTGAAGCAGTTGCAGAAATATAGTACACGAAAACTTTAACAACAAAAAAATTCAAAGTAATTTGACTTGACATTGGGCACAGGATCGCGCTTTCCGCGAAGCAGGTGCGACAATGATGATAAACACCCATGTGAAGTATCAAGGTTTGGGTGAAGCAGCGATGCAGAGATATAGTACACAAAAAACTTTAACAAAAAAATTCAAAGTAATTTGACCTTGACATTGGGCACAGGATCGCGCTTTCCACAAGCAGGTGCGACAATGATGATAAACACCCATGTGAAGTATCAAGGTATTGGGTGAAGCAGTTGCAGAGATATAGTACACGAAAAAACTTTAACAAAAAATTAAAAGTAATTTGACCTTGACATTGGGCACAGGGGCCGCACGGTTGGGGGTTAGAATGAAATAAAATATGGATGATATAAACACCCATGTGAAAGTTTCAAGGTAATGGCGAAGCAGTTGGCAGAGATATAGTATAACGAAAAAGTTTTAACCAAAAAACTTTAACCAGACGTACGTTAAAAAGTTAACGTTGAAAATGGCTAAGTCAATTACGTAGAAATAATAGGTGAAGCTAAAAAAATGGTCACATGTTGGATAGTTGTATGTTGTAGGCACCCCTTGGTTATGAAGCTGTGAAAGTTTGGTGGTCCTAGGTGGTACAGTACCAAAGAAATGGACTTAAACACGAAAACTTAACATTGTAAACGCGAAAACTTAACATTGAAAATGGCTAAGTCGACTACGCGGAAAAAATGGGTCAAGTTAAAGTAATATGTGGTGGGCACCCCTTGATTATGAAGCTGTGAAAGTTTGGTGGTCCTAGGTGGTACAGTACCATAGAAATGGACTTAAACACGAAAACTTAACATTGTAAACGCGAAAACTTAACATTGAAAATGGCTAAGTCGACTACGCGGAAAAAATGGGTCAAGTTAAAAAAAAATTAACATGTTGGATAGTAATATGTGGTGGGCACCCCTTGATTATGAAGCTGTGAAAGTTTGGTGGTCCTAGGTGGTACAGTAACAAAGAAATGGACTCAAACACGAAAACTTAACATTGATTGTGGACGCGCCCGCCACCCGCCGCCCCGCCGCCCGCCGCCCGCCGCCCGGCTTTCGCCAATCCAATAGCCTGGATTTTTTTTCTCAAAAAACCTGGCTAAAAATTACAATTTTCTAAAATTGTTATTTTTTAAGGCCTCGTCCAGTATTCCCGCGACTTTTCCAAGTTTATATCCCCGATAAATTCCACAAAAAGGCCATTCATTCCCTATAATTCCAGCATTTGAAATAAATTCATCAAGAAAATGTGTTTATTTTCCGTTTTCTTAAGAATTATTTTAACTGCGCCTCACGGTTACGGAAAGTAGTTCGGCGTGGGAGTTCACTGGGATATAAATTTTGGACAGAGACTTGCTACGGGCCAATCAAATGTTTGGGAATTGTGTAAATATTTTTTTGCTGGAATTATAGCAAGATTAATTTCACAGCGTAAATGCATAGTTATGTTATATTATTGAAAAGTACATGTGGGAATTTCTCAACTGATAATAAAATAATTATCGCCGCCTTGTCGTATCGGTGAATACGTGGTTGTATCAACCCGATACAAGTGATATTGACCTCGGACTGCATCATCGGTCAATATCACATTTATCGGCTCGATAAAACCACAAGGCGATAACTGTATATTATTATATAAGTACTTTGGTTTCCCATTGAAACAATGGAATGCAAGCTGTCAGAATTTTTCATGTTTCATCTCGAAAAAATAGTTCCTTCTATATACAGTGGAACCTCTCAAGAGGTCCCCAGGGTGTTCGGTTTAGAGAGGTTCAACTGTAAATCAAGATTATGATCACTCTGTGACCCAGTTTAGTGCTTTGCGATCATGAACACCCTTTATAATTAGAACGACATTACCGCGAAAAGCATTCAGATTAAATACCGAGATTTTTCAAGATGTCTGGTTTAGAGAGGTTTCACTGTAATCACTAATTTGTTTATTTAACTTATATTTCTCATATGTTTTGAGGCGCATATAAATGGCAAGTTTTGTATGTATATAGAAAAAAGGTTATTTGATTTGTATGTGGATATATGCCACTCGTTCCGCCATTCAACGATATCACACGCTGCGGAACACGTACATATAACAATATACAAATCAAATAATCTATTAATATTAATGACGGAAATTATTAGACACCAAGGCTCCAGATAAGGAATTAGTCATTCAGTATTTTCACTCCATCATTTCTGAAGCAATTGGGTATTTCCAAATTTGAATTGGGTAAAATAAAATCACACTACCGTTTACACATCAACAGACAGCAATTATTGAATAGTTTGCTTCGAAATGAAAACATGTCTTGGCATTTCATTAGAATTGTCTCCTTGGAGACAATTCTAATGAAATACCAAGATGTGTTTTCATGGAAAATAAGACAAATATGCTATATTTATGGTCTGTTTATTGTTTTCTGCAGCATGATAAAGGTACCACAAAATTGTTATTGCTTTTTGATACTCGCTACTTCTGATTTCAATTGGGCGTTTTGGCAATTTTATTTGGGTATTTAAGCAAATACGCAGCTTATCTGGAGCTCTGAGACATGTTATTACAGTTGCCCATTACTTACTTTGCAAGAGTATTTATCTCACATCACACAGACAGAAAGACAGACAGAACTATATACTTACATGCATTAAATCATGGTACTCAGATAGGCCAGTGTAGAACTGGTAATGACTGGGTCTTCCAGATTTGCTGAACTGAGCCGCTGAAATCACAGTGCACGGTTCTACTAATCTTTCCACAAATTGAATGGGTCAGTAGAAGAAGGGCACTATGTCCACAAGCTCCCTTCTTCTACTGAACCTTCAATTATGTATTTAAAACAATTTATTACGTACCTAGCTACACATTGACTAAATACATGTACGCAACTAGAAATGGACGCTTGTCGACAAGCGCATGTGTATCCCCCTCCCCAGATACACAAGTAGTTTGAAAAAAGGGTGTTCGAGTTATGCTCCGGAGACAAAATCAGTGACGGAAAAAACAAAGGGAGATAACTAAAAAATTAGTGATGCAAGAGTTGACATTCTTGCGTGACACACCTTTAGGGTTGTGGTCTATGCATGTGTGAAATTTCATGAAAATATTCCAAAGGGTGTTCGAGTTATGCTCCGGACACGAAATCAGTGCACGAAACAACAAAGGGAGATAACTAAACAATTAACGACGCAAGAGTTGTCATTCTTACGTGCGACACACCTTTGGGTCGTCTTCTATGCATGTGTGAAGTTTAATAAACTAGAAAATGTGTTCATAGAACACGGATGTCCACATATCGCTTTGATAATAAATGAGGCCAAATTCCAAGTCAAAATTTTCTTTTACCTGAGCGTTAAAGTTTTTGAAGCACCAAGTATGTGACCTTGACCCTGGGCTTGGCGGGGGTAGGACGAAAGTGGATTTGGCACAGGGCGGTAGAGGACCATTAGAGCAATGCATATATGAAATATGAAGCTGATCCGTGAAAGAAAACAGAAATTATAAGATATTTACCTGAGCGTTAAAGTTTTTGAAGCACTAAGTATGTGATGTTAACCCTGGGCTTGGCGGGGCGGGACGAACGTGGATTTGGCACAGGGCGGTAGAGGACCATTAGAGCAACACGTATATGAAATATGAAGTTGATCCGTGAATGGAAAGAAAAATTATAAGATATTTACCTGAGCATTAAAGTTTTTGAAGCACCAAGTATGTGACCATGACCCTGGGATTGGCGGGGCAGGACGAACGTGGATTTGGCACAGGGCGGTAGAGGACCATTAGAGCAATGCGTATATGAAATATGAAGATGATCCATGAAAGAAAACAGAAAGTATAAGATATTTACCCGAGCGTCAAAGTTTTTGAAGCACTAAGTATGTGACCTTGACCCTGGGCTTGGCGGGGGCAGGACGAACGTGGATTTGGCACAGGGCGGTAGAGGACCATTAGAGCAATGCGTATATGAAATATGAAGCTGATCCGTGAAAGAAAACAGAAATTATAAGATATTTACCCGAGCGAATAAAGTTTTTTGAAGCACCAAGTATGTAACCTTGACCCTGGGCTTGGCGGGGGTAGGACGAATGTGGATTTGGCACAGGGCGGTAGAGGACCATTAGAGCAATGTGTATATGAAATATGAAGCTGATCCGTGAAAGAAAACAGAAATTATAAGATATTAACCCGAGCGAAAGTTAAAGTTTTTGAAGCACCAAGTATGTGACCTTGACCCTGGGCTTGGCGGGGGCAGGACGAACGTGGATTTGGCACAGGGCGGTAGTGAACCATCAGAGCAATGTGTATATGAAATATGAAGCAGATCGGTCGAAGGATGAAGAAATTATGAGACATTTACCCGAGTGTTAAAGTTTTGTGACGGACGGACGGACGGACGGACGGGATGCACGTTCCTACGAATAAATACTTGTTGGGTTTTTACTGTATAAAAATACCCAACAAGAGTACCCAACACTATCCTAACCCTACCCAATAAGATCCCCGTAAGCTTACAACAAGTACCCATTCGTGTGTGCGGACGGACGGACAAGGGTAACACTAAATGCCCCCTCCACTATCGTGGTGGGGCATAAAAATATTCCAAAGGGTGTTCGAGTTATGCTCTGGATACAAAATCAGAGCACGAAACAACAAAGGGAGATAAGTAAACAAGAATTCCGTGGAATCAGATGCCTCGCCTTGTCCCGCCTTGACCTCGAGCCTGGGCCCGAAAGAAATTTTCACTGGCCCGAACATATTATACAATTATTGACTAGTGAGCCATAGAATATCAGATTATATTCTATGGCTCACTAGTCAATAATTGTTTTATTATATGATAATAGTCTGTATATAGCACTTACGACCTTATGCTACTAGACAAAAATTGAAAAATAATTTGAAAAAAAAAAAATGAAAAAAAAAATGGAAAAAAAAAGTTTAAAAATAATAATGCTTGCTACTGGAACCCAGAATTTTTTTTTAATAGTCCTATATTTATCTACATATATCTGCACAGGTCCACATAATGCCACAATATTTTCAACACAGTTTACGGAAATGTAATATCCAATGTAGCAATTTACCTGTATAAATTACCTGTGGTAAAGACTGGACATCTGCACATGCTAGCACATGCAGCACATGGACAGGTGAATGGTTCTCCCAGTCTCTATTGTTCTCTCAACAGGTAAGGTGTACAGAGCACACGAGAAAAGGTGTACAGAGCAGACGAGAAAACGGGTCTTCATGCATTATTGTACAGTTTTTAGAGTGCGCAAAACAAAAAAGGGAGATAACTAAAAAATTAGCTACGCAAGAGTTGTCATTCTTGTGCGCGACACACCTCCGGGTCGTGGTCTAATTGAATATGTGAAGTTTCATAAAAATATTCCAAATGGTGGTCGAGTTATGGTCAATCAGTGCGCGAAACAAAAAATGGAGATAACTCAAAAATTAGCTATGCAAGAGTTGTCATTCTTGTGCGCGACACACCTTCGGGTCGTGGTCTATGCATGTGTGAAGTCTCATGAAAATATTCCAAAGGGTGGTGTAGTTATGCTCAGGACACGAAATCAGTTCGAGAAACAAAAAAGGGAGATAACTAAAAAATTAGCTATGCAAGAGTTGTCATTCTTGTGCGCGACACACCTTCGGGTCGTGGTCCATGCATGTGTGAAGTTTCATGAAAATATTCCAAAGGGTGTTCGAGTTATGCTCCGGACAAGAAGTGTCTGCGGCGGACGCGGCGCGCTGTAATAATCCATAGTATCCCCCGACGGAGTCCGGGGGATACAATTACTGATAATTAAATGCGGTATCAGGCATTAACGCAGATGGCATGTACCATAATGGTCAATCCATATTCAACAAAAGACAAGGCAAAGCCACGAGGCCAGGTTTTCTTCAAGACGTAGACAATTGGATAATTGGCTCTTAATGTTATTATGACCACAATTGAAAATGACAGCTGTAGATGGCCTAAGATGGCAAACGAAGCTCGTGTATGAGAAAACCTACTTGCAGTTGCAGGCTGGCCAATTTAACATTGGAAATTACTAAAATAAAGTCAATGATGCGGAAAAATAGGTCAAGGTAAAAAAAGTTCACATGTTGGATAGTGGTATGTGGTGGGCACCCGTTGGTTATGAGGTTGTGCAAGTATAGTGGTCCTAAGTGGCACAGTAACAGAGAAATGGACCTAAATACGAAAAGTCAACATTGACAAGAATTCCGCCACGGAAGCGGTATCGCGCCTGCCGAGGAATTTGACCATGTTGTGAAAATAAACAATAACTTTAACGCATTTGCCTTACACGCCGACGGAAAAAGCGCCGACTATAGTCGCGCCTCTGCTAAAGCAGGATCGACAAAAATGACTGTTAAGTCAATTACCCGAAAAAATAGGTCAAGGTAAAAAAATGTCACATGTTGGATAGTGGTATGAGGTAGGTACCCGTTGGTGCAAGTTAGTAAGTGGTGCAAGTTAGTAAGTGGTGCAAGTATGGTGGTCCTAGATGGTACAGTAACAGAGAAATGAACCTAAACACGAAGACTCGACATTGAAAAGAATTCCGCGGAATCAAATGTCTTACCTTGTTCCGCCTTGACCTTGACCCTGGGGCCTTGACCTTGGGGCCCCGAGAATAGTCCTAAATTCATGTACATATCATAGTAAAGGTATGTATAAAGTTTGATGACTGTAGCTGCTAAGGTGTTGAAGTAATGACCGTAACATGAAAACTTAACATTGAATGATGACGACGACTCCGGAAAAGCAAAACCTTAGTCTCGCTTTCCACTTTTGCGGGCAAGACAAAGTTGATTACTCAAAAAAAATGGGTCAAGGTAAAAAAAAATTATAAAAAGGTCACATGTTTGATAGTGGTATGTGATGGGTACCCGTCGGTTATGAAGCTGTGCAAGTATGGTGGTTCTAGGTGGCACAGTAGCAGAGAAATGGACAAAACACGAAAACTTAACATCTGACTTGGACACTGCCGTCCGCCCACCCGGCTTTCGCCAATCCAATACCAATCCAATACACAGGAATTTTTTCCAAAAACACGGCAAATGTCATACTGAATGATGTTAGTGTGACAGTACAAAATAAATAGGTCTGCGTTGTATCTTTTCAACAGAACACACAGACCATTATTGCAGACAGTGTCGATTAAAATGTTCTTGCCCTTTTTCAAAGGCAACATCAAGAAAATGTCCCGTGACTCCAACTTGGTGACATGCATATACATGTACAGTAAAACTTCTCTAAACCGGACACCCTGGGGACCTCCCAGGGTGTTCGATTTAGAGTGGTTTCACTGTAAATCAGACATTTGATTATTCTGAGCCCTAGTTGTGCGCTATGCGATTGTCGCGTGACACGTGTATTCTTGTACATTCTGAAATCCGTATAATTGTATATTTGTGATGTGTGGTACTGTGTTGTATTGTTGTGCGTATTATTGGTTTCACATCCCTGTGATTCCACATACCTGTGGTTTCACACACCTGTGGTTTTTGCACACCTGTGGTTTGGCATGTACATTTGCCATGTACAATGTGCATGTAATAAGGGGGCTTATGTTGTATTGGTGGAAATACGTTTATGCGTGTCATTTTTTTGCGGATTTTTATATACGTCTATTTTATGAGCAATGTTTTACTGATGTCACGCCATATTTGCCACAGACTATGCATGTGTGTGGTAGAGAACTCGTTGACTGCGTGTGCTGGTTTCGCTAGGAAAAGATACCTTTTAGTATTACGGATGTCCACTGTCCGTGCCAGCCGAGTTTGTCCGCGTGTCAGTGTTTCACCATATAAGGGACCTTCTGTAGGTGAAGCCAGTATACAGCGCAGACCATACCATGGTCTGCCCTGTTATGTATGCTACGGGTTAGTGTTTCATCATAGCCTGGTACTGGCCAACACGGATATATCAGATCCCATAATGGTGATGTTTTGTGTCGTGATATTTCCGTAAATGACCACGATATTTGAGTTTAGTATGTGCTACACTCTCATTTGAGTGTATAGCCGTAGGACCGTTATGGAGGGGTTTGGCGGGGCCAAGAAGCGACCTTCGCATTGTCGAGACCAGTCGAGTAGATTTCGGATTATGAGATCTGGGTCTATAGTGTGCAGATTTATGGTAGTGTGGGGTATACCATGTTGGATGGTATTTATTCCACGAGGGCTGTACCCTGGTTTGGTTGAATTTAAGGTGTGGGAACATATATGTATGCCAAATATAACCCACGGGTGACATGGCAAAAGCCATGGTTTTGTAGTATTTATGTGAGATGTCGTACGAGGGGTAGGCATATCCATTATTCCGTGCATGGTTTCACTGGTGCGTATATAAGCGATGTCTCGCTATGTGTTGGCGGGACACATATATTCTGGTTACAGAAGACTAGTACTGTATTCACCAGTGACACGGAGGATTTTGGTATGTACCTAGAACATTTTATTTCAGCTGTGATTTGCCGTTGTTCGATTCCCGTTTTAGTCTGTTGTGCATCCTGTCTGTCTGTCTGTGCGTATTCGTCCAGTAAATTGGAGATTCATTTCATTTTTGTAGCCTCTTGAGAACGCTCCAGCGAGCCACATTGGACGTTTTGGTCCACTCGTTTGAGGGCAGACCCCAGTCAGTGCAGAGTATCGGGTCGTCCGAGTGTCCGTACGTCTGTCTGGCGCAGTGTGTGTAGCAGCTCCGGGTACAGGCCTGTATAGAGCAGTGTGTGATAGCTACCTCGCGTTCAGCAGACAGTCACAGCCATAGTTTAGTGAAGTGAAAACGCCATACACACATATCATATCATTATACTACCACCGAGTTGAATGTCACCTAAGTGAAACTTTTCCCGGCGTCTTAGCCAACGTGATAATCGCCATTTTTTTATTATATCGGAACTTTACATCCGGTCTACCACTTCCGGTATTACAACCCATTGATTCACCATGGATACTTTACATCGGGTCTACCACATCCGGGTTGCTACAGTCGAGTGATACCATAGGAACTTTACATCTGGTCCACCATTTCCGGAGATAATACTACCTGTGGAACTTTACTTCCGGAACCAGCTTCCGGAACATTATCGTTATTGACTATCATGTGATGTAACCACATCCGGCTTTGACTTTGACATTCATACTTTGGAAATATATTGCATAGGCAATACATATGTATACTTTGATAGTGTATGGTAATAAAACTCCTATCATGGCATATCATTGGCTAAAGGATTGTAGTAAGACTACATATATTGTTTATGGATTAATCCACTTGAAGTTGGATTATAGCCATATGGTTGACTAGACCTCATATTGTGGGTGAGGCAGACCTTGGGACCTTGATACTCAGAGGTTACACTATCTATTGAGATACGCCAGCACTGGGTAGCTCAGATGATTGTCATTTGTCCTCCAATGTTCGTTATGCCATGTTATACTTGTATGTTATTTCACTTTGATTAGCGATCATCAAAGTACTTGTGCATTCATACTATTGTCCACTACGGGACCATTGAGATACCACATACCGAGTTTATTCGTCTATAGCTTTTAAGTTGCGTTAAAGTATAACAGTCGATTGGCTTATTTACAACCTTGTAGTAATTGAATACGTATCATGCACAGTACAGTGATGTTCGCATATCAATGTATCATGTATTCCTGTGTGGTCCCCATGTAATATAGTGTACATTATAAGTGATTAAGTGACTACGTGTACTTATCTACGCTGGCCTATCCCTTACACTTCAACTGCATTGTTACCACTTTCGTTCGTCAGATCAAGCTATATTGGCCATAACGTCATAACAATTGAAGTATACTTGGTTCATATGATAATTGGGGGAGACAATTTGTCTCGATCATTCCTGACCTTGGTAATGACCTTGACAGCGATCACGAACAGACATTATCACCTGAGATAAATGACCAAGAAACTCATCAAACATAAGATCACGGGTGTTTTCTTGGTGTCCGGTTTAGAGAGGTTACACTGTACCATGTCTACACTATATCACAGAAACTCCTTACTGTATCACAATACCGACATGGACATGGTTAACATTGGATCACAGCCTGACTGTTTGCTTCGAAATTGAGCTGGATCTACAAATCAGTGTCACAAATGAATGGGGTACATTTAAAAATCCCAGTTGCCAGTACTGGCGATATGTACAACTTACCGTGCAGCTTTGGCAGTAAGTTCATTGTATTCTGTAAAAGAAAACATCAACAAGTCATCACTTTCACCTTTTCACCCCTATGTATCTGATATGGACTATTATATATGTTAAGTGTGTGAATATCAGAGTACATGTAATCCGTCCAGAAATATTGAAGTTTTATGGCATAATTGAGAAACTCTTACAAAATTATCACAGACGGATGTACGTATGGACGAAAAGACAGACGCACAAACGGAAAGTCAAAAGCATGGAGCTATCGCAGACACATTTCCATATTTATTTTTGAGAATAATGTCATGGCTGAAAATTATTTTTGACATTTTTAAAATTATTGTTGGATTACATTAACATGATTAAGATCATATCACGTTTGGCTTAAATTGGTTAAAGCAAACATATGGTGCTGCATGTAAATGGACACTTACAAATTATCAAAATACCTCTGCCAGGACAAAAAAAAAATTCAGCTTGTGACCAGTGTCGCCCCTGTAGCACCCAACAGGCTGCGCATTAAGATTCATCATGGTCTACACTGTTCACCATGGAATTGGTGAAACCTTACTGCTGCGGGGGAAAAAACATTCCAATCCTACCAATCTTTACGAGTGAGCTAGCTCACCAACTCAACAAGTCCTTTTTTTGTCATGGCAGGCCATTTATCATCAGCATCAGCCATGTGATTTTGTACCAAAGATGTGCGATATCTCATAAAATGTAGTTACAAAATGTATGATCTTTTCCTTAAATAACATCTAAAGTTTACGACAAGTTTAAATGACATCGAAAGTTGACGAAATGTCAGAGCTCTGACATTTCGTCAACTTACGATGTCATTTACCGAAATATCACACATTCTGTAAATATTTTTTCATGAAAACTCGCACGACGGTACAAAATCACATGACAGATCACATATACGTACCTCCAACATTGGCCGAGCATTTTTATTGAACAATGCTGATGGTAGTAGGTACTGCACAGCTCTCTGAAAATGAATGTCGGTGAATGTAATATAGCTGTGTGCTCGCTATGACGACATGACATTCGCAGTTGAAGGGGTCAGTGAAAATTATATGTAAGGCACTTAGCCCACTCCTTCCACTGACAGCGTGAATTAGGCACACATATATTTGTAATTTCAATAGTCATCTGTTTAAAAGTAGCACAAACTCTACAGCCTGCAGAAAATGCATGTGTCAACAAAGAGATTGTGTGTAAAACTTGAAATTTGAGGAAGACGTACCAAACAAGTGTTTCAGCACCATTTCGAAGGTCACAAAGGACAAGGTCGTGTAATTGGTGGTGCGAGTACGTCGCACATGTTCAGTTGAATGAACTGTCCAAAATATGAAAGCAATCCTTTAAGTAATATTAAAGATATTAATTACAAGATGGAGAAACTCCTACAAACTTTTTGACGTAAGAAAATGGCTAAGTATTTCAGCACCATTTCGAAGGTGACAACGGTCAAGGTCATGTCATTGGTGGTGCGAGTGAATCACACTGTGATGCACTCGCACCACCAATGACATGACCTTGACCGTTGTCACCTTCGAAATGGTGCTGAAATACTTAGCCATAATTCACACATGTTCGGGAATATTAAAGCAATCCTTCAAGTTATTACATTAAGGAGAAACTCCTACAAACTTTTTACAAAATACAAAAGTGTTTCAGCATCATTTTGAAAGTCACACATGTCAAGGTCATGTCATTGGTGGTGCGAGTCCGTCACACATGTTAAGGTGAATGAACTGTCCAAATATGAAAGGAATCCTTCAAGTAATATTGAAGATATTATATGATGGAGAAACTCTTACAACCTTTTAGACATAAATATACACGGACGGATGTACGGAAGTACGCACGTATGGAAGAACGTACGTGCGGAACCTCAAGAGCAACGCCCAAACTCTACAGCCTACGGAAAAT
Organism: Conchocele bisecta; assembly: GCA_029237695.1. Classification (NCBI taxonomy): domain Eukaryota; kingdom Metazoa; phylum Mollusca; class Bivalvia; order Lucinida; family Thyasiridae; genus Conchocele; species Conchocele bisecta. Next base: position 201,900,503 of record CM055265.1, on the reverse strand, counting down.
GCATGTGGAGAATACAACAGCTGTGTGCTGCTGGTCATGAGGGGTCACAGTTGAAGGGGTCAGTGGAAGAATGGGGCTGAGTTCATAAGGGATTTAAAGGACAGGGACACTAGCCTGGTACAATATTTATGAGGTAAAACATGCTGCTATGAAATACACCTTTTTTACAAGAAATGTGGACGTTTGTCATTACAATGATGTCATTGCCTTGTGACATTGTATATACATGCCCACTCAGTAGGCACAAACTGTTCATTATATCAGAGACATCATCTGAGACATGTTCTGGCAAAATAAACATTCATTCACCATTTCCCCATGTATTGATTGGCATTATTAATAATAAATATCTGTATCAGACGTAAATTTCCACCCTGATATCAGGGGTGATAACCGTGTTTACTTAAAATGTTAACGGACATAACTATTTATTCTCTGTATTTATTTTTTGATGTGCAATGATCATACTGTATAATATGTGGAAATATTTTTCAGGTAATGCATTTAATTAGTATAAATAATTAAACAAGAGGGCCATGATGGTCCTAATTCGCTCACCTGACTCCATGAACACCATAGGAGAATGTGACATTGAGTTCATGTGTTTTAAAAAAGTTGTGCTATTTTTAGATGGCAGTCATCTTGGATTAAGCGATGACTCTCATTTTACCAAATCTGAAAATGCTTCACCCAAGGATCTTAACTTACTATGAAGTTTGGCCAGCATCGGCCATGTGGTTCCTGAGAAAAAGACGTTCAAAATCTCGAATAAATGGACCTTTTGGCGGCCATCATTGATGACGTAATTATCAGATCACCAGAGCGATCGTCTTGTCGATATCTTCGATTTGATACACGACATGGCTATATTCTATCAAAAATGAAATTTACCCCGGGCCATGCCCATTTTTGTCACCAGGGTCACCATTTTAACAACTTTGCAAGAGCATTGTACATCAATCATTCTTACCAAGTTTCGTTGAAATCATGCTGGCGGTTCATGAGAAAAAGATTTTTTAAGAATTTGTGCTATTTTTAGATGGCGGCCATGTTGGATTTCAGGCCAACTTAATTTCAACAACTTTGGAAAGGCTTCACCTAAGGACCATACAGGTAGAGTTTGCTGACCATTGGCCAATCGGTTCATGAGACGACGATGTATAAAATCTCTCATAAAAGGATGACCTTTTCACCTTTAGTCTGCCATCTTGGGATTCCGATAAATATTGCACCAGAGGAATCACCTCATTGATACCTTCAATTTGATATATGACACGAGGAGCACATTCGGTCAAAAATAAAATTTGACCCAATTTGAACCCACGGGCCATGCCCATTTTTGACCCTGGGGTCACCATTGTAACACCTTTGAAAGAGCATTCTACATCGATCATTCCTACCAAGTTTCGTCAAAATCCGGCTGGCGGTTCATGAGAAGATTTTTTAAGAATTTGTGTTATTTTTAGACGGCGGCCATCTTGGATTAGCGACGCCCTCCGTTTTAACAAATCTGAAAAGGCTTCACCCATGGACCATAACTGTGAAGTTTGGCCACCATGTGCCAAGCGGTTTGTGTGAAGAAGAATTTTGAAATCTGTAATAAAAGAACGACGTTTTGACCTTTCGGCGGCCATCTTGGATGACATGACCATCCAATTTTGACAAAAAAATTTACCAGAGCGATCGCCTCTTCGATACCTTCGATTTGATATAGACATGACCATATTCGGTCAAAAATAAAATTTGACCCACGGGCCACGCCCATTTTTGACCCCGGGGTCACCATTTTAACAACTTTGAAAGAGCATTGTACATCGATCATTCCTACAAAGTTTCGTCGAAATCCGGCCGGATGTTCATGAGAAGAAGATTTTTTAAGAATTTGTGCTATTTTTAGATGGCGGCCATCTTGGATTATGTAATGATGTCATTTTAACAATTTTGTAATCCCCCTACCATGACCATGAAGTTTGGTGACTATAGGCCCAATGGTTACCGAGGAGAAGAGTCAAGACGTTTGAAAATGTTCACGGACGACGGACGGACACATTGCGGTAACAATAGCTCACATGAGCTTCGCTCAGGTGGGCTAAAAATATAATTGTAGAACTGGTGGAATAGTGCCACAATTACATGTATACACTTTGTTTAATTCCTATAAATAACATTTTGTGCCTGAGTGGTCATGTACCTTTACGAAGATCAGTCCTGGACTAACATTTCATTGTCTACCCACACAATACATTGTCACTTACAGTAACCTGTCCTGGACTAAACATTTCCTCGTCGACCCCCACAATACATTGTATGTTACAACTTCCAGCGACCTGTCCAGGACCAAAAATTTCATTGTCTACCCCCACGATACATTGTACGTTACAACTTACAGCGATCTGTTTTGGACTAAAAAGGTCCTCGTCGACCCCCATGATGTTGGCCAGATGGCGTTTCCCAAGCTGGTATTCCTTCTCGCTGGTCACCACCTTCTTGTCTGTCAACAAGTGTATAGTGAGAAGGATTTATAAACATTTACCATAATAATAACCCTAAATATTCGGACACAATTTATTCTGAGAAACACACATAAATATTTGTCATACAAGAAAGCTCCAGATAAGTTTTGTATCTAAAGAGTATTATACCCCCATATTTCAAATTCAATGCGCATTTTACGTTTACAAATGTATTATTGATTTTCTTCCATATTAAATAGGGAACAAATGATTTTTTGCTTTTTGCAGCTTAACTAAGTAAATTTTCAACTTTATTACGGTATTTTGAAAATAAATGAGTATTTTTACACGCTTTTGATAATCAATGCGTATTCTGCTAAAATAAGTGCGCAAAATACGCTCCTTATCTGGAGCTCTGATACCGCAGGTAAATTTATCGCGTTTTTAATGGCCAGCTTGACGGGTAATATGGGCCCATATTTCCTGTCAAGCACGTCAATATGGCTCGACACAAAATTGCAACGGATCAAGGCAAAGTCTAAAAACGAAAAGTTTTGTAAATTGCCTCCAAATCACAGCCATATGGACTGATAATGATCTATTAAACTAAAAAAACAAAACTTGAAAATCAGTCTTCATTACTAAATAGGGAACAAATGATAAAAAAATATAACAAATTTAAACATTCACTTATTTGAGCCGCAAAAAGCTTTTTGCAGCTCAACTAAGTGAATTTTCAACTTTATGACAGTATTTTCACTACCGGTACTCAATTTGAAAACCAATAAATGTGCGTATTGTGTACTCCTACTTTTGATAATCAATGCGTATTCAGCTAAAATAATTGCGTAATATGCATCTTATCTGGAGCTCTGGAAGCATGTCTCGGTACGCTCATATACCTGAATTACAGTGGAGCATCTCTAAACAGGACACCCTGGGGACCTCCCAGGGTGTCCGGTTTAGAGAGGTTCCACTGTATTTACAGTTAAGAGTTGTTGTAATTATTTATCACCATAACAATGTATTCGGATACCATCTGATTTGTGAAACCACTATTTTACCGTGGTGTCCCAAAACAAATGATGTCAGAATATGTAGGGTTATTACGTACGATATGCTCATTTTCTCATTCTGTACAATTTATATTGTATTAAATATGGGTTAAACTAAATGCACAATGGAACCTCTCCAAACTGAACACCCTGGGAGGTCCCCAGGGTGTTCAGTTTACAGAGGTTCCACTGTAAATCAGGTATATATAAACAGTACAAGACATGCGTTGCTTTGCAATCATAAACTAGAAAAAGTCGATGGCGCGCCATCGCAATATACCCACTTTCCCCAAATGCTTAGTCCGAAAGGGGGAAGTAATCCATGATGGAGGGTCGGATAAAAAATCCGAATTCACTTTGCGCATGTGCACATGATAACGAAGCTACATAGCAAATATGAGGCGCGTAGGTATGAAGGTGAAAAAGTTTTTCGAGTTACAAGGAAAAAATTGGAAATTCTGAGTCGGAAAGGGGGAGGTAATCGATGATGGAGGGTCGGATCAAAAATGGGAATTCACTTTGCGCATCTGCACATAACGAAGGTACATACTAAATATCAGGCGCATAGGTATGAAGGTGAAAAAGTTTTTCGAGTTACAAGGAAAAAATGGGAAATTCTGAGTCCGAAAGGGGGAGATAATCCATGATGGAGGGTCGGATGAAAAATCCGAATTCACTTTGCGCATCTGCACATGATAACGAAGTTACATAGCAAATATGAGGCGCGTAGGTATGAAGGTGAAAAAGTTTTTCGAGTTACAAGGAAAAAATGGGAAATTCTGAGTCCGAAAGGGGGAGATAATCCATGATGGAGGGTCGAATGAAAAATCCGAATTCACTTTGCGCATCTGCACATGATAACGAAGCTACATAGCAAATATGAGGCGCGTAGGTATGAAGGTGAAAAAGTTTTTCGAGTTACAAGGAAAAAATGGGAAATTCTGAGTCCGAAAGGGGGAGATAATCCATGATGGAGGGTCGGATGAAAAATCCGAATTCACTTTGCGCATCTGCACATGATAACGAAGGTACATACTAAATATCAGGCGCATAGGTATGAAGGTGAAAAAGTTTTTCGAGTTACAAGGAAAAAAAATAAAAAATGGAAATTCTGAGTCCGAAAGGGGGAGATAATCCATGATGGAGGGTCGGATGAAAAATCCGAATTCACTTTGCGCATCTGCACATGATAACGAAGCTACATAGCAAATATGAAGCGTGTAGGTATGAAGGTGAAAAAGTTTTTCGTTCAGAAAATTACAAGGATGGGAAATTCCTGAGTCCGAAAGGGGGAGATAATCCATGATGGAGGGTCGGATGAAAAAATCCGAATTCACTTTGCGCATCTGCACATGATAACGAAGCTACATAGCAAATATGAGGCGCGTAGGTATGAAGGTGAAAAAGTTTTTCGAGTTACAAGGAAAAAATGGGAAATTCTGAGTCCGAAAGGGGAGATAATCCATGATGGATGGGTCGGATGAAAAATCCGAATTCACTTTGCGCATCTGCACATGATAACGAAGCTACATACCAAATATCAGGCGCGTAGGTATGAAGGTGAAAAAGTTTTTCGAGTTACGAGGAAAAAAATGGGAAATTCTGAGTCCGAAAGGGGGAGATAATCCATGATGGAGGGTCGGATCAAAAATTCAAATTCACTTTGCGCATCTTGCACATGATAACGAAGCTACATACCAAATATCAGCGCGTAGGTATGAAGGTGAAAAAGTTTTTCGAGTTACGAGGAAAAAATGGGAAATTCTGAGTCCGAAAGGGGAGATAATCCATGATGGAGGGTCGGATCAAAATCCAAATTCACTTTGCGCATCTGCACATGATAACGAAGCTACATACCAAATATCAGGCGCGTAGGTATGAAGGTGAAAAAGTTTTTCGAGTTACGAGGAAAAAATGGGAAATTCTGAGTCCGAAAGGGGGAGATAATCCATGATGGAGGGTCGGATCAAAAATCCAAATTCACTTTGCGCATCTGCACATGATAACGAAGCTACATACCAAATATCAGGCGCGTAGGTATGAAGGTGAAAAAGTTTTTCGAGTTACGAGGAAAAAAATGGGAAATTCTGAGTCCGAAAGGGGGAGATAATCCATGATGGAGGGTCGGATCAAAAATCCAAATTCACTTTGCGCATCTGCACATGATAACGAAGCTACATACCAAATATCAGGCGCGTAGGTATGAAGGTGAAAAAGTTTTTCGAGTTACAAGAAACGTGACGGACGTACGGACGTACGTACGGACGGACGGACACCCGTGACGAAAACAATATACCCGTTTTTTTTTACAAAAAAAGTGGGTATAATGAATGAGCAGTGTCAATAGAGTTGGATTACAGTGAAACCGTACACATTAAACAACAGTACTGTAATATAATCTGAGCCACAGTCTGAATAATAATAACCTGTGATTCTCACACATTTCTGAGTTATTTGATTCATTGGCTTGCAATCAAGCAGTACGATTGGTTGAGTCTGAACTGTCAGCTACATGTAATCAAATTGTTTGACTTTCAGTATAAATTTATAGAATATGCTCATGAAATCTAAGGTATTTTGAAGAACAATCTCAAAACTCAGAGCATGTGATTGTATAATTTGGAAAATTTTATTTTTTGATTCACTTGCTTGAAATCAAGTAGTCGAGTATGAGCTGTGCTCAGAAAGATATATGTGGCTGTGACTGGAGAAATCATGGGCTTTGCCACCAGTGTAGATCCAGATCAGCCTGTGCATCCACACAGTCTGAACAGGATCTGCAATGTGCGATGTTCAGTCAATGAAAGGGATGGGTTGTGGCCTAGGGGTTAGAACAACTGACTTCCAATCTGGAGGTTGTGGGTTCAAACCTCGCCTCAGGCATCAAAAATACTTTTGTAGTATATTCATAGTATATTCATAGTATTTCCATCCCACTGGTCTGTCGGATGAGACTGTAGACTGTGGTCCCGTATTTATATGACCTTAGATGTTGCTGGGACGTTAAACCCTTTCACTTTCAATCAATGAAACACCTGGCATGCTTCTACCAAGCAATATGCAATGTAGATCATTATCAGGCTACAGGGGTGTGCTATTTGATCAGGAGCTACACTGGTCAAAAGTTCCATAAACCCCATTTCTCCAGTCACAGCCACATATAATCATGGGTGCAGGCTTATTTCATTTATAACCGGAGTGATCCAAATACCAGGCCCGTACGCAGGAATTATTTTAGGGGGGTGCGTTATCAACGGCGCGAAGGGCTAAACATTGTTTTTGCACATCCACGGACAGACCTCGGTAGATTAAAGCTTTCACCCCTAAGTAACTGGAATGGATTTTGATTTGTTAATTTTGCAACCAATCTATATCATCACAAAATGATTTTCAGACCAGTCCATTTATGAACATGGGGTGTTTTTGTTCTCAAAATTATGAAAATTAATTGCAAAAAGTGCAGATCCTGATGAGACGGCTCGTCACGAGCCGGCTCATCTGGATCTACACTTTTTGCCAATACCACTATACAGGCCTGTGGTGTTGAACGGGTAAAGGGAGGTGCGTACGCACCCGTCGCACCCCCTCTGCGTACGGGCCTGAATACTACATATGTGAATGTCACTGGAGAAATGGGGCTTATGGGGTTTGTGGCCAGTCTGGCTTCCAATCTGCTAGAGCACTCCTGCAGTTTTATAAGAATGTATTCTGTTTGTGTTATAAGCAGGAAAGGTTTTCACCGATTGAATGGCTAACAGTACAGCCCCTGATCAGACTGCGTGGATTCTCAGGCTGATCTGGGGCTAAACAAGTCACATACATGTATGCCATAAACCCAATTTTCCAATCACAGCCACATAATTGTGTAAAGTGTTTTTGTGTCATAATTTATTAATGATTAACTTCAATGGACTATGGATGTACATGCTGGTCTGGATCAACTACTGTGCGGAGAGAGAAGAAATAACATCTAACATCTCAGAATTAAGAAATACCTTGATGACCGTTGCCAGGCAGTCTTACTACAGTTTAGCTACATCAGATCAGTTTGGCCCCAGGTGTTTCACCATAAAGATATGAATCCTTTAAGATAAATTCATCACTAAGACACACATACCAATACCCTATAATGAGACATTAAAAGTGTTAATACAGCACTCCAGATAAGGAATTGGACAATGGATTCTGTTACAGAGACTTTTGAAATTTCCAATTATTTTAAACATTAGCAAATTATTATTTTTTTCCATCAAGTATTTTTGTTTATTTTGTTGAAAATGCAGAGGAAACACACAGTAATATTCACATTTTTATGAATACAGTTACTTTCAGCATATCTTGTAAATAAGCTTCAAAAGTATGCTACATAGCAGAGACATGTCATACCCATAATTTTTATTGTTTTTTATGACGCATTGCTGGCAATTTTAATTGGGTTTTGTATTTTTTACTTAAGCTGCAAATATGCAGCTTATCTGGAGCTCTATTACCATAATAACCCTGTGTATTTGAATACCATTGTTTTGGGGTTTCCCAAAACAAATTGTATCCAAATACATTGATATTGTGATACTGATTCACCAGTCCAGCCATACTAACCCTAAATATGTGGGCACTTCATTGTGACAAAGCATATATTATTTATGTGTTTGCCAGAACAATTTGTGTCCGAATATTTCGGGTTATTATGGTAATAACTACCGTAGTCGGCTCGTCTCTGAAGGTAGGACTTCATCGCTTCACTGATCACCTCCTCCTGCTGCTTCGGCTTCTCTGGCTTCGGCTGGACGGCTGGTGGTGCCGGACCCACATGGTGGATTTGTCCATGGACAGCACTGCAGTGGATACACGCCTGAAATGGGATATAAGTAAGTGTACCATTTAACCCCTTCAACCCGAAAGCCCGCAATAGCAGGGTTTGCAAACAGTGCAGATCCAGATGAGCCGGCTCGTAGCGAGCCGTCTCATCAGTATCTGCACTTTTTGCAAGTAATTTTCATATTTCAAAAACACCCTCGTTTCATAAATGGACTAATCTGAAAATTATTTTGTGACAACTGAATTGGTGGAAAAATTAGCATATCCAAAGATGCATTTCACTAAAAAAGCAGTTAGATCATTCACAGTTACTATTCAAAAGGCACCAACAAACTTTAACATAAATCGGATGAACATACAAATGGACTGAGCTATGCCATTATACATACATTTTTCAAACGGACATATAAAAATTAAATATGCATTGAATTTGAAAACAAGGTGTTCAATATTCGTTACACTACACTATCTGGAGCTCTTTCGAGTTAACATGTTAATACCTCATTGAGTTTCTACTTAGAATATCATCCAAATAAATCACTGACAACATCTTTTTTCCCCGCTAGCAGTGCCTGTTTTTTTTCATATTAGTACATTATGACGACTACTGGATGCAACGACGACTGGTATTACGGAGTGAAATCTATACAGCTCTTAATTCAGTTATTCTGCAATATAAAATAATCGGCTACTGGCCTCTTACTGTGGAAATACCTTTTCAATATAGTCTATTCTACAGATTGTAAACGTGTGTCCCCGTAATGGTCGGAAATGTCGAATAAGTGAAAGCGACATCATATACGGTTGTTGTTGTTGTAGTTCAAGGTAAGGACAATGTCCGCAAAATATGTCAAATAATTTTATTAATTTTATTCCACGGCAGTGCATTTCGTTATTTAAAAAAAGGACATACACTGTACGTGTGTGATGTAAGTCATCTATGCGCAAAAACTGATGAAACAAATTAGTAAGCATGATTTATTTTAAATGTTCTTTGTTTTTCTGAACGTAAGTATACAGCAGACTATAGAGATGTATCTGTATACCGTGATAACGTGATCAATATATAACGAGTCGTTTTAATACACCTTATATTAAAGAAGCATGCCCACGCAGTAGGCACAAACTGTTCTTTATGTTAGAGACATCATCTGAGACATTTTCTGGCAAAATAAACATTAATTCACCATTACCCCACGTATTGATTGGCACTATTATACATTTTATATCAAAAGTAAATTTCCACACTGATATCAGGGGCGATAACCGTGTTTCCTTAAAATGTTAACGGACATTACTATTTATTCTCTGTATTTACTTTTCGATGTGCAATGATCATACTTTATAATATGTCGTAAATATTATGTTTTCAGGTGACTCATTTAATTATTATAAATAATTAAAAAATATCATGCCTCATTTGCATATGAAAATAGCCTGATACCACTGCGCGTCACTATCAGTAAAATAAATATTATTAAATGATTATATTTGTATAGGGGGCACTCGTAAGTTTTAGAACTGGTGGAATAGTGACACAATTATACATTTATTTAAATCACATAAAGAACATTTTTACCTACTGAGTGGGCATGTACCTTTAAAGTAGTCATAACTACTACATAATCCTTACGTCAAGACGAGATAAATTGGAAGAGATAATTAACACAAAAGCTCGTCAAAAACGTGATAGTCTCCACTAGTGACATCGATTTTAGTGCATTTTATTTCGTGTTGATCAGTTTTTAAGTCGTCTTGACGTGATATTATGCGTCATAACGACCTACTAACTGGCCAAGACGAGATAATATGTAATAAGTCGTGTTACTGTCTTTATTCGACGAGATAAATAGTAGAAATAAAATAAAAATCGATTTTACTAGTTTTCATTATGTTTGACAAGCTTTCGTGACAGTTATCGCGTCCAATGTATCTCGTTCTGACCAGTTAGTAAGACGTCTTGACGCGATAATTATGTAGTTAAGACGTCTTATACGGTGTAGTAGGACGACTTAGCTATGAGATTATCACGTTACGTAGATGGCAGACATGGTCAAGCAATCCATGAAAATCGCCGAGCACGACTACCATAAAACTCCATGTAAAAATAGCAAAATTACAGTGGAACCTCTCTAAACCGGACACCCTGGGGACTCGGTTTAGAGTAAAATATATGACTATGCCAAGGTATGCGGCTGTGCTTCGCGAACTTGAACAGCCATTATCATCATAAATATACACAAATGAAATCCATAAAATTAAGGAGACACAAACTATCTGCGTGTCCGGTTTAGAGAGGTTCTACTGTAATACCAACAACAGCAAACGGGTCAGAGTCGCTTACTTTACAAAATTTCACTAGAGCGATCGCTTCGTCGATACCTTCGATTTGATATATGATATGACCATTTTTCTTTTATCCAAATTGAAATTAAACCCCTCCCCACACCACCCATTCATGATCCCGGGACGACCATGTTAACAAATCTGAATGGGCATCGACTATCGACCATTTCTGCCAAGATTCGTTAAAATCGATCTGGCAGTTCACGAGAAGAAGATTATTTTAAGAATGTAATCTATTTTTAGACAGTGGCCATCTTTGGCTATGTGACAACCTCCAATGTAACAAATCGGAAAATACATCGCCCAAGGAAGTGAAGTTTTGACAGCATCGGCCAAACGGTTCGTGATAAGAAGAAGACGTATGAACTCACTAATAACAGGATGATCTTTTGACCTTTGGGCGGCCATCTTGGATGACAAAATCCTCCGAATTTGACAGCAATTGCACAACAGAGATCTATATGACATTACAATATTTGATAAAAAAATTAATAATCCTATTTTAAATCCCGGTGTCATCATTTTAACAAATTTGAAAGAGCGTCGACTATCGATTATTTCTGCCAAGTTTCAGCGTAATCGGTTTGGCGGTTTGTGAGAAGATTTTTTTTTTTTGTAAAGAGGTGAAGCTATTTTAGACGGTGGCCATCTTGGGAAACTTAAACTCATTGGGTTATCCGACGACCTCCATTTTAACAAATCTGAAAATACTTCACCCATTAATGACCATAACTTTGAAGTTTGGCCGGAATCTGAAAATACTTCACCCATTAATGACCATAACTTTGAAGTTTGGCCAACACCGGCCAAGCGGTTCGTGAGAAGAATTCGTCTGAAGTCTCTAACAAAATGATGACCATTTGATCTGTCAGGGCTATATTGGTTGATGTCATCATCCGATTTCGACAAAAATCACACCAGAGCGATCGTATCGTCGATAACTTCGATTGATAAATGACATGGACATATTCGGTAAAAATTAAAATTGACACCGGACCCCGCCAATTTTTTACCCCGGTGTTATAATTTTAACAAATCTGAAACAGCATTGACTATCGATAATTCCAACCAAGTTTCGTTAAAATATGTCTAGCGATTCGTGAGAAGAATATTTTTACCTACTTTTCTACGGTTGCCATCTTGGATTATGCGACGACCTCCATTTTCAAAAATCTGAACAACATTGGCCCAGCGGTATAGGAGAAGAAGTCGTTTAAAATTGTGAACGGACGAACGGACGAAAATCGGTAACAATAGCTCACTTGAGCCTTTGTCTCAGGTGAGCTAAAATACGCAAAGTGTGCGTAACGTTCGAAATGACAGTCGTGCTCAACAACCACTAAGGCTCGGGATAATAACGCACTTACGGGCTGACTTTTATTTCTACAGCACTGAACTTCCCTGATGTAAGTTTAAAATTACAGAACAGAACACGTTCTGTTTAAAATTACAATACATGGTCAAACCAACCATGATGATCGCCGAACACCACTACCATAAACGTATCCTTTGCAAGTGCGGTTTTATTGCCATTATTAATTTTTGTCATGCACAGTACTGTATTGTCATAGTCCATGCCACAAACGCCTCCTAGCACCATCTTACGAACACAGCAATCTAAAAATGATACAAAGACAGTGAAACCTCTCTAAACCGGACACCCTGGGAGGACTCCAGGGTGTCCGGTTTAGAGATGTTCCGATGTAATTCAGGCATATGACCCTTCTGGGACATGCATATATCTTTTGCAATCATGAACATGCATTATTACCAGAGATGCGGTACCAAGAAACCTCTCAAAATAAGATATTGTATATGTTGTATTGGTGTCCGGTTTATTAGGCTTTAAGTGATACCGATAACGGATGTACGTGAACTGCGTATCACTATTACAGATTCCTAAAACCATTCTGCAAATTCCACTAAATCCTTGAAAATCTAATATGGCAGTAAGCAAATGAGATCATGTATTAGAAAATACGAAGAAAACACTGTCAATTACAAATTATATTGGTTGGAAAGGTCACTGTAACACGAAATATTTCAGTGGACAAGAATGCGGCCAAAAAATAGCTACGAGATGAATTACAGCAGTGACATATGTAGACAAGTTCGTATGTTACTCTGACAAGACAATATAGCGGTTTGACATAATAACACGCTCCGTAGACAAGTTCACACGTTACTCTGACAAGACAACATAGCAGTTTGACATAATAACACGCTCCGTAGACAATTTCACACGTTACTCTGGCAAGACAACATAGCAGTTTGACATAATAACACGCTCCGTAGACAAGTTCACACGTTACTCTGACAAGACAACATAGCAGTTTGACATAATAACACGCTCCGTAGACAAGTTCACACGTTACTCTGACAAGACAACATCGCGGTTTGACATAATAACACGCTCCGTAGACAAGTTCACACGTTACTCTGACAAGACAACATAGCAGTTTAACATAATAACACGCTCCGTAGACAAGTTTGACATAATAACACGGTCCGTAGACAAGTGCACATGTTACTCTGACAAGGCAATATAGCGGTTTGACATAATAACACGCTCCGTGGACAAGTTCACATGTTACTCTGACAAGACAATATAGCGGTTTGACATAATAACACGCTCCGTAGACAAATTCACACGTTACTCTGATAAGACAACATAGCAGTTTGACATAATAACACGCTCCGTAGACAAGTTCACACGTTACTCTGACAAGACAACATAGCTGTTTAACATAATAACACGGTCCGTAGACAAGTGCATATGTTACTCTGACAAGGCAATATAGCGGTTTGACATAATAACACGCTCCGTGGACAAGTTCACATGTTACTCTGACAAGGCAATATAGCGGTTTGACATAATAACACGCTCCGTGGACAAGTTCACATGTTACTCTGACAAGACAATATAGCGGTTTGACATAATAACACGCTCCGTAGACAAATTCACACGTTACTCTGACAAGACAACATAGCAGTTTGACATAATAACACTAACCGTAGACAAGTGCACACGTTACTCTGACAAGACAATATAGCTGTTTAATATAATAACACGCTCCGTAGACAAGTTCACACGTTACTCTGACAATACAACATAGCAGTTTGACATAATAACACGCTCCGTAGAAGTTCACACGTTACTCTGACAAGACAACATAGCAGTTTGACATAATAACACGCTCCATAGACAAGTTCCCACTTTACTCTGACAAGACAACATAGCAGTTTGACATAATAACACGCTCCGTAGACAAGTTCACACGTTACTCTGACAAGACAACATAGCAGTTTGACATAATAACACGCTCCATAGACAAGTTCCCACGTTACTCTGACAAGACAACATAGCAGTTTGACATAATAACACGCTCCGTAGACAAGTTCCCACGTTACTCTGACAAGACAACATAGCAGTTTGACAAAATAACACGCTCCGTAGACAAGTTCACACGTTACTCTGACAAGACAACATAGGTGTTTAACATAATGACACGCTCCGTTGATAAGTTCGCATATTACTCTGATAAGACAACATAGCAGTTTGATATACATGTAATAACACGCTCTGTAGACAAGGCTACTCTGACAAGACAACATAGCAGTTTGACATAATAACACGCTCTATAGACAAGGTCACACGCTACTCTGACAAGACAACATAGCAGTTTGATATACATGTAATAACACGCTCTGTAGACAAGGTCACACGCTACTCTAACAAGACAACATAGCAGTTTACAACCTGAAACAGCTACGGCGTTCCATATATGATGATGACGTGTGTCAGTGGATGTCCATTGGCACAGTGGAGTCAAAATATGTGACATAAAAAAACAATTGAAAAATAAACACTACCCCTACCCACGTACGACAACAGGTGAATGGGGTGGGCGCTACCGTGGGGTAATGGCTTTTTTCAATTGGCTCAGGTCCGAATCTTTCATCTGTGCCAAATATATATACCCGTCTGCTTATATGTTATGGTGGATGTTAGCTCTCTGACCTTCACTACCCAGAGACACGTGTATTGCCGTATAACTACTGTCTGTTCCACGTTTTGCTGCCGACGAACTTTTGGCTGTTAAACACATTAAATCGAAAAAATATTAAAAGTAAGTACTTGTTCATCAATAACAAAAAAGTCACCCTCCCCAAAAAAAAGTATTTGATGAAATTCCATCAAATAATTTTGTTTAGGGAGGGTGACTTTTTCGTTATTGTTAAAAAAGTACTTGCTTTTAAATAGTGTTCAGATTTAATGTGTTTAATGGGCAAATGTTCGTCGGCAGCAAAAAGTGGAACAGACAGTAGTATTGCAGTACGCGACTATATATTATGGTGTACGAACGGGGTCAAAACTAAACTTACAGGTGCAGCTATAAACATATACAGGTGCACCTGTAAATGTATAGCTGTACCTGTAAAATGTACAGCTGCAGCTGTAAATGTATAGCTGCAGCTGTATGTTTATAGCTGCAGCTATAAACGTATTTTACAGGTACAGCTATACATTTTACAGGTGCAGCTATACATTTACAGGTGCAGCTGTAAAAAAAAATGCAGGTGCACCTGTATATTTTATAGCTGCACCTGTAAGTTTAGTTTTGCTGAAGGGGTCTATGTCGCACAGGGTACTACACATATGTACCCTAGCATGTAGGGTACTACATTTATGTACCCTGACGGGATGGGGTACTAACTACATTTACGTACCCTGTTGCGTCGACTATAACAATGTTTTTAGAACCAGTCGACTATGCGCGCACCTGTCGCGGATAACGATTACGACATTGACTTTTGGTTTAGGCTACCTTGGTATGGTAGGTAATAACGTGCACATTCGCAGCTTCAAAAGACGTTTATGGCTGTCATATTTTTCAAAATGATATATTTTAGCTATTCTATGCTTATGAATCAATCATCCTATAGCAATGCGCATGCGCAGGAACTTGCCGATTTACGGCAGTTAGCAGACTGACAGTTTGCGCCATTTTCATATAGCAATGCGCATGCGCAGGAACTTGCAGATTCACAGCAGTTAGCAGACTGGTTCCCGACTTGCCGACTTGGCTTCCAACTGCAAATCATGGGGTACATTCGTGGAATAAAATTAAATTAGGGTACACATCTGTAGTACCCTACATGCTAGGGTACATATGTGTAGTACCCTGTGCGACATAGACCCCTTCAGCTTTAGTTTTGACCCCGTTCGTACATATGGTGTACGAACGGGGTCAAAACTAAATTGTATTTTTACAGGTGCAGCTGTATTTTTTACAGGTGCAGCTGTATTTTTTACAGCTGCACCTGTATATTTACAGCTGCACCTATATTTACAGCTGCACCTATATTTACAGCTGCACCTGTATATTTACAGCTGCACCTATATTTACAGCTGCACCTATATTTACAGCTGCACCTGTATTTACAGCTGCACCTGTATTTTTTATAGCTGCACCTGTAAATTTACAGCTGCACATATTTGTATAGCTGCACCTGTACATTTAGTTTTGACCCCGTTCGTACACCATAACTATAACAGCATTGATCATTCATGTGTTAATGGAATCTAAATCTCGCTTAATATAGCTACTCTCCAGGGAGGGTCAACATAATGAACACGACATTACATTGTATGAAGTGTGACACTCGTGTTGTGGTACAGAGGCTGTAAGACAACAAAGATACACGCATGTACATGTACTACAGTAGTAGTAGTTAACATACGTGGTTAACTGCCATGATCATAACCAAGGTGCATGATCACGTGGTCACAACAACAACAACGTCGCCCCCTCCAAAGTAAGTATTATTTGATATTTTCCTTAATATGCAACGGATTTTTATGAAATATGGCGCAACAAACGTGTCTTCATGAGCTGCATTTGGTGGTCCAGTGAGTTTGGCACAGACTTCTGTCGTTTTTGCGAAGAATCGATTTCCGTGTCAGAGACACGGAAATCGATTCTTCGCAAAAACGACAGAAGTTTGGGCGCCAAATGCAGCTTGACAAGACGCGTTTGATGCGCCATATTCCATCAAAATCCGTTAGGTAATAAGAACACTATATAAAAGAATACGTACTTTGAATCAGATGGATTCTGGAAATTTCAGTACTTGTTGTTGTTGTTAGTACCACGTGATCATACACTTTGATATCGCACAAACTGAACCAACTGACACTGTCACACACAAATTGTTGCTCTGTTGGGTATGGTATGTTTATATCTGAAGTAACGTAATATACATGCAGTAGCCTAATATATATGAAGTGCCGTGTTTTTCCTTTTTTTTCGCCTTTGACCCCTAATCGCGGCCTCTGATTGGTCAGTCTCAACAGCAAATTCAAGATGGCGGGAAATTTTAAATTTTGTTCATGTTTACATTATTATGCGACGTAACCAACGACACGGACATGTCCATTATGATTGTAATGCTTATTATGACAACTCTGGAGTATACAGCCATCTATGCAGTCTGATCAGAGCATATGGCGACTGGGTCATAGCCACATTAAGGAGCGTGAATCTGTGTTTTGTTTCAGGTCCACCACCGCCAAAGATTGTTCCTATATAAACTAACCAATGACCACACATTTTGCTATTCTCTGCTACTTACATTTTCGTATGAATGTTGTGGGACCTATTTTCCCATAACCGGCAGCCATTCTGCTCTGGATATTCACTAATTAAAATATAGGTTTAATTATTGTTAAGAAAGATAAATCCAATCTCCTGTGACCACCCTGGTGGTGGTGCAAACAGTCAGAGGCTGGAATTGAAACCGCCTCACATGACAAACATGATCCGACTTACGAAATGATCCCAAAGCACATGCTTGAAACTGATGTAACTGATACATTTACAGTGGGGTCAGCGTGTAAGCACACACACGAACGAACACGACAGGTTGGTTCCAACCAGTCGTGTTCGTTCGTGTTTGCACTTACACGCTGACCCCACTGTACATGCCCACATGTGAAGTAGATTAGTGCATCAATTGACTGGTTTCTGCAAGCAAAGAGTGTCTATGGGTGTTTTTAACGTACTACTTTTGACTACATCGCGCATGAATATCACGACAATTTAGTGCGGTTATACCATTATAGACACAGCAACACGGTCATGAAAGTATTCTGTGACATATTTATTATGAGCCTACGTACGCCGTTGTGCGTATCACGAGCGACGGCCCTGACGATAATGCATCAGTCAATGTAAATCCCCGCCCCCCCCCCCCCCCCCCCTCCGGGGGAGGGGCGGGGCTTTACCGGGGCATACCCCGGGGCTTTTACCTTTCATGATGCCCCGCACTGCGGGGACTTTACCGGGGCTTTAACTGTTGCTAAGAAATTGAGCGGGGACATACCCCGGGGCTTTACCGGGGTTTTATCAGACTGTTATCAAGATATGTACATGTATGTTTACCTGAATACTGTTGTGTGGGAGGGGTGACATGGGTTTAAACTGTTTAATATGATCTACTTTCACTGTGGACTGTTTAATACTGGCAAATTTTGTTTAATATAAACAAAATTGTTTTCAAATAATTCCTCTGTTTATATTGCACTGCCGTTATCCGTTATCCCAGCCCCCCCCCCCCCAACACGTGGAAAATTCTGAGACATTCCCCCCCCCCCCCCCCCCACCCCCCCCCCCCCCCACACACACTGAAGGAAAACCCGAGAACCCCCCCCCCCCACCCCCCCCCCCCCCTGGAAAATCCCGAGACCCCCCCCCACCCACCTGGAAAGTGATTCTTTAAACTATCCCAACAAACCCTGGAAAATCCCGAGACCCCCCCCCCCCCACACCTGGAAAGTGATTCTTTACCCAACAAACCCTGGAAAACTCCCGAGACCCCCCCCCCCCCTCGGAAAATCCCGAGACCCTCCTATTTCTCACACACACACCCTCCCCATGTAAGTAAAAGTATAAAGTGCTTCATTTTATACTATTAATAGGGGGGGGGGGGTGTACTTTTTATGAACCCTGTCTCGAAGAGCCGGTGTCATATAGTGTTTGCACCGTCCGTGTGTCCGTGCGTTAATACGGTTAAGAAGTTTGTATCATGCAAGGGTCCACTTTTGCGCTATTTAATACTATTCACACATATCCGACCTTCCTTCTACCGAGTCCGTGGGTGGTGCCAAAGGTTAGCGGCTATTTATTTGGTTACTACTATTAACAGGAACGTACCTATTTCAAAGCAACAAACACATATTTACCCTGTACTTAGTCGACCCTACTTGTCCTAACTGTCATTTGGAGGCGGAGCTAGGATGCGTCACACATGCTACTAAGATGCCCAGCACTACACGAAGTTCGGAAACAGACCTACCCGGCGTTTCGTCAAGAAATCCAAAAAGTGCTAGGAGACTCGAACTTTTACAAACTAAACATATCGGTCATTACCCAGCTGATCATCGACTGTAACGGTTTCAAAAACAACTATATCACTAAGTCAACCACCCTAGAAATAGAACGAGTAGCAGGCCAAATGTGCTACCAATTACATCTACAACGAATAAAGCTGCTTGGGTTGTAATAATGGCTTCCCATACTAATAAAAGTTCCCAGATATCTACTATTTATAAGTGACATATTGCTCTACAACACATCATTTTCGTGCAAGAATATTTCACATTTAAAATCACCAGATGGCCCCGCAGTGCGGGGCATTTTACCGGGGCTTTTACCGACCATGTTGCCCCGCAGTGCGGGGCCTTCACCGGGGCTTTAACAGCAACGAAAATATAAGCCCCGCTATTCCCCCGGGGGGGGGGGGCGGGGACTTACATTGACTGATACATAACTATTGGATCATCGGCAACAGCATCGTCGGAGACACAAAGTGATAAGAGGTCAGCATCGACAAATAACGTTTGATATGTGTTTACTAGCTACTTTGTATGGGATTAGCACAGCGGTTATTAAGAATTGATTTCCCTCAGGTTTATTTAATATGAAACGAACATGATTCATAAATCATAGGAAACCCTCAAAGGTTCACGTGTCGCCATGCTAGCGTATGAATACATTAGCTGACTTCTTCCACCTTGAAGTTCCGGTTCCGGTTCCGCCTCCCGTGAGTGGGATTCAATGTGACTGAAAAACATGGGACTTATGTGTTCTGCGACCAGTGTAGATCCAGATCATTCGCAGTCTGATCAGGATATGCATTGTTCGCCATTTCATCAATTAAACATCTGATATGCTTCTAACAGGCAATATGTATCGTAATCAGGCTACATGAGTGTGCTGCTTGATCATGAGCGACACTGGTTATAAATTCCATAAGCTCCATTTCTCCAGTCACATGTGTGGCTGTTGGATAAAAGGGACTGATAAGTATCGAAACATTTAGTTAGAAGCATGCATGTATTTCTTTGACTGAATGGCGAACAGTGCTTATCCTGATCAGACTGTGCGGATGTACAGGCTGATCAGGATCTACGCTGGTCGCAAAACCCGTAAGCCCCGTTTATCCAGTCAAAGCCAAATACAGCTTGAGCTGCATCAACGGTTTGAGCCTCAACCATTCATTTCATGTGTAACTAAGCTTTAGCCCAAGGTGTAAACTATCGGTTGCAAAAAGAATTTCTGAAGTTTTAGAATGAACAGTCCAACATTATTGTGTTCGCATCATCACACCGATGTGGGGCCGGTTAGCTTAGAGGTAGAGCGATGGACTCGGAGCGAGGGATACCGGGTTCGATCCTCAGCCAAAGTTTTAGCTAAAGGACTGAAATATCGACTACAGCAAAAACAATTGAAATCGAATGATAAATAACGAAAAAATACGTTCATCTTTGACATCGAATAGAGCCGTAAGTAGTTAAGATATAGCTCTGAAAATTATCATCTTTCATGCGGCTGACACTCTCCTATCACCCTGGCAAGAAATTATGTTGCTGACAGTACTGTACAAATTGGAAAACGTTTGTAAAGACCACCCGTTATCAGCCGAAATTCGGCAAAATCGTTGAAAAGTATGTACATTTTTCAACTTCAAATGCATATAGCTTTTTGTCAGCTTTCCAATGCAAAAAGAATTCTTGAAATCGGTTGGAAAATAAGGAAGTTATAGGAAGTATGACGTCACTTCCGTTTTCGTGGAAAGTAGCATTAAAAGATATCTGAAAATCTCTGAGTCTCTGTTCACACTTGATCCGAATCGGCATGCAAAATTTGAAGTCGATCCGACCAGCGGTTTGGTGTAGAGGGAGCCCGTAAGTCAGCGGATGATTATTTTTCGATAGTTATCGCCCTTAAATTGCAGTTTACGCCATTTGTAAATACGCCTAATAAAACGGAAATTAAATATGTGCAATATTCCGCCAGTGAAGTTTTCGTTTGTTTTTCACCATAGGCCGGGCACAAAGCGGGAAAGTTTGAGCTAAAGGACAGAAATATCGACCGCAGTAAGAAATTTTGAAATCTATTGATAAATAATGAAGCTGACATCACATCCGTTTGCTCTATTTTGAAAACTTGAAAAAAAAGACGTTCATCTTTGACATCCAATAGAACCGGAAGTAGGCAAGATAGAGCTCTGAAAATTATCATCTTTTATGCGCCTGACACTCCCCTATCACACTGGCAAGAAATTATGTTGCTGACATTACTGTACAAATTGGAAAACGTTTGTAAAGACCACCCGTTATCAGCCGAAATTCGGCAAAAATTCGGCAAAATCGTTGAAAAGTATGTACATTTTTCAACTTCAAATGCCTATAGCTAGCCCTCTTATTTGACCAGATAGCCGAGAACTGTCGGCGAGTACGAGATAGAGAATTTTGTCAGCTTTCCAATGCAAAAAGAATTTTTGAAATCGGTTGGAAAATAAGGAAGTTATAGAAAGTATGACGTCACTTCCGGTTTCGTGGAAAGTGGCATTAAGAGATTTCTGAAAATCTCTAAGTCTCGACTCAGACTGACTTGATCCGAATGGGCATGCAAAATTTGAAGTCGATCCGACCAGCGGTTTGAGCTGTAGACTGAACGGCTGAATAAAAAAAATAAAATTAAAAAAATTAAAAAAAAAAACCAACGAAAACAATAGGTTTTCGGCGCACCTGAAAGCCGCCTCAAACCTAATAATTGTGATCCGCCACGACAAATGTGGCGATTATTGTGTTGTGAAAAGATAATAAAAACTAAATGGCCGCGGCACGTATGTCGCGCCCGCCGAGGCTTTGGTAGTTTACCGAAAAACTTTAACCAAAAACTTTAACACAGAAGCTACGGTGGCGGAATATATTGTGTTCTAAATGACAGTACAGTCAGCAAAATGATCAAGTCAAAATTATGGTGCACTTTACCCCACATTACATTTATTTGTATAAACGACTGCTTTAGACAGCCAGTAATGGCACTGTCTGTGAGTATAAATGACGGATAATGGATGTATAAAAACATATCTGGTAGCAAATGGTAAGAGTACACAAAAGACAAATGGCTTCGTTCTGAGAACATTTGCACCAAAGCCACGACGTATTCTTGCGACATAGATTGCCATATGGAAAACGTATGGTGTGTAAAAGTACATGCTAGGTAATATACATGTAGTTTCCACAATTAGAAAACTAACATAAAATTATGTATAATTATGAGAAAATAGCTTTTTCTTTGATTTTATTTTACAAACAGTTACCTATACCATCCTATCACCCAGCCGATAATCCGATAATCTGTCTGTAAAGCTAAGTCGCCCTGTGTTAGGCTACAAAAAAATAATGTTTAGATTCTCATCCAAATTTTGGGGAAAATGGGGCGGGTGGGACACTTTTATTTTTTATTTTTTATTTTCAGGCAATACTAAAACGAGGTGTTGAACACGACAAGGCGCAGTTGCGTGCAATAGTGTTTTGTAATAACATGTTCATATTGAAGTATTGCTAATCTCGAGGGGGCGGGTTCCGGGGTTGCTGTATTGCGCTACGTAAAGCACTCAGATAAAAAGCTGTGGGAGCGGTATAATACGCGGGCCGCATCATTCTCGTAAATTTTACCAAATGTTTTTTAATTTAAAAAAAATAAAATAAAAAAAAATATATTTAAATAAAAAACCCTTGGGCGGGCCGTTTTATTAGGGACGGGCGGGATGAGAACCTAAACATTAATTTGTGTAGCCTTATAGCCTTATAGACAGAACATTCGGGTTACAAGCCGATAGCATATGTGTAAAGCGCATGGACCGCCGGCCGAGAAAGTCAACATATATGGAGAAGATCATCCTGTCTTACTCAAGTGGCTGAACACCGAACAGTGTAGACGAAGATCAGTAGCATATTTCACTAAAATGTCAACGGGTACTTATCTTGCTAAGTACACTTTGAGGGAGAAATGTTCTATTTAAGCGTGAAATTATTAATTTGTATTATACTGAATTTATTACATTATTGGCTGTGATAATGTAATAAATTCAGTATAATAATAACTAACGACTGCATATATTTGATGATTAAAAGTATGTAGAACTATTATACTGAATTTATTTTTGGCTGTGATAATGTAATACATTCAGTATAATAAAAAATAAATGATTAATCGCTCAAAGTACACTTTGCTAGATAAGTATGCTTTGCAAGGTTGGTGAACTAGGCTACTGGAGAACAAGCGCCGGGTGGATATAGAGTAATAGCACATAAATACAATTGAAGTCGTCGGTGGTAGAAAGGGGCTAAGTCCATAACACAGGTGGAAGACTCGGACCTGTGACACAAAAACATGCCCATTACAAAAAAAACATTACCCCACCAACTTGGTCTCATACAGTACTATCTTCCATAATAGAAGATAGTACTGTACGATACCAAGTGGATGGGGTAATGGATGGACGACAGGTGGAAGACACCAAAGAAATGTACATTACAGAAAAAACATTACCCCACCCACTTGGTCTCATACAGTACTTTCTTCTATAATAGAAGATAGTACTGTATGAGAACAAGTGGGTGGGGTAATGGATTGTTTTGGTGTCACAGGTCCGAGTCTTCCACATGTGGTCCATATAGGGACTTATATTACCCCCTTCTTTGTTCGGTGGTCATTTGTTCAAAGAAAATAGAGAATATCAACTCAATATCTGAAATATTGACTGCAATGGTTGTCACTGTCGTGCCATTAACCCGTGCAATGCTGAATTGCATAAAGTCGTCTTCTGCTTATATTTTAATTTCTATTTTTCTCAAACAAAAACATCGTTTGTCAGAAGTTTAGAATCGTTTACACTGGAAATGATTATAAAGTTCTGGCAAAACATGTTTTATGAAGAAAAAAGAAAAAATATGAAACGACAACAGACGAAAATTTTAGTTTCCATTATTTTAAAGGTACATGCCCACGCAGCAGGTTACACTGTACTACTACTTTTCATTTTCTGTCATGCCTTATATGAGCCATTTGTCTACCCACTAACGAGTTATTTTTAATTACGGCGCGTGTTAATTGGTGTTAAATCGCATTGTATATGCCGTGACCAGAAAGGGCATTTTCCGACCTCGTGCTATTTTTACCAATACGCGTCACGTGACACGGTCAATCATATCACATCTTTGACATGCGCAGTGAAGTATTGGAAGTTGAGAAGAAAAATCTCTGTTCGAGTCCAAATCTAAATCTCCACGTAACTCTTTCCATTTGGTGGTCTGGTCGCCAATATTAACCACTCTCTCTCTGTACTGCCTGTCCCTCAGACATTTCGCCTTTTTTTTGGCCGACGCCGTTTCATACAATTTCCGTCCTGGACGTTTCGACATGTTGATATTCTTGTTTACATATTGGGAAGCCTACTGGCGTGTGTAGTATACTGCGCATGCGCACCGCAAGCCGTTATGTGAAAGGCGTCGTCCCCGCACATTATCAAAGTAGACTGTTACCGCCGCGCGTCGCTAACAGTAAATTGATAATTAATAAATGATTATATTTGTATAGCGGGCACTCGTAATTTTTAGAACTGGTGGAATAGTGACATAATTATACACTTATTTAATTCCTATAAAGAACAGTTTGTGCCTACTGCGTGGGCATGTACCTTTAAAGCATAATATAAGCACTGGTGCTGCACTGCACGCCGGCGTAAAGTGTTTCATGTCGAAAATGCACCTGTTTCCTGACGAGATACTGTTCAGCTGTACATAGAGCTATCCTATTATACACGAACAAAACGTGTTTTTGCAGTATCTTCTGGTTCTGCATGCAGTAAGCTGAATGGGAATTCGTCAGGAATCCAACACCAATGATAATTGTGTCCCATGAAATTCAGCCCGAACGAACAATAAAGACACATCAAATACACAGAAACAATGACTTAACCCCACCCGGACGCTACTGTCAATAAACGGAGCACGTGGTCACGTGGGTCACCATGACAATATCTAAATGCAGGCTATTGGTAGCCCATGTCTCTCATTAGTGTAAACAGCATTTAATTCACACGATGTATTATAATCTCTGTGAATCAATATTAGTATTATTATTCACTTGCAGAATTGACAGTTATGTTTATTGAAGTTAAAACGTATTCATAATGCAAACCATAAATAAAATAGAGGATCCACAGGCGTGAGTATTTAATATTGTATTTATTAAGCGAGTTTACTGATTTCATAAGAAACGAGGTTCTATCGAGTTTCTTATGAAATTAGTCAACGAATTTAGTAAATATCATATTGAATCACTACAACTGTACGTTAGACTAGAACATAGTCGATGGCGCGCCATCGCAATATACCCACTTTTCCCAAATGCTAAGTCGAAAAGAGGGAGATAATTCATTACCGGTGCCGATCTAAAATCCATACGGAAGGCACACACCAAGTTTCAAGTCCATAGCTATTACAGTTAAAACGTTTTACTTCTTACAAGGCAATTGGGCGATTGCTCAAAAGAGGGAGATAATACATGACCGGGGTCGAATCAAAATCGAAATTCACTTTGCGCACCTACACGCTATAAGGAAGGCACATACCAAGTTTCAAGTCCCAACTATTAAGGTTAAACAAGTTTACTTCTTACAAGGCAAAATTGAGAAATTCCATGAACTTGAATGTACATGTATAAGGTATCTAAAAAATCCGGGTGTCGCTTTTTCAAATCATGTTCATGGTCATTTCGATGCCATCGACCCGATAATGGTATAAATTGCTCAGATGATCCAACTAATATCTATTCTGCATGCTACCAGTAGAAAAATATCAGTTTTGTCAATGTAAGGCGGTCATATATTCAAGATGGCCGCCAGAAAAAAATACATTTTCAGATAGGCTAGTCTATGTGACACATAGAAGCGTAATTTTATGTATATATGCCTACATTTTCAGCTCAGGGTATCCAGTAAGAAATATACTGATACTGTTTCGCATACTCTGTCATCTTTAAATTTCAAAATGGCTGCCAAAATGTATTTTCTTGTAAACAAAAGTAAATGTATGTTAAAACACTTAGTTTTGATACACACATTCATTATTTTACTTAAAAGTACCAAAGAATCCAACATAATCAGCTATTAATTGTATTGCCTTAGATAATACAAATTCAATGATAATGCAATTACGGCAATTATGTTTAATTTCAACATGACCCCATAACTGTCATCTTTAAATTTCAAAATGGCTGCCAAAATGTATTTTCTTGTAAACAAAAGTAAATGTATGTTAAAACACTTAGTTTTGATACACACATTCATTATTTTACTTAAGAGTACCAAAGAATCCAACATAATCAGCTATTAATTGTATTGCCTTAGATAATACAAATTCAATGATAATGCAATTACGGCAATTATGTTTAATTTCAACATGACCCCATAAATAAAACTATATTTCCCCAGGATCAATCTCTGACAAAGTCAAATACATAATATATTTGGCTTTTAAAAAGCGAAGTATGTACGCACATTTTTTTAATATTCTTTGAAAGAATTGCAATTGTGGTTATCAAGATTCGCTCACTTGACTTATTATTCGCACATATGTACATTAAATGGGTGTATATAGTACTGATGGGTATCCCATATCAGGTACTAATAGCTGGGCCATACACGTCTACGGCACTGCTAATGTTCTGTATGAATGACGTGCATGAAGAGCATTCATTTCCGAGAATAATATTTGCATATCATATGATAAACTCATGTCTTCAACGAGGCACTTAACTAGTATATATTGCATAGTTATGAGCTTATATAAGTAACGAAATTTGTCAGAATTATCTGTATTCAGAGCGCTAGTCGTCGGTTGAAAGACGTTTTCTTTCTAGGATACATGTTACAAAGTTGAACGTACGTATACAGCTTATGCATATATGCCATATGTTACGACGTTGAACGTACGTATACAGCTTATGCGTATATGCCATATGTTACAACGTTGAACGTACGTATACAGCTTATGCGTAAATGCCATATGTTACAACGTTGAACGTACGTATACAGCTTATGCGTTGTAACATGTATCCTAGAAATAAATGATCATGTGCTACTCATGTCCACTATATGCCATAGTGCTTGCATTGTCATATTGCGTGTATGTTTGTTATTACTACGGTGCTCAAGAGCCAGTATAGCCTAGGCAATCAAATACACGTACATGTTAATAGTGGGATGGCACAACAGACTGCTGGTACACACTATAAAGTACGTACATGTAAGTAAATAATCCTTTTATTATATTGACATGTGTGAAATGTAACATACACGTTTATATTCGAATACTGACGAAAACACCCGGCCCTATGGGCCTACATGTATATGTCCTTTTCAAATGGTCAGTTGTATGTGAGTATACATGTTAAGATAAAGTAAATAATGGGTTACTTAATTTGAGCGCAATATTTGTGATGTCATTCTGATTAAGAAATATATGACTTTCATTATTGTACCATTGATGGTCGTCTGTATGCTTATGATGTGTCGTAGTTTATTAGTCCTCCCTTTTGTGCAAGTTGATATTTTGATAAGTTGATATTACATACGTGAAATAACTTTCCTATGTATAACCTATATTATATTGTTTGGACAAACCATTCTCACTGCGATGTCACACGCATCATATCATACTACACTGAAAATAATACGCGGTCATATGTATACATGTATTATGGGGGTCACGTAATTTCAGTATGAATACTGTTGGAAGTAATTATGTCCATCAATATGATAAGTACGATAGTCTACGTCTACAAATGTTGATGAAGTAAGGACAACTCGCAGCATGTCAGGACATTGTGACTTTGCTACACGGATATGGTAAATTCAGTGAAAATAGAAGTGTATTGTCATCTATGACATTTTGCTAAACGTACGTGATGTTACAACCAATCTAATACACTGTATATATTTACGTCAAGCTAGTTAAGTGTCATTTAACTTCCGTATTTGGGTTACATTATTGACATAGCCACAGGGCGACAGGTTAACTAAATTAAGGCACCGACTAGAATGTATGTTCATTCTCCCTTCCATGTCGATATCGCGGTTGCCATCAATATATGGATTGTATTGTATGTAACCATTAGCGTTCTACAATGTCATATATCCCTCATACGTCTCGTCATTATGGGACTTACTGAGTGCTTGTGTTTTATGAAACACTCATTTAATTCACGTTATATTTTCTTCTTTTCTTGGAAGTTATATTGCATCAAATGATGTTCAATGACCTTAAATGACAGTGTGTATGTATCAATACATGTGTAACGAAGTTGGGTAATCAATGACATCAGGTCCCTTTTTGGACAGCTAGCTGTCCAGTTTAGCTGCATGGAGATACATCTTCTTATAGCCTAGTACTATTTCCAGTAAGACGGGAACTAGGTGGATATCATATTTCTAAAACCAGGAAACATCTGTGATTTGATAAGACCAACCTGTAGCCAGGCAATGCGTCTATAATAGTTAGAGTAGTTCTGTTTAGATAGTCAATACGTAATATCAGAACTGAATTACAAAGGGGTTTGCCCCGTTGGCGGGCATCAGGCATGCAGCCGAGTGGGATATCGCCATATAACATCCGAAACTTAGTATATCTTTGAAACATCATGGATATTTATAAAGCATATTTATTTTTTTATTGTTATAGTGTAAAATAAAAGTGTTGTTTAGAACCTGTGTTTATTTGAAGAATTGCAAGACAGAGGCGATAGATATAAAAAGGACATAACCCCAAGCAAGTTAGGTGTGAACTATCATCAGGGCACATATGACGTAGTATTACACATGTACCACGAGGTGCTGGGTTCTCGTTGCCTACGAATTATAACAGAAACAGTTAGATTTATAGCAGGGTGTATTCGTGCACTAGCCCATCATGCATCCACTAATAAGAAACCAAGTAAGTCCGTTGTTGTCTCGACTGGTGAACTAATGAACAGTATGGCACATATCTGTGAAATATATATTTTCTATGGTAATAAGCACAGGTTGAAGTAACGGACCGAGGTCTATTAATACATTAAATATGCCTAAAAGCATCAATAAATGAAAGAAAATAAGCTAAACATATTTTGTTTACTCCCTATATATAGACATATGTATATATCTATATATAGGGAGTAAAACATTAGCTTATTTCTTTTCATTTATTGATGCTTTTAGGCATATTTAATGTATGTATAGACCTCGGTCCGTTACTTCAACCTGTGGTAATAAACAGTGATATATTTATGCGGTAGTACAAAAACAATATTACAAAGAAGAAACAATGTCCGTTTTTACTTGTTTTATGTCATAAATACCAGGATTTTGACCTTGATTATGAATGACCCTGAAATGACGTTGAAAGAGTCTTTAAAAAATGACACCCGGATTTATCGGAAAGTTGGATCCCAGACGAATATCAAACCACTGAGAAAGAAAAATTAACATCAGGTTCCGGATTCTGAACAATTGCCCCCGAACTAATACCAGTAGCCTATTTCATCAACATTACAAAGTATACTTTACTAGCAAAGTATACTTTGAGGGAGTAATCATTTATTTTTCCTGAAATGCATTATTTCATATAAAACTAACAAATGCATATATTTCATGATTAAAAGTATGCAGAATTATTATACTGAATTTATTACATTATCACAGCCAAATTGGCTGTGATAATGTAATAAATTCAGTATAATAAAAATTAATAAATTTATCATGAAATTGAAAATTTCTCCCTCAAAGTATACTTTGCTACTAAAGTATACTTTGCAATATTGATGAAATAGGCTACAGAACAAAATAAAATACCATATTAAGTATTCACGGAAGTACGAGCCTCTACATAATATATGTAAGTGTGTGGTATAGTACCCGGCACAAAGGTCCGAATCCAGCAGTATAGTACGTGGTTCTCCCACGCTGGACAGCGGTATTGACCAGCAGATAATCATGAACAATCAGGACCCTGTGTATGTGACAGACCACAGAGAGAGATTACAAGTTGTGCACCCACTTACTTCAAGGTTTTAACGCCGGGCGTAATTCGTGACTGAATATTCGGGCAACTAAGGCCTCTGCGGAGTTCATTCATAAACGGACCTATGGAAGAACGATCCATTCTGGGATGTTTTATTTCATTCAGCAGTCGTCAGTTTAGTAACAGAACAGCAGAATAGTAACGCTTTTCACAACAACAAAATATTACGAAATTTGCATGTTTTCATTTAGATATTTTTTATGACACAACAGTAGTGTTTTTCCTGATTTCTATCTACCTCATGGACTGTCTGATATGTGGCAAATGAACTACTCTGGAAATAAAAAGCCGCTCTCACGTCAAGGCACTTGCAACAATAATTACCAATCGGCAAATATCACGTGACAATTACACTTATGATGCTTCTTGCTTGGAAGTAATGAGAACATGAAGAGAAACACAGTGACAATTAGGACCAGTGATATATGATGCTGTAACCAGGGAGGCATTGTTCGAGGGATATTGGTGTTGCCTGTTGGGAAATATAGGTGTTCTTATCGATGATCATACAACAGATTTATCGTAACCGTTTCTACATGTGTGTTTCATTCTGTGTGGAATTATACACGACAGCAGATTGAAATATAGTATCAAGCTAGAGTATTTTGATATCAAGGTTAGGAAACGTGTAGGAATTCCGAGGCTCGCCGAGGTAACATTGATATCAAAGAGCATGGTATTTTACTTATGAGGTAACGATTTATGCTACCTTCTGAACAAATATGACGTAGGCTTCGTTGAAAAGAACGCAGTCTTCACGTTGCGCCATTACACCGACGTAATTGGGTAACGTCATGTGACGTCATCCGACAAACGACAAGCAAGCGGAAGTAGTGTTGAATCCAATGTAACCCGGATGTGCGTATCCAGCCAATACATGATACAACAATCTGTATCTGTAGCGGATTTCATCAAAATTGCAAAGTATACTTATCTAGCAAAGTATACTTTGAGGGAGTAATCATTTATTTTTCCCGAAATGCATTATGTTATATAGAAATAACGACTGTATATATTTGATGATTAAAAGTATGCAGAATTATTATACTGAATTTACTACATTGTCACAGCCATTTTGGCTGTGATAATGTAATAAATTCAGCATAATAAAAATTAATAAATTTATCTTTAAATTGAAAGTTTCTCCCTCAAAGTATACTTTGCTAGATAAGTATACTTTGCAATGTTGGTGAAATAGGCTACTGTTCTATTCTGTTGTTAGTCAGTATGTGTTACTAGGACAGTTCGGACATCGACACATTGGGAATGTGAAACGAAGAGTGAAACAGTTAATGGAAACCAAAGGTAATGTGTGGAGATAGAAATAAACACGTGCAAATTCGGGATCCAAATATTTGCATCTGCTGCTTTTCATTTCAACTATTTTTTCTTAACAAATAACATAGTGTTTTTGTGGGGTTTTTTTTTGCACCGCATGATAATTTTCTCTATTGGAGATAAGTATCATGCGCTGTCAAAACATGTTTTCATCGAGAAAAATTAGAAAAATAAATAAATAGCCGATGACGACATTTACTTCAGCATAATAAGGGTAACATTGAAAATAAATTGTGTAAATGGAAACACATGCATATGTCGATTGTGCTGTTTCCTTATTTGGAAAGGATTGGATAGTTCATCTGATGAGGGAACCAAATATTGTCGTCTGCTGTTTTTTTCTTCAATTTAAACATATTTCTTAACATATAAAATCATGATTGGCAGCACGTGCGAATTGTCTCCAATGGAGACAATTCGCATGCGCTGTCAAACAAGTTTTCATAAAAAAGAAAAATAATAAACAGCAGAAGTCGAAATATATTTCATCATTGTAAGGATTAAACACCAGGGACTGTACGCCTGAGCAATTATGTCACGTGTGGCTTCTTAGACCCGACTCTTTCTGCGGCATAAATCCGACCAGCCGGCGAAGATGGTGGTAGAAATGCCAGAAGTCGTTCAGCATTACCATTACAAATCGGCGGAATTAACATGGAAAATCATATCGCCCATGCTGATAATTCTGGGAACGTGCGGGAATATTCTGACCATCATAGTGCTAACCCGCCACAAGTCCCGCAATTCCACAACGTCCATCTTCCTAACGGCCCTGGCAGTTTCGGACCTGCTAACGCTGAACACGGGTCTTCTTCGACAGTGGATCACCTACATGTTCGGAGTGGACATTCGACAGGATTACACCGTACTAGGCTGTAAACTCCACTGGTTCGTTGTCTATATTGTCACCCAGTTCTCTTCATGGATGCTTATTTGTGTTACCGTAGAAAGGGTGATTGCGACTTGGTTGCCTTACAAACGACATAACGTGTGTTCTGTGAAATGCGCGTTTATGTACGTAGGCATAATCCTCGTGTCGTTGGTCGTGTTAAACTCCCACTTCATGTATGGCTATGGAACCATCACTAGGGCAGTGGATAACACAACGGAGGTGGTGAAGTGTGTGCCCCAGTACGCGGCGTACAGTCGGTTCATCATGTACACGTGGACGTGGATGGACCTGTGTGTGTTTTACCTCGTCCCAATGACTGTGCTCATCGTCGGCAATGGCGTTATCATATACAAATTTCTGCTCAGTCAGAAGAAAAGCCGCAGTGCCATTGTGCCGTCATCTGTAAGGTCGCATACCCAAAACAGGCGGAAGACGTCAAGCATTACTGTGACTCTTATGGCGGTTAGTTTCGTGTTTGTCGTCTGTATAACCCCGATTGTCGTGTACCCGATTGGGGAGCCATATTGGAAGGTTTCGGCCACGTCACATGACCTGGCAGTGCTGTTCTGCTGGGAGACGTTCGCCAACCTCATGATGTACCTCAATTCCACCCTCAACTGTGCCCTCTACTTCCTCAGCGCTACCAAGTTCCGCAATGAAGTGAAGCGCCTGTTATGCTACACAACCACTGTGGACCCAGAAACGGTCGCCCGTCAGTCGAGATCACAGATGGACATGGCGTAAACGTGCCGGCAACTGTCATAAGTTGTTAGTCAGTGTGTGGAATCACGTGGCTGCTGAACGGCGTGACGTCTTGGTTAAGATGTGTTTACAAATAAATTTCCTTTAATATTTGTCTAGAGGCTTGATGGATTTTTTGAGACATAGAGCAGTAAATGTAGAACTGGTTGCCCTTTATTATACAATTTGCTTTAACAAGGTGTATGATCCCGTGGTTGCAACAACAACAACAACAACGGCTGAACGTGTTGAAAGCTCGCCCATTCCAAAGTAAGTATTATTTGATATTTCCCTTAATATGCAACGGATTTTGATGAAATATGGCGCAGCAAACGCGTCGTCATAAGCTGCATTTGGTGGTTCAGGGAGTTCGGCACTGCGAATAATCGATTTCCGTGTCGGCAGAAGTTTGGGCCAAAATACAGAGACAACCAAAATGCAGCTTAAAAAGACGCGTTTGATGCGCCATATGTCATCAAAATCCGTTACGTAATACGGACAATATAAAAGAATACGTACTTTGGATCGGACGGATTCTGGAAGTTTCAGTACTTGTTGTTGTTGTTATAACCACGTGATCATACACCTTGTTTAATCTCTTAACTCGTTTTGACGAAGAATCGGAATCCGTCAATGTAAATAAAAATCTAGAGCACGTGAATGAAAGAAATAAATGGTACTCGATTCTTTGTGAAAGTTGTCAATTATGGTAAAGAACTTTAACAGCACACAAACACACATAGCTCATCGTTTTTGGTGCGCTGTATATCATCACAATCCGTCAATTTACTAGGAATGTAAAATGATGTCGCAGATTACGTCATGTCAGAAAATTTTCGTAAGTGCAAATTTAGGATCGTCTTGAAATTTCAATTGATGGATTTACGTTTATTGAGCATAGACTGCATATGCAGCCTATGCTCAATAAATGTAAATTCAATAATTGTTTACAAGAAAACATTGTTAATGTGACATTTACGGACTATCATAATTGTTCACTTAGGAACATTTTAGTCGTACGAAGTTTAGTGCGGCCCCCTGGTCACATAGATGAATAACGCCAGAGGCGGATCCAGCATTTGGGGAACGGGGGTGTCTAGTTGCTAAGGTAACTCTTGCAATCTACTGGCTGAACGGGGGGGGGGGGGGGGGGGGGGGGTGGGTGGGCATGGGCGGATTCAGGGGGGGGGGAGCGGACCGCCCCCTAAAATTCGCCGAGCAAAAATATTGTTTACAAGCTACAAGGCATGTTTCTACGTTCGCGTTGTGAATTTATTGTTTATTGGGGGCGCAGCCAAAAAATGAACGCGGGGCTTTGCTCCAAAATGCGACAGAACGCAGGAAATGCGATGTAGATTTCACAAATTTTACGGGGGGAATGCTACGCTCGTTCGATAATATAGTCAAGTATTGCAAAATAGTTACGCACCCCCTAACCCGAAATCCTGGATCCGCGCCTGGGAGGGGGGTTGCAAACACCTGACCCCCCCCCCCCCCCCCCCCTCAAGATCCGCCCCTGAACGCGTATCATCATGTCATGGATGGCTAAATATGGTTAAACTTTCCATAACTGTGGCTGTGAATACAGAACTGGGGCTATGGACCAGTGTAGCTCCCGATCCTGTGACATTGTGCCAGTGTAGCTCCCGATCCTGTGACATTCATATAGCCTGATGAAAATCTATGTTGCAGCACGACAGGTGTTTCATTG
Organism: Conchocele bisecta; assembly: GCA_029237695.1. NCBI lineage: Eukaryota > Metazoa > Mollusca > Bivalvia > Lucinida > Thyasiridae > Conchocele > Conchocele bisecta. The sequence continues at coordinate 201,865,672 of CM055265.1, read as the reverse complement.
ATGGAATGGCGAACAGAGTAGATCCTGATCAGACCTTGCGGACGCACAGGCTGAGGCTGATCTCGATCTACGCTGGTCGCAAAATCCATAAGCCCCATTTCTCCAGTCGCCGCCACAATTATATTTAGAAACGGACATCTACGTAGTTTCATTAAATACGTTTACAAAATTTTCCACAATTTTCATAAATAGAGTTAAAAGTTGACAACATTTTCAGAGGTGGTCGTTTTCAACCTTTGACGCCAATTTCGGAAAATATTGTAAATTTTGTAAACGTATTTCATGAAATTACGCAGATGTCCGAAGGTACAAAATCACATGGCGTGTCTCAAATGTGCCATGAAAACGAAATACCGCCACTAAAGTTATATTCAATAATGTGTTTCTGCTGCTTTCTAAACATAGCCTAATAAATTATGGAACATTTAGCAGTTTTACCAACTCTGATACGCGTTATTCTACGGTGTCCTGTTAGGGCCACATTATACGGTGTCCTGTTAGGGCCACATTACATTCTCGCGTTCTCGCTCTCTCGACTTATACACGAGATCGCGAGATTGCGAGAACGCGAGGCGAGATCGCGAGGCGAAAACGCGAGATTCAATCTCGCAATCTCGCCTCGCGATCTCGCAATCTCGCCTCGCGATCTAGCGATCTCGCGTTCTCGCGATCTCGCATTCTCGCGATCTCGCAATCTCGCGATCTCGCGATCTCGCATTCTCGCGATCTCGCGATCTCGTAATCTTGCGATCTCGCGGTCGGAAGTAAATATATGCGCATGCTCGCTGGGAATGCATTTTGCGTATGCGTGTCTGCAACCGTCTTTCACAAGAGAAGATGGCGTCGGAGGCTGTGGAAGGTACAGTTTAAGCATCACGGGATGGTTGAAAATAGCCAAAATTGACTGCTTTTCTGAGGGCGGCACGTGACTTATAAAATTCACCGCCTCTCACAATCAGTTAAGGAGGCTCTTGCGACAAGTATTGAAAAATACTCGCAAATGAAGTACAAATCGCACGCCACAATAAAAATGCAGTAACTGCATCAGATGTGTTTTAATTAATTTTTCACAAAATTACCCCACCCACCTATTTTTGGCCAGAAATTTCAACTCGACTCAATTTGTAGGAATTTTTCTCATGGAAATATGAGGCATAGATACTTTTCTATGTCTTGTTCTATCACTTGTAACACCACACCATTTGCTGAAAATGATTCCAAAGCGGGGTCATAACCACCTCAAATTTTCGCTACAAATGCCCGAAAAATACCATAAATTCTGACGCGAAACCGTACCGGCGAGACAGCATAGCATGCGCCATTTTTCAAGATGTCAAAATCAACCGGAGCTAACATTCATTGTGAATTATGAAATACTCTAAAAAATACACCTAGTCAAGCCTCCCAAAGTCAAGAAATATTCATAAACCTATTTTTCTAGACACACTGGTGTAACTTACAGGGTCGGTAGCGAAGTATATAGAAAATCGTCCACTCCCTTTTTAAAGCTAGCCGCCCACTGTCCCGTGAGACCTTAGTTTTGTAAAATTATCATAAATTTTACAGTGTTATGCCAACTAAACTTAATTAACTACTTAATCATGAATTCGTATTAATGGTCAGCCATCTTCTCTTGTGAATGACGGTTGCAGACACGCATGCGCAAAACAAAACGCATTCCCAGCGAGCATGCGCACATATTTACTTCCAACCGCGAGATCGCGAGAATGCGAGATCGCGAGATCGCGAGAACGCGAGATCGCGAGAATGCGAGAATGCGAGAATGCGAGAATGCGAGATCGCGAGAATGCGAGAATGCGAGAGTAGATCGCGAGATCGCGAGAATGCGAGATGGTGAGATCGCGAGAATGCGAGAATGCGAGAATGCGAGATCGCGAGATCGCGAGAATGCGAGATCGCGAGATCTCGAGGCGACATTGCGAGATCGCGAGATCGCGAGATTACGAGATTGAATCTCGCGTTTTCGCCTCGCGATCTCGCCTCGCGTTCTCGCATTCTCGCATTCTCGCATTCTCGCGATCTCGCCTCGCGTTCTCGCGATCTGGCAATCTCGCAATCTCGCGATCTCGCCTCGCGTTCTCGCGATCTCGCGATCTCGTGTATAAGTCGAGAGAGCGAGAACGCGAGAATGTAACATGGCCCTAACAGGACACCGTATTATTCACCCTAGACATAGCACTATGGCTTTACCACCGATAGCAAAGTAAATAATAAACTATAAAAGTCAGATAATGAAAAATAAATGTTAAAAATGATATAGAGACATTGCCTGTTAGTCAATATATATTCACTCTTGTCTGGTCAATGGCAAAATTTGTCTTTTGTCAATATTCTCCAAATGTTAGTCATTGCGTTATTTAGACTCACTGCTGTTCATCATTTTGTATGTCGGTTGTCTCCCCTCGGTCTATTTTTCGCCATTTGCTACAATGTTATTTCTAGAAACTTGGATGGACAGATAAGACCTTGGTAAATTATAGAAACGTCACTGAGTATGTACCAATGTGTGTCGTGATGTTTCTAGATCATAGGGTAGCGATCACAATTTATGTAATAACACAAGGTTTTTGGGGGAATGCCGCTGGACTAAAAGATAAAATGCGACAACCCTATATACCAGTAATCGACGAAGCCCAGTAAACCGTCATCGGCTTAAATTGCATGTCACATGATGTCTGATATGTGTTGAAAACTTTACAAGATATATTTACCTGACTAGAGGGACCAACCTTGTACTTGACAATAATACAAGGGCTTGCTGCAATTGTCACCAACTGTGTATATATAATACATTTTCTGCTGAAAGACCGACTCCGACTCCTTAGACCCACATAATTTCAGGAAGTCTGATTTCGCGAACGTGCATACCATAATTGATTCATTTTCTGAAGAGCGTAGGGGGGAATTTTCCTGTTTTCCTATATAATTTAATAATTTTTGAATGCTTCAAAACAAACACCTAAATTCCAATCGCTAAATCATATTGAAATGCAGATTCATAATGATGTTAAATCATTTAAAAATATTTTTATGACCATTTAGTATTTTAGTACAAGTTCTAACTGTAAATATTCTAGCATGAAAATTATGTATTTTAGAGCAAAATGTATGGAGTGACCCCCAAACATTTCCAAGTCACGTGACTACAGATACGTCACACGGAAAACATAACTTATTTTTAAATATGGAAAACTGTTATGTTTTTTTTTACGTTGGGGGCACATAGCTGCAAAACATTTGTAAAAGTAAAATACGCATTGAATTTGAAATATAGGCGTATAATACTCTTTACATACAAAACATATCTGGAGCTCTGTGCTATGAACTTTTACACATATTTGAAACAGATATGGTGATATTCGGTACTTATGTTACCTCATTTAGAGGTCAACTCACTTCTTAGTAGAAATACTGATTTTCATTGTCTCAAAGCTTTTCAATCTGATGTTTGAAACTGTTGAGGGTCTTTGCTGATGCAATATCATATGGTAAGTTGTTCCATTCTGATACAATTCTCTGGGAAAAGCTTCGGATTCTGTAATTTGTTTCACACTTGGTTTCGCTAATTTATAACTGACCTCGAGTCCTGGTGTCAATAATTGTGAAAAATCGTTCACATGGGATGTCCTCATTCCTTTAATGATTTTAAAACACTGGATAATGTCACCTCTTTTACGTCTCAGACTCTGAGCTAAGCTTGGTAATTTGAGTGATGTTAGTCTGTCATGGTAGGGTTTGTCTTTCAGTCCTGGTAAGAGTCAGGTAAACCTTCGCTGCACTCCTTCCACACTTTCTATTTTTTTCCGTAGGTATGGATGCCACACAGCGTTACCGTATTCCAAATTAGGTCCTACAAGTGCTTTGTAAAGTCTTACATAAGAGTCTTTCTCGAGATATTCAAATGACACTTGGAAACATTAGTGATGTGCCGATTACAACCGATTAATAATCGATTGAGAACGGATTTAAGACAATCGATTATGAAACTCCATAATCGATTATGGATACCAGAAATGCCAAAGTATTGAAACATAATTGTGTTCAGCTGCGATGCTTGCTGTGTCGAACTGTTGCAGCAAGTTTATTTAACCATTCAAGCCTCTTTCTCGATGGTTTTGTTAAGAAAAATGCACCAGATGTGCATCAGTTTCGCGAATGATCGCTCGATGTCTAAACTGGCTGCTTTGAGCATAGTAAAAAAATGCTAATATGTTAGCAACATTATTTTGTAAATGCGCTTTCCCGGGCGATTGGTCGCACTCGTTTGTATACCGATTACCGTACAGACTACTGGTAATGTCTATCTATCTATCGACTTTGGATTTTTCCGTCATCTATGAGGTAAGCTATAAGGACAAGTACATTGATCGTTCACATTAGATCGGTACAATGGTTACATGATGGTTTGACAAGACAACGGCCAAATTAATTAAATTGTTCGAGGTGACCATACACCTAGTCCGACTTGACCGTGGTTGTTTTCGCCGTTTGCGCTGAAATTCTTGTTTGCGCTATTTAAGGCAAACCGTGGTCCGACTTGAGATTCATACAATCGAATGCGGCCTAATTCGACCTTCCGGTAACAACTTCCAACAACAACAGACGATGTCAAAATACCGCATAATTTATGCAAACCCCGGGGCCAAATCAAGGTCCCGGGTGTGGCGATACTTTGGTTTTTACCAAGTCCGGGAGGGGTCACCGGTCAAAGAGAATCTAGATTTGACAAAGGCGATATGTCGCCTGTGTCACAAGGAGTATACCAACAAGGGTAAATATCCGACAGTACCCCATTTCCGACAAAAATCAAATCGTCCCATTTCATGATTAGGTCAGCAGTAAACACAGCAAATTGTATGCATATTGTGACTGTTGACTTTTATTGCTGAATAGTTGAATAGGTATATCTGATAATAATTAACCCCCGCCCCCTCCACCTCAATTGTTTTATATTAACTGAATAGTCTAATTGTGTTCAATAACATGAACCGATTCTGATTATGACCGATTATCGGTTACTTGACCGAAGCGATGATCGATTATGAAATTGGGAACCGATTCCCATCACTAGGAAACATACATATTCATCATCCTTTTTTTCTCTGAGAATCATTTGTTCCGCCTAACAGCCGATGTTTGTTTGGGACCAAATCTAGGCATACATTTACTAATCTGCAACTAGGCCTTTCCCTGCAGAGTAGCCTTGGCCATTAATAGTGAATTTTTATTCATGGATCACTGGATCGTGGTGGACACTCACCTCCGTTTTGGACAGAGTTTTGCAGCACCAGGCTGTAGCTTCTGCACTGTACATCAATTTAAGCCACTCACTCCATCACCTACACAGCACATTGTTCAGCTTGTGGTGTACGCCGCAAGCTGTGTCTGTACCATTTGATCACAGACCGTTACCTACACAGAGCTCCAGATAAACTGCGTATTTGCTTAAATACCCAATTAAAATTGCCCAAACCCCAATTGAAATCAGAAGTAGCGAATATCAAAAAGCAATAATAATTTTGTGGTACCTTTATCATGCTGCAGAAAACAATAAACAGACCACAAATATAGCATATTTTTCTTGGTTTCCAGGACTGAATATACATTTGACTCTTAGTATTTGCAGGAGTCCTGCAAATTCCAAGAGTCAAAATACCAGTACGGTAATTGCAAGGGTCAAAAGTAACTTTAAAAAATACTTTAAATTACACAATGGTGACACATACAGGGTTTTCACTTTGCAACCTTTTTTCAAAAGGTTGCAAAGTGAAAACCCTGTACATGTATGTGGCACCGTTTTGTAATTTAATTAAGTATTTTTATGTTCCAGATCAGGAACTGGACATTACATGTACGTGTATATTGTTACTCCGTCATTTTGTGTCAATTGGGTTTTTCGAAATTTCAATTGAGTAATTTAAATTTCATCCAATGTTTCAAGGTCAGTAGGGTATGTCTAAATATTTCTACGAGATCACAAACATGTATTTAAGTAGCTAGTACAATGTACATGTAAAACAAAAATGTATTTAAGTAGCTAGTACAATGTACATGTAAAAGTAAATTATGAGCCAGAATATTTCACCAGATTTCCATTTTAATACGTGGCTTAGAAATTTAGTTGAGTATTTAAGCAAATAGTTAATTAAGGATATCTGTAATAACTATTTATCATTTACGAGTGAGGTGAGTGAAAAATTCTGAGCGGCTGTCAAAAGTAAAGTTCAAAGAAAGGTTCAAATACTACAAAATGGTTTTATTGATTTCAAAATATATTTTGTCAAAAGCCTCTTGTTAAGTTTCTTTTGGATACTCTTAGCACATTTCATGCTGACGATAAGCCATTTTGTTTGTAGAAAATCCTCAATATTTTCTGAAAAAGTGCTTGGAAGTACCCGGTACAGTGTAACAGTGACAACCAACATCTTATCTTGTGAAGAAGGTTTAAATGAGTGGTCAGCAATTTTATTTTTTTTTCTCAATGAAAGTATATGTTGTGACCACTGGACACAACATATTCTTTCATTCAGAAATAAAAAAAATAAGCATAACGTTTTTAAAAAATTCCATATATAAATATATAACTGGTTAACCCGTTTCAGATCACTTTCATAATGTTTGCAAACAGTGTAGATTTGAGATAATCTGGCTTGTAATGAGTTGTCTCATCAGGATCTGCACTATTTTTGGTTATTTTCTGATATTTTCTTTACAAACGCCCCTTTTCTGATTAATGGGATAGTTTGAAAGTCTACATGGAAAAGTTCATACTTGTTACTTCGGGGTGAAAGGGTTAATTGTATCCCCCGGACGAAAGTCGGGGGATACTATGGATTTGACACCGTGCCGCGTCCGCCGCAGACACTTCTTGTCCGGAGCATAACTCGAACAACCTTTGGAATATTTTCATGAAACTTCACACATGCATAGACCACTACCCAAAGGTGTGTCGTGCACAAGAATGACAACTGTTGCATAGCTAATTTTTTAGTTATCTCCTTTTTTGTTTCGCACACTGATTTCGTGTCTGGAGCAAAACTCGACCACCCTTTGGAATATTTTCATGAAGCTTCACACATGCATAGACCACGACCCGAAGGTGTGTCGCGCACAAGAATGACAACTCTTGCGTAGCTAATTTTTTAGTTATCTCCCTTTTTTGTTTCGAACACTGATTGAGCATAACTCGACCACCCTTTGGAATATTTTCATGAAACTTCACACATGCATAGACCACGACCCGAAGGTGTGTCGCGCACAAGAATGACAATTCTTGCGTAGCTAATTTTTTTGTTTCGCGCACTATACAAACTGCACAATAATGCACGTTTTCTCGTGTGCTCTGTACACCTTACCTGTAGAGAGAACAATAGCCTTCTCCAGTTGAACAATAGTGACTGGGAGAACCATTCACCTGTGCATGTGCTAGCATGTGCTAGCATGTGCAAATGTCCAAACTGACCACTAAACTGACCACTATTACAGGTAATTTATTGTCTAGTAGCACAAGGTCGTAAGTGCTATATACAGACTATTACCATATAATAAAACAATTATTGGCTAGTGAGCCATAGAATATAATCTGATATTCTATGGCTCACTAGTCAATAATTGTATAATATGTTCGGGCCAGTGAAAATTTCTTTCGAGCCCAGGCTCGAGGTCAAGGCAGCAAATGTCCAGACTGACCACTAACTTATTACAGGTAATTTATACAGGTAAATTATTATATTACATTTCCGTAAACTGTGTTGACAATATTGTAGCAATATGTAGACCTGTGCAGATATGATATGTAGATCAATATAGGACTATTCAAAAAAATTCTGGGCTCCAGTAGCGAGCATAATTATTTTTAATTTTTAAATATGGTTTTTCCATTTTCCTATTTTTTTTTCAAATTCTTTTTCAATTTTTGTCTAGTAGCATAAGGTTGTAAGTGCTATATACAGACTATTATCATATAATAAAACAATTATTGACTAGAAAGCCATAGAATATAATCTGATATTCTATGGCTCACTAGTCAATAATTGTATAATATGTTCGGGTCCAGTGAAAATTGCTTTCGGGCCTAGGCACGAAGTCAAGGCAGGACAAGGCGAGGCATTTGATTCCGCGGAATTCTTGTTTACTTATCTCCCTTTGTTGTTTCATGCACTGATTTCGTGTCCGGAGCATAACTCGAACACCCTTTGGAATATTTTCATTAAACCTCGCACATGAATAGACCACAACCCAAAGGTGTGTCGCGCGCAAGAAGACAACTCTTGCATCGTTATTTTTTTTTTACTTATCTCCCTTTGTTGTTTCGTGCACTGATTTCGTGTCCGGAGCATAACTCGAACACCCTTTGGAATATTTTCATGAAACTTCACACATGCATAGACCACAACCCTAAAGGTGTGTCTCGCAAGAATGACAACTCTTGCATCACTAATTTTTTAGTTATCCCCCTTTGTTTTTCCGCGCACTGATTTTGTCTCCGGAGCATAACTCGAACACCCTTTTTTCAAACTACTTGTGTATCTGGGGAGGTGGATACACATGCGCTTGTCGACAAGCATCCATTTCTAGTTATTATTTGTACCTAGTATGTATGTCACGGTTGGTATGTTACTCAATATGGGAAGGAAGTGTGTATCTGTGTCCGGTTAGCTCCGTTGGCAGAGTGATGGTGGTACGGTAAACCAGAGGTCCCGGGTTCGAGTCCCGGGTTCGAATCCCGGGCCGATACACATTTCTCTCTCTATATACCCTGCAGGTGGAGATGTTGAGGTTCCTCTGTGCAGCGCGGCCCCTCCCACAGCGACACTCCGGGCTGGGGGTCTGGCTCAGGTCTACAATATTGTCCACACCGGTAAGTGTGACCCTTCCACAGCGACACTCCAGGCTAGTAGTCTGGCTCAGGTCTACAATATTGTCCACACCGGTAAGTGTGACCCTCCCAAGCGACACACGCTTGGTATCTGGCTCGGTCTACAAAATTGCCACAACCGGTAAGTGTGACCCACCCACAGTGACCCTCTGGGCTGGGGGTCTGACTCAGGTCTACAATATTGTCCACACCGGTAAGTTTGACCCTCCCACAGCGACACTCTGGGCTGGGGGTCTGGCTGAGGTCTACAATATTGTCCCACGGTTTATGTGACCTCCCACAGTGACACTCTGGGATGGGGGTCTGGCTCAGGTCTACAAATTTTTGTCCCCACACCCGGTAGGTGAACCCTCCCAACAGCGACACTCTGGGCTGGGGGTCTGGCTCAGGTCTTACAATATTTGTCCACCACCGGTAAGTGACCCTCCCACAGCGACACACCGGGCCTCTGGGGGGTCTTGGCTCAGTCCTCAATATTGTCCAACGGTAAGTGTACCGCCCCCAGGAAAAGGAAACCCTCAGTGCTGGGGTCTGGCTCAGGTCTACAATATTGTCCCAAACCGGTAGTGTGACCCTCCCACAGTGACTCTCTGGGCTGGGGGTCTGGCTCAAGGTACAATATTGTCCACACCGGTAAGTGTGACCCTCCCACAGTGACACTCTGGGGCTGGGGGTCTGCTCAGGTCTACAATATTGTCCACACCGGTAAGTGTGACCCTCCCACAGCGACACTCCGGGTGGTGGCAAGTGAGTGACCCTCCCACAGTGACACTGTGGGCTGGGGGGTCTTGCTCAGGTCTACAATATTGTCCACACCGGTAAGTTTGATCCTCCTACAGCGACACTCCGGGCTGGTGGGGGTCTGGCTCAGGTCCTCAATATTGTCCACACCGGTAAGTGTGACCCTCCCACAGTGACACTCTGGGCTGGGGGTCTGACTCAGGTCTACAATATTGTCCACACCGGTAAGTGTGACCCTCCCACAGTGACACTGGGCTGGGGGTCTGGCTCAGGTCTACAATATTGTCCACACCGGTAAGTGTGACCCTCCCACAGTGACACTCTGGGCTGGGGGTCTGACTCAGGTCTACAATATTGTCCACACCGGTAAGTGTGACCCTCCCACAGTGACACTCTGGGCTGGGGGTCTGGCTCAGGTCTACAATATTGTCCACACCGGTAAGTGTGACCCTCCCACAGTGACACTGTGGGCTGGGGGTCTGGCTCAGGTCTACAATATTGTCCACACCGGTACGTTTGACCCTCCCACAGCGACACTCCGGGCTGGTGGCAAGTGAGACCCTCCCACAGTGACACTGTGGGCTGGGGGTCTTGCTCAGGTCTACAATATTGTCCACACCGGTAAATTTGACCCTCCTACAGCAACACTCCGGGCTGGTGGGGGTCTGGATCAGGTCCTCAATATTGTCCACACCGGTAAGTGTGACCCTCCCACAGTGACACTCTGGGCTGGGGGTCTGACTCAGGTCTACAATATTGTCCACACCGGCAAGTGTGACCCTCCCACAGTGACACTGTGGGCTGGGGGTCTGGCTCAGGTCTACAATATTGTCCACACCGGTAAGTGTGACCCTCCCACAGTGACACTCTGGGCTGGGGGTCTGACTCAGGTCTACAATATTGTCTACACCGGTAAGTGTGACCCTCCCACAGTGACACTCTGGGCTGGGGGTCTGGCTCAGGTCTACAATATTGTCCACACCGGTAAGTGTGACCCTCCCAAAGTGACACTCCGGGCTGGGGGTCTGGCTCAGGTCTACAATATTGTCCACACCGGTAAGTGTGACACTCACACAGTGACACTCTGGGCTGGGGGTCTGGCTCAGGTCTACAATATTGTCCACACCGGTAAGTGTGACCCTCCCACAGTGACACTCCGGGCTGGGGCTCTGACTCAGGTCTACAATATTGTCCACACCGGTAAGTGTGACCCTCCCACAGCGACACTGTGGGCTAGAGGTCTGGCTCAGGTCTTCAATATTGTCCACACCGGTAAGTGTGACCCTCCCACAGTGACACTCTGGGCTGGGGGTCTGGCTCAGGTCTACAATATTGTCCACACCGGTAAGTGTGACACTCCCACAGCGACACTCTGGGCTGGGGGTCTGGCTCAGGTCTCCACAATATTATCACACGTAAGTGTGACCCTCCCACAGAGACACTCTGGGCGGGGGGTCTGGCTCAGGTCTACAATATTGTCCACACCGGTAAGTATGACCTTCCCACAGCGACACTCTGGGCTGGGGGTCTGGCTCGGGTCTACAATATTGTCTACACATTATACCCCCTGCATATGAGGGGTATATAGTTTTCGTAATTCCGTTTGTCCGTTTAACCCCCTGTCCCTCCGTGTTAATTTCATTTTCATATTTTCATTCCATACCACACCTATGCGGCCTTCATAAGGTCAAGGTCGGTCAATTTCTTAGAAATTTGTCGTTGTAAGATTTGCATTAAAGTTTTTGGGTACCCATTATCTCTGCAACGGTAAGTCGGATTGATTTCAAACTTCATGTACTTCCTGATCATTATCCATATTTTCATTCCATAACACACCCATGCAGCCTTTATGTCCAAGGTCAAGGTCAAATTGCTTAGAAATTTGCGTTAATTTTTTGTCGCGCCCGCTTGCGGAAAGCGCGATATAGTCGGCACTTTGGCGTACGTACGTGTGTCCGGTTAAAGTTTTTGGTTAAGTTTTTTGGTTAAGTTTGTAGGTTAAAGTTTTTGGTTAAGCTTTTTGGTTAAACTTTTTGGTTCAGCTTTTTGGTTAAAGTTTTTGGTTAAGTTGTTTGGTTAAAGTTTTTGGTTAAGTTTTTTTGGTTAAAGTTTTTCGTTGTACTATATCTCTGCAACTGCTTTGCCCATTACCTTGAAACTTCACATGGGTGTTTATCATCATCTATATTTTTATTCTACCCCCCCTCCCGTGCGGCCCCTGTGCCCAATGTCAAGGTCAAATTACTTTGAAGTTTTTGGTTATGTTTTTTGGTTACGTTTTTTGGTTAAGTTGTTTGGTCTAAAGTTTTTTGGTTAAGTTATTTTTTGGTTAAATTTTTTTCGTTTTTTGTATAATTAATCTCTGCAACTGCTTTTCCCATTACTTGAAACTTCACATGGTGTTTTCATCATCTATATTTTCATTTAAACCCCCTCCCGTGCGGCCCTGTGCCCAATGTTTTCAAGGTCAAATTACCCTTTGAAGTTTTGGTTAAGTGGTTTGGTTAGTTTTTGGTTAAGTTTTTGGTAAAAGTTTTCTGTTTATACTATATCTCCTTGCAAATGCTTTGCCATTAACCTTGGGAAACTTTCACATGGGAGATTTTATCATCATCTTATATTTTCATTTTACCCCCCTCCCGTGCGGCCCCTGTGCCCAATGTCAAGGTCAAATTACTTTGAAGTTTTTGGTTAAAGTTTTTCGTTGTACTATATCTCTGCAACTGCTTTGCCCATTACCTTGAAACTTCACATGGGTGTTTATCATCATCTATATTTTCATTCTACCCCCCTCCCTTGCGGCCCCTATGCCCAATGTCAAGGTCAAATTACTTTGAAGTTTTTGGTTAAGTTTTTTGGTTAAAGTTTTTCGTTATACTATATCTCTGCAACTGCTTTGCCCATTACCTTGAAACTTCGCATGGGTGTTTATCATCATCTATATTTTCATTCTACCCCCCTCCCGTGCGGCGCCCATGCCCAATGTCAAGGTCAAATTACTTTGAAGTTTTTGGTTAAAGTTTTTGGTTAAAGTTTTTGTCGCGCCCGCTTGCGGTAAGCGCGATATACTCGGCACTTTGGCGTACATACGTACGTACGTGTGTCCGGTTAACGTTTTTGGTTAAGTTTTTTGGTTAAGTTTTTTGGTTAAAGTTTTTCTTCGTTATACTATATCTCTTTGTTTAGTGTCCATGCCTCGCCACAAGGCGCGACATGCAGGCCGCGGCCATCTAGTTTTAAATATTTACGTTTTTATTTGTCTGTCCAGGCGGTGGCCGTTGGTATACAGGAGCCCCTGTTCACTGTCTCTAGTTTTATTGAGCATTTAGTATGCCAGGGGGCATCAGGGCTCCAGATAAGGAATTAGTAATTGAGTATTTTCACTCCATCATTTCTGAAGCAATTGGGTATTTCAATATTTTAATTGGGTAAAATAAAATCACACTACTGTTTACACCGGTAAGTGTGACCCTCCTACAGCGACAGACAGCAATTATTGAATAGTTTGCATTTCATCCTTGGAGACAATTCTAATGAAATGCCAAGATGTGTTTTCATGGAAAATAAGAAAAATATGCTATATTTGTTGTCTGTTTATTGTTTTCTGTAGCATGATAAAGGTACCACAAATTTGTTATTGCTTTTTGATACTCGCCACTTCTGATTTCAATTGGGTTTTTGGAAATTTTAATTGGGTATTTACGCAAATATGCAGCTTATCTGGAGCTCTGGGGCATAACTATGTTTGACAAGCATATATTTCATATTCATGCCACAACAGCAATGTAAAAATAATCTATTGTAAACCCTGGCTGTGACTGGAGAAATGGGGCTTATGGTTTTTGCGACCAGTGTAGATCCAGATCAGCCTGTGTATTCAATCAGGTTCTGCACTGTTCGCCATTCAGTCAATGAAACACCCATCTCGCTTCTAACAAGCGAAATAGAATTGTTAGCAGGCTATTTGATCAGAAACTACACTGGTCACAAATCCCGTAAGCCCCATTTATCCAGTCACAGCCACAAATGAATGATCACTTTGTGAAACTCCGTAGATATTGAACAAATTTAGACAAATCTTACTCTAGTTGATCACCACCGTTATTGTTGTTCATTGGGGCCCGGTTGCTCAAAGCTTCTGTTAGCTTAACAGACTGTTAAATCCTTAGCATTAGTCTGTTAAGCTAACAGAGGTTTTGAGCAACCGGGTCCAGTTAACGATCTTTGTCTAGGCCAAGTATGTACTGACATTGACCCCGATACAAATATCCAGGTTACAGCGAATTGAAAACTGTCTTTTCATTGGTCGAATTCCGTCACATGGCATTATCAAGTGACGTCGGTGTAATGACGCAACGTAAGCAAGTCCACGTTCTTTGCAATGAAAACTGTTTTATATTTAACGTTACCTGATGAATAGAATACCAGGCTCACCTTGGAAATGGTAGGAATTCCGAGGTGAGCCTCGGAATTCCTACCATTTCCAAGCCGAGCCTGTTAAACTTGATATCAACAGAAACTTGACTGGTGTTCTCTGTTTACAGGGAGCCTGGAACCAGACTGTAAACCAGACAACCACACAATGGAGACCACTCTTCACACACTGTAGCGCTATATTGACGCCACCGCGACTCTGTGTACAGGCGGAGCGGGCGATCAGACGCAGGAAGCCACAGGACAGGTACCAGTTCCATAGGAGAGACAAAGTGGCTGAGAACTTTGCACTCGTCTGTCACAAGGACTTGTACGAGTTCTGTAAAAACAGCCAGGTGGCGCTGTTCTCGGTGATTCTTCTCCTCATCGGTAGCTGCACCTACCACTGGTATGAACTGAGGACCAAAACGTTCAAGAGGACAGAGCATGCATCGCGCTATACAGATTATTCTGTACAAGATATGTCGGAAAACGCTATGGTGATGTTCATCTGTGCTTTATTTGTGCCCCTTGCAATCGTGATCTACTGCTCGAAAAGAAACTTAATCCGGATATACCACGATCCAGCTGCCGACCAGTATCTCGCGATTATCCGTCAGTGGTTTCGCGTGCGACATGTACCGTTCACAGCCACGGATGTTAAACCCATGTACACTATCCGGGAGTTGACTAAGCCGGGTATAGAAATAGACAGCCTGGTTAAAGGGAATTTATCAATTCGCGGCCATCGATACTACACGGGTGAGAGCGACTATATCATGCCCGAGTATTACAACAAGTTTATGGGGTACATGGACGATCGGCAGCCGACCACTTTACGTGTGGGGGACGACAAGCTGCCATTGTTGAGACAACGGAGGGAAGCCCAGGAGGAAAAATCTTTCTTCTATGATCGGCTCAAGGCACAGAAGGACAGGCGGATACAACAAAGGAAGAATGCAGAGTAACTCAAATCATGGCTGATATATAGAATATTCTTAGTGTTTACAAAATTTCTCCCGACTCGTGCAAGTCTGATAAATTGTATATTTTATATACACTGCATATAGTTTATTTGTATCATATTTTGCCGTTTTGTGTAATGGATTTTTTTTAGTAGCTCAATTCGGAGCTAGGGCCCATTTCCCTAAACTTCGTACGACTAAAATGTTTGTAAGTGCAAATTTAAAATCGTACGGAAATTTCAATTGATGGATTTATAATTATTGAGCATAGGCTGCCTATGCTTAATAAATGTAAATCCAATAATTGTTTACAAGAAAACATTGTTAATGTGACTGACTATCATAATTTTGCACTTACGAACATTTTACTATCATAATTTTGCACATTTTAGTCATACAAAGTTAGTGAAATGGCCCCCAGAAATATAGAATATACCCATAGTCTTTAGAAACTTGTAAAAATTATCCTGACCGTGAGTGCATTTCAATATGTTGTTTTTTTCATTCCGGGTCATGGTTTATTTTCATGGGTATATTTATATTGTGATGAAAAAGGACTGCTTCCTACTAAGGCCAGAGCTCCAGATAAGGTGCGTATTGGCATATTTTACAGACTTTAGCTGAATACACACTGATTATCAACAGTGGGAGTACAAAATACTCGCAGCAACGTGAAAATACGCATTGATTTTCAAATTGAGTAGTAGAAATACTGCAATAAAGTTGAAAATTTACTTAGTTGAGCTGCAAAAATTGGTTTTTGCAGCTCAACTAAGTAAATTTTCTTTCAACTGGTTTTACAGTATAAATAAGTGAATAAGTAATAATGCACTCAAATAAGTGACTGGTTAAATTTGTTTTATGCTTTGATCATTTGTTCCCTATTTAGTCATGTTTGTAATTGTTATAAACTAGTTTAAAAATAAACGTTGGTAACCATACAATCAATCTTATAAATTCTCTTTACCACGTTGTGTACTTTTGTGACGGCCATTGTCCGAGTCCTAGGTCCGAGTCTATCACCTGGCAATGACCTTGCTGTTGAATGGATGTAAAGCGCCAATCAATCAATCTTATTTTCGATGAGTTTCTTCGGTCATTTATCTCCGGTGATAATGTCTGTTCGTGATCGCATACAATGTAGCATGCAACTATGGCTCAGAATGATCAAATGCCTGACCTACAGTGAAACCTCTTTAAGACGGACACCCTGGGGACCTCCCAGGTTGTCCGCTTTAGAAAGGTTTCACTGTTGGTTTTCTAGATGTGGCACATGACTGCTATGGTTGTTTGTGAATGTCTCCACAGAAGGACCGACAATCCAGCTCTGGATTCTGGTCAATGTCGGATTGCAGTTACCTCCCTTTGTGCATGCTGAAACTGATTTGCAATTCAAAGAAATGCTTTGTAAATGTTGAGCGGTGTCAACTTTCAGAGCAATTCACGTGTGCCGTTAATTTTTTGTCACCTTTCTATGTTATTTATTGAACTTGAAGGCTTCAGTGGAATAAGGGAGCTAACTCCATGAATGATGGAGTTGAGTTAGCCCCCTTATTCCACTGAACCCTTCAATAATCTTATTTTTAGAATCGATATTGACGACATACAGAGATGAGTGAGATAAGGCATACATTTCCTGGATTGGCCCGTTATTTATAAATGTATATAGACTATATATTGTTTTCTTGAATTTTCAAGTTCTTTTCTTGAATTTTCAAGAAAATTCAAGAAAAGAACTTGAAAATTCAAGAAAACAGTATATATTATGGCATAATTGCATCATCCCAGACAAATCCCACAATTAACCAATTATGTTGCTAAACCGGGTTTATGTTAATTACTCGGGTCACAGAATTTTATTCCTAATGTGATTCCCAATACATGTATTCGGTGGTTTATTTCCCTACTGTGCTAAACCAGACACCTTGGAAACCTGTCTGGTTTGGATGGCTTCCACTGTAAATGTAACTAGGACATCGTTATCACTAAGCCTAATCCCCTCGCTGGCAGCCTTGATAATAATAAAATACTTTTAACGAGTGAACATAAGTCCTCAGTGACCTTGGGCGGTCGGACCAGGGTTATAAAACAAAGCACCATCCATAGACACACATTGTGGCTAATGTTTGTTGGGGTTTAACGGCCTATCAACAGCTACGGTCATTTAAGGCCAGGTCAATGGGTTTAGTACTAAATCCCATATATTACCTGTACAAGTACATGTACATGTTTCAAGTACATGTACAAATGGGGGGAAAATCCCAAAATCAGAACTGACTATTTACAATAAAAAGCTATATAATCAGCCATGAAATCAGAATAATCCTGATCTGATGCCAGGTCCTCGCCACACCAGAATCACTTGGGGGCCCCCTCCCAAAAGCAATAGGATCAGTAATAATCTTACTACTTTTATAATGGGCAATAACCCAAACCAGGCAAATCGTGATTCCTATAAGGAGGAACCCCTACCGTTAATTTACTCTGTCGCGTTCGCCCGACCAACCACCCACTACACATTGTGGCTAAATATGATCAAAATCATTAAAGTGGTTAATAAGTTATTGAAAAATGAAAGGTGTTACTAACGCACGCACGCACGCACGCACGCACGCACGCACGCACGCACGCACGCACACACGCACACACATGGACTAATGCTATATCGCCTCTTGCATATCGGCTATTGCCACTATTACCCATCTCACCAATCGCGACATAAATGGGTCTATAATCAAGACCGTTTAGTGCGTGAATATCACAGATCACTCATTCAAGGTTACAACAAGAACAGCAATGGCTGAAAGTGCTAAAGTGCGCCCACTCCAAAGTAAGTATTATTTTATATTTTCCTTAATAGGCAACGGATTTTGATGAAATATGGCGCAGCAAACGCGTCTTCATGAGCTGCATTTTGTGGTCCCGGGAGTTCAGTACATACTTTTTTGCGAAGAATTAATTTCCGTGTCAGTATACACAGAAATCGATTCTTCGTAAAAACAACAGAAGTTTCGGCCAAAGTACCGAGTACCAAAGGCGCGTGTGATGCACCATATTTCATCAATATCTGTTACATAATAAGGACAAAATAAAATAATACGTACTTTGAATCGGAGGGCTTCTGGAAGTTTCAGTACTTGTTGTTGTTGTAATCACGTGATCATACACCTTGTCGTTAGTGTACAAATACTATTATATAGGAAACATGTACTTGGAACAAGAATTTGACTGAGTTATCAGTAGTTTGGCATAAGAGAGTTTGAAGTAACGAGTGTAAACTACATGTTTTCATGATTAGTCTTGAAATAATAACAAAGCAATATAATACATTACATATTTATTTTGACAATATATTTGCATCTGATAGTTTATAAAACGTAAACGACATGCATACATTGTATAAATAATCATGCACAGTACACAGATGCCGATATTCCATTCTGCATGTATACAAGAATATTTGGGCCACCAGTCTTAGGAAAGGGACCTTATGAGGTTTGCGACAAGCGTAGCCCCAGATCAGCCTGCACATCCGTGCAGTCTGATCAGGGGCTACACTTGTCGCCATTCCATAAATTGCACAGTACATAGATACATATATCACCTCTACTGTATGTGTATACAAGAATATTTGGGCCCTGGCCGAGAAAAGGGACCGTATGATGTTTGCGACCAGCATAGCCCACGATCAGCCTGTGCAGCTGTGTGGATTATTATCAGGCTGCACAAGTACACAGGCTGACCAGGATCTACACTGGCCACAAATGAAACGAGCCCAGTTTTGTCGGATCGGTGAAAAATATTATTATGTATGATCGAGGGTAAAGAAATACATGTAGTACTAAAGCATGTCGCCAATATTTGAGATTGGATTAACCATTCAAAACGGAGAAACAAATATTGTTGTCTTTTGTTCTTCATTTTTGTTGTTTGTGATAGCATATGTAAGTAATTAAACAGCAGCCAATGACAGAACTGCGATGTGTGGTCCATGTACAAGAAATTTCAACTAGAAACCAAGCAGAGTGATTGGCCGAGCAGAACCTAACGCAATCTGAAGCTTGTTCAACAAATTTGCATGGTTTCCAGAATGTGCATGTAATTTAAATACATTCTTCAGGAAGTTTTATAACTATAGGTTATGTTGTCTTATTACACAAATTATAATCTACTGAAGTTTACATCCGATTAAAATAATATTTACATGATAATTAACAACTCGTGGTATGAAAATGTGCCTACTACCCAGCAAACTAGAAGTTGATTGCACAGTCGGTGAATAGTATAGTCCAGTAGTACACTCTCAATGAATACAAACCATTAACCTGCTTTAATAGTTATACATACAAAATAACTCCTGAGGAGTTTGTTTGTTTGTTGGGGTGATTTAAGGCCGGGGTCAATGTGTTTAGTACTAAATCCCATATATTACCTGTACAAGTACATGTTTACAATATTTACAATAACAAAACTATATATTCAGCCCTGAAATCAGAATAATCTTGATCTGATAACAGGTCCCCGCCACACCAGAATCACTTGGCCCCCTCCCAAAAGCAGTAGGATCAGTAATAATCTTACTACTTTTATAAAGGGCAATAACCCAATAATTTTCATATTTTCAGAACAAAACAAGAACAACCCATTTTCATAAATGGACTAGTCTAAATATAATTTTGAGACGATTGGATTGCTCGGAAATTAACATATCACAGTCCATTCCAGTTATTTAGGGGTGAAAGGGTTAAATGGACGATGCTCTGGTAAAACTGGACGTGACCAATGGGAATGCGGGTCAGTAAGCCGGGTCTGCCCTGTTTGCCATTCCGCCAGCACACAGTGTGGAATATAATCTGGTTACACACGTGTGGCAGCTGATCAGGGTCTACACTGGTCAGAAATGACATAAGGTTTTGTCAGATAGCAGGTTTACGTTACATTTTCTGGAGAGTTGAGAAACAGTGTTTCACAAAACGTGTAACTTAAAACTTAGTAAAAATTCATGTAAACCATGGAAATGTTGAAATAAACAGGATAAAAACAAGTAAAATAAACAGGAAAATAGTTACAAGCTATATATGATTTTGTACATGTACATGTATATGAATACTGGTAACCATGTAATTATGTGCATAAGATGATAATAATCGTTAATTATTGCCAAGGATACGGTAACATGAAACGTACAATATACAATGATATTTGAACAATAGTACCTTCACAATTATTCCATTAAGTCCTCAAAAGTATACTCTAACAAAAAATGCTTAAACCTTACACAGCTATCTAAAAAAATTATCGTCTGCTGTTTATTTTCTATTTTCCATTTTTATCATCAAAAACATGTTTTGACAGCACTTCAGAATCATTTCCATTGGAAATGATTCTGAAGTGCTGTCAAACCATGTTTTTATTGAGATATAAAATCAACAGCAGACGACAATTGTTGTGTGTAGCGGTCTAAGGGTTAGCTAAGCTACACCATATATCAACTATTCAAATAAAATATATTTTTTCAGCATTAGACGTAGTATCTACTGACAAAGTGTGAAGTTCAACGAAGAAAATCTGAGACATTTGCGACGGGAAAAATGGGGTTTATCTGTGCAACCAGTGTAGACCCAGATCACTCACACATGAAGCCTGCACAGCATCTACACTGTTCACCATACAGTATGTGAAACACATGTCATGTTTCGACAGTGTATACCTTTTATGAGACAGTAGAAGCGTGGTAGCAGATCAGGAGCTAGACTGGCCACAAATGCCACAAGCCCCGTTTCTCTAGCCACCATCACATAAGTCATATGGTACCAGTCATATATTTCTCCATAATCTAATATCAAGCTATCAGATGAACACAGAGGATAATTTCAAATAATGCCAAACAAAACATAGAATAATAGTTGGGTGGCCGTCACAGAATACGCACCTTACAATGTATGCAATCAGCATAGCCCCAGATCAGACTGCGCAGTCTGATCCGAGGTTATGCTGTTTGCCATTCAGTCGTTGATGTAGCTGTGCTGTAGTCAGTTAGATCATAAAAATACTGTGCATTTGTGCAAGATGATCAGGGTCTACACTTGTTATAAAGTGTTATAAGCCTGCGGCTAACTGGGATAAATGAGTATAAATCGACAATAATCTTCTATATCCAACCAGCCATGGCAAAATGAGACATTTCGACCAGCGTAGTTACTGATCAGAAACTACAGTCTGTTGATGGTCTACATTGTTCAAGGAGGTATGAGAATAATTCAGATTAAATGGCAAATAGTGTAGGCCCTGATCAGACTGACATGTTTGTCGTACATCAGTTCATTTATTTATCCATGGTTCCATAGATTGACAAATCATATGTACCGAGATGTAACAAAACCAACCATATATTTGGCTGTGACGGGAGAATGGGGCTTATGGGATAGTGACCAGTGTAGATCAAGATCAAATAGCATACATACTTATGTAGCCTGTTGTTAGGCATGACGTGTTTCATTGATGGAATGGTGAACAGTGCAGATCCTGATCAGACTGTGCGGATGCACAGACTGATCTGGATCTACACTGATCACAAAACCCATAAGCCCCATTTCTCCAGTCACAGCCATATATATATATATATATATATATATATATATATATATATATATATATATATAGCCTTGCCTATTTGTATCCCCAGATCAACATCCACAATCTACCATGTTTGCCATTCTCTCGACGAGACTTCCACTAAGCCTTTGCAAACAATGTGGACTTCCAAACACTAGCAGGTAACATGAATGTGGTATCAGGGGACCGTTCGTACGACTAAAATGTTCACTAAAATGTTCGTAAGTGTAAAATTATGATAGTCTGTTAATTTCATTTTAACAATTGTTTTCTTGTAAACAATTATTGGATTAACATTTATTGAGCATAGGCTGCATATGCAGCCTATGCTCAATAAATGTAAATCCATCAATTGAAATTTACAGACAATCCTAAATTTGCACTTACGAACATTTTATTCGTACAAAGTTTAGTGAAACGGGCCCCTGATCAGAATCTACTGGCCAAATGAAATATTGATTATCTTAAATCCTGGCCAATGTTCGTAGGAGATGTATGCTTTCAATTTTCAGTTCTCAGTAATAGACATACAAGTAATAGACATAAAACAAAATAGGTAAAATATCATCACTTCAAAACTAAATACACTGCAGCAATACATACACTGTGTTTGCAGCACTAGAACATGGGACAGTGATCACCAAATTAGCAACGTGATCGCTGGCGAGTGTTTCGTCTCAGCCATGAAGAGCAAGGTCACTAAGGTCAAGGTCACCCAAATGACACTGGATGGAGTCATCAATGTGCGGAAGCTATTTGTGAAGTTTGGTAATATTCCGATCAGAAGACATTTGGATTTAAGTCCAAAAATGTTGACCACTATGCCGAAATCGATGTAGGAATTGTGACCGCTATGTCTCGCTTTCCACTAATGTGGGCGAGACAAAAATTGGCTGTGCCTATGTACTCGTATAGCAAGATAAACCAATGAAACTGCATGATTTCTATCGAGACCGGGGGCATAAAAATATAGACCTTGACTAGATTGCTGTTCTTGTCATCTCGAACATTGAGGTAACAAGTCAGCTGGTGACTCGTATATACAGCAAAACATCTCTAATCGGACACTCGAAATACCTCGTGCTTAATATGGCTGTTCTTGTAGCACACAAATCACACAAATGAGTCTAGAGTTCTTATGCCTCAATTACAGTGGAACATATCTAAACTGGACACACTGGGAAACTCCCAGTGTGTCCAGTTTAGGTGTTTCACGTTAAAAAAAAAGAAAGAAAAAAAAGTGGGTGGTTGGTCGCGTAAATGCGACAGCGTAAATTAACGGTGCGGGTTCCTCCTTATAGGGATCACAATTTGCCTGATTTGGCCCTCAGGTACGATTTTATCATTGGCTCTTTTGTTACCTGGGAGATGAATTGGGTTATTGCCCATTATAGAAGTAGTAGGATTATTATTGATCCTAATGCTTTTGGGAGGGGGCCAAGTGATTATGGTGTGGCGAGGACCTGGAATCAGATCAGGATTATTCTGATTTCAGGGCTGGATATATAGTTTTTCATTGTAAATATTCAGTTCTGATTTTGGGATTTTCCCCCCATTTGAACATGTACTTGTACAGGCAATAATACCGGTATATGGCATTTAGTACTAAACCCATTGACCTGGCCTTAAATGACCTTAGCTGTTAACTCCAACAAACCCCAATAAACACTGTCAAAAAGATATTATACACAAATTACTTATAATTTGTAACCAATACTGGCTCAGACCAACATACTTATGAAATGTGATCAGCATCGCTCCCCATTACGTTACCGAAAGTATTTCCTCTAACAAACACCCAGTACTAACCTGAAACAAAATCGGAGCTAATTGTCCAACTATATTTCTTTTCTTTCCTGTATTTCAAAGGCAACTTCCTTGAAAATAGGGGGAAAAAAACATAATTGCTACTTTCACTTTCAAAAGCAGAAACGAAATTCGACTGTTTCCGGTGTCACAATAAATTCCTCATCGGCAGTAGCTATTTGCACGGACACAGGGCGATCAGAATTTACATGGTTATGGAGACCCCATTTTCAAAGCATCTCGAACCCATCTCGTATAACATGGGTGAAATTGACATCATGTTGGATTGTTGGCAGATATTTTCTAGGAGAGGAGCGAAAATAAATGTAGCTTGTTCTGGACGTGGCCGTGGGCCGAAATTAATCTCACCGATACAGACCGAAACGTCCATGGTCCGAAATGGTGAGTCCGAAACATCTGTAGGCGTAAATCTGGTCAGCATTAATGATTGACGCTGTTTTGATATATACATTACCAGTATTTTAACATTTTTACCGACTACCATAATGACCAAAGTGGGCCGAAAGGTCTTGGTCCAAAATGTCCATAAACTAACAGACAGTACAATCAAGTCCGGCAGACGTTTGAGAGTAATGTCCCTTTGATATGTTTTTGTTCAGATAGTAGAAAATCGTATATTTTTATCATTTTCCCTTTGCTGAATAACACTTGCCTCTATTATATGCCCACCCAAGACTTCGGAACCAGTTGTGATTCTAATACACGCCTGGGCGTCTATTAGTTTAAACAATATTTATTTCAAGTTGTGGCAAGTGATATATATATATATACCGGTACATACAATTGAGAACAGGATTAGAAAACAAGCTTTTACACTTATGTGAATTCTTCTCCTGCAGAAAATCAGTTTTACAATATGGCTAAGGAACAAGTTGGTGAAATAAGGTAACATTGTATGAACAAACTAAAAAAAAATGTGTATATCAAAATGAATGCGTCACACCATGATGGAAGCGTATGTGGTGTTTGAACGTCTATTAGAATCTTTACGGTATGTTGGTTTGCTAGGAATGAGACTGCACTGTCCACATGAAACACAGTGTATATATTATACATAAATTATAATAATTAATATCGTTTAACCATTACAATGCTGAATTAAATTTTGTCATCTGCTGTATATTTTTTATTTTCCATTTTTGTTATCAAAAACATGGTTTGACAGCACTTTAGAATCATTTCCAATGGAAATGATCCTAAAATGCTGTCAAACCATGTTTTATTGACAGAGAAGATAAAATATGAAACAACAGCAGACAACACTTTTCTTTTCACACATTCTAAGGGTTAACCCTCTCACCCATAAATAACTTGAATGGGTTGTGATATCATTATGTTAATTTTCTGACCAATCCAATAGTTACAAAATGATTTTCAGAAAAGTCCATTTATCATGGATGTTATTGTCTCGGACGACATATGTATGTTCATGATCACAAATCACACAAACATGTCATGTTTGTTTGTTGGGAATTATCGGCCTATCAGGTCAATGGGTTTAGTACTAAATCCCATATATTACCTGTACAAATGGGGGGGGGGGGGGGAATCCCAAAATCAGAACTGAATATTTACAATAAAAATCTATATATTCAGCCCTGAAATCAAAATAATCCTGATCTGATGCCAGGTCCCCGCCACACCAGAAACACTTTCTCCCAAAAGCAGTAAGATCAGTAATAATTTTACTACTTTTATAATGGGCAATAACCAAATCCAACTCCCAGGTAACAAAAGAGCCAAAGATAAAAACGTACCCGAGGGCCAAACCAGGCAAATCGGGTTTCCTATAAGGAGGAACCCCTACCGTTAATTTATGCTGTCACATTCACCTGACCAACCACCCACCTGACGGGAAATGTTTTTTTTGTTTGTTGGGGTTTAATGGCCTATCAACAGCTAAGGTCATTTAAGGCCGGGTCAATGGGTTTAGTACTAAATCCCATATATTACCTGTACAAGTACATGTACAAATGGGGGGAATATCCCAAAATCAGAACTGAAAACATGTATTTACAATAACAAAACTATATATTCAGCCCTGAAATCAGAATAATCCTGATCTGATGCCAGGTCCTCGCCACACCAGAATCACTTGGCCCCTCCTAAAAGCAGTAAGATCAGTAATAATCTTACTACCTTTATAATGGGCAATAACCAAATCCAACTCCCAGGTAACAAAAGAGCCAAAGATAAAAACGTACCCGAGGGCCAAACCAGGCAAATCGGGTTTCCTATAAGGAAGAACCCCTACCGTTAATTTATGCTGTCACATTCACCCGACCAACCACCCACCTGACGGGAAATGTATGTTCATGATCACAAAGCACACGAACATGTCACGGAGTGTTCATATGTTACAGTGGAACATCTCTAAAATGAGGTGGAACATTTCTAAAGGGGGTATTGTAGAACATATGAAAATTACTTGCAACAAGGGCAAATCCTAACGAGAAGGCTCGTTATGAGCCGGCTCATTTGGATCCACACTGTTTGCAAACACTGCTATAGAGATATATAGTGTTGAAAGGGTTAATAAGCAGAGCGACAATAACACATGGATATTGCTACATTCTTCAGATACATATTTGCATTATTTGTTTTAAGCAATAACTCTCTATCAGTAACAGTGACTAAAGAAACAATCTAAAATTGTCCAGCAATAACACACATACCTTTAACAAGAGTCAATAGTCATTTAACCCTTACACCAATATCTTAATTTTGTTGTCGTCTGCTGTTTATTATCTATTTTCCATTTTTATCCTCAAAAACATGCTTTGACAGCACTTTAGAATAATTTACAACATGGTTTGACAGCACTTCAGAATCATTTCCATAGGAAATGATTCTGAAGTGCTGTCAAAACATGTTTTTTATTGACAAATAAGGCAAGATATAAAAGCAACAGCAGACGACAAGTGTTGTGAGTAGCGGTCTAAGGGTTAACCATGTCATTTGAACAAATACAAATTCAGTTTATAAGGATTTTGTATTATATATAATGACACATGAAATGATGGTGATTTCAAAATAAACCGTTTTATTTTATGGTTAATTTTATCAGATATAGCCTGTGGAATGGCTGCTTTAATACTGAACATATGCTGGCTATGTTTATTTTTACTGATTTGTAGTTTCTTCATCAACACCCAGAATGAATCTGGCCCATATGCTACGTATTTTTATCGTTCATTAACACAAATGTTTTTCTAAATGTTTATTTAAAGTATGAAAATATAAAGCTGACAATACCAGCGTGTTCTACATTAAACACACATCGTGTAGGCTACATGAAATAAAATTTAACATATAAAATAAAATGATTACCCCGTAGTGTTGGCAGACATTGGCAAAACTGTTTAAATCGCCACCATGTTTTGTCATGTGATTCTGTGGAGAAATGTGGATGAAACTACATGTACGGTACATTAATATTTTTTTTGTGCAAATAACTATCTGGCAAGACATGCATAAACTGCATGCACGGAAACTATTACAAGATCAGACTGTGAAACCAAAACATCACCTTCATTTGTATAATACTAGTGTCCAATTTGCTATGTTGATGGCGTAGTTCTTAACCCTAAAATGTGGGAAACAAAAAGTGTCGTTTGCTGTTTATGTATAAACGAGAGTTACTGGCCGACAAAAAGCACAATACAACTGTGTGTCATAAATATTAAAGTTGGAAAATAACATCTTCACATTATGTGTGGCTGTGACTGGAGAAATTGGGCTTATTGGTTCTGTGACCAGTGTAGATCCAAATCAGCCTGTGCATCTGCACAGTCTGATCAGGATCTGCACTGTTCACCATTCATTGTAAAACCCATCATGCTTCCAACAAGCAATCAATCATTATCAGGCTACAGGAGTGTGCTATTTGATAAGGAGATACGCTGGTCACAAATCCTACAAGCCCCATTTCTCTAGTCACAGCCACATATATGGTCAAGACTATCTCCTGACTGATGGAGAATATTACCTGTAGCTTGTGAAACATGGGTAAACATGTGCAAGTAGTCTGTCTGCCCAACATCCACACATCAATGAATATGCATGCAATAATTGCCCGTCTAATTGCCCGTCTACTGTATATGAGACACGCCATGTGATTTTGTACCTTCGGACATCTGCGCAATTTCATTAAATACGTTTACAATGTTCACAATATTTTTCATAAATAAAGTCAATAGTTGACAAAATTTTCTCTGAAAACTTTGTCAACTTTTGACGCCATTTACGAAAAATATTGTAAAATTTGTAAACGTATTTCATGAAATTACGCAGATGTCCGAATGTACAAAATCACATGGCGTGTCTCATATTAGGGCCGCCATATGAGAATAATGGACATTATGACATTTGCGACAATTGTACATTTGGTCCTCACTCAACAGGATTAGAATATAATCACTTTGCTGATTACAGGTAGCTAACTTCGGTAACGGAACAACGTAGGCCCTGATCAGACTGTCTGATCTTATGCAACACTGGTCGCATGCATCATAATGTCTGTTATTTCAGCTGGCGGCCCATTTAAACTAGCCACACCATGATCAGATACCGTGGATGTATGGACAAAGGTATCAATACACGAGACACCAATGAATATTCATTTTCTAATTCTGCAATAACAGTGCTATCCTATGTATTACAGATCTTCTACAAATATATACACTTTAAGATATGTAATGGAAGTGACTCCTATTCAATTAAACTATCAATTAAACATATTTCATGCATCCTTCATCAGTTTGTGACAAATTCATATTTAGTTAGCCTATACTATACATGTAGCTGCAATTAATACATCAGCTAGCCAATCAAACAATATTCTAGAAGTCACATGACTGTATGTCCAATCAGAAGGCGGGCAAGTGATTCTCCAGTTGGCATGGCGTTCCGTCCAATTGTATTCATTCGGGTTGTCATGTGACTAACCAACCATCCAATCAAGATGTTATTATGCTGACAGGTGCCTAACCATCCAAATCAAAATGTCAGGCTACCACAACCAACCATCAAATTACAATGTTGTTCTGACCAACTGTCCAATCACAACATAGTTATGCTATCATGTGACAAGCCATTCACATTGTTGCTGCTATCTTGTGGATAACCATCCAATCAGATTGCGTTCGAGTTGTTGCACTAACCATCCAATCACAATGTTGCTCTGTAATTTGAACTATCCAATAAGAAGGTTAACCTTTGTTCCACCATCCAATCACAATGGTATACGGCCATGTAACAAATCATCCAACCAATGTCTCTAAACTGGCATGACCCACAAGAGTGTCCACCACGACTAGTCAACTAGTTGCACCACTCTCACCCAATCATGTCCAGTAGTTCATATCACATGACAAGCGTTGTCCAATAAGGACACGGTGTACCGTTGCCGGAGCTGACCAGCAGTCTCTAGCAACAACCAGCCGGTGTATAATGAGGATGAGGAACTACGGTGAAACTTGTTCATCGGTACACGGCGAATGATTGAACTGAAGTACAGCACGTTACACAGCCATCTGGAAAAGAGATAAAAAATTTTTGCAGATTATGAAACAGAATATATTTTTAAACAACATAACGGCTTTTTTTCCGTGCTGTCCGACACTTAACCTAAATATGAGTATCGCGTATCAAAAAGAGAAAGCTGTCTCAAATATATTCTTTAATCTTAACACCTGTATTAATAGGACTCTATATATTTCTCACTATTATTATGAAGCATTTTGTAAACACAAACAAAATTAACAACTGTGCAAAAGCCTAATTGATCTGTAGCAATCATTTATTTTTCCTGAAATGCATTATTTCATATAGAACTAACAAATGCATATATTTCATGATTAAAAGTATGCAGAATTATTATACTGAATTTATTACATTATCACAGCCATTAAATGGCTGTGATCATGTAATAAATTCAGCATAATAAAAATTAATAAATGTTTCAAAAAATTGAAAATTTCTCCGGATGACAAGAAAACACCTGTGATCTTATTTTTCATATGAGTTTCTTGGTCATTTATCCCAGGTGATAATGTCTGTTCATGATCGCATAGCACATAACTTTGGATCAGAATGATCAAATACCTGATTTACACGAAAACCTCTCTAAACCGGACACCCTGGGGACCTCCCACGGTGTCCGGTTTAGAGAGGTTTCACAGTAGTACATGTTCCATATGTTCTATAATCACGGGCCCAGAATCTCCACTGGCTACACATATCAAAAGGTCGTGTTTACGGGCCCCGTACTTACAAGATCACGGTATATCATCGTCCTCCTCCCAGGGCGGGGCCGTTGGCAACATCTGCTGTAGCGACAACTTCTCCGTTAATAGCACTTGGTCAGATATTGTCTCGAAGAATGGAAATGGACACGACGTGTCGGTGACGGTTGATGGCAGCGGGTGATACGAGGCAATGGGCAGCTTTGATTGGTTGATTGGTACCGTGCCAATGATGATGTCAATGGGGAGTTTCACTTTCCGGGCTAACCCTGAAGGTTTCAGACTCAACTGGAAACAAATGGTTATAATGTGTTAATCCTTGTGTCACAGGGTGAGAAAAATGTGCTCCGGCCCGGGGCTCGAACCCGGGACCTCTGGTTTACCATACCATCGCTCTTAACCAACTGGGCTAGCCGGGCACGAATACACATACCGGTATTCTCCCCATAGTGAGTTACGTACAGTGACATACTTTCCCGCCAAATTGAAATTCGTCCCCGAAGTCTGTATTTAATTTGTATCTGAATTCCATATTTTTGGTACAATTTGGGCAGTATTTATCAGTCACAGTCCCTCGTTGGGCGCCAAATGTCACAGGGCGAGAAAAATGTGCTCCGACCCGGGGCTCGAACCCCCTGGTTTACCGTACCATCGCTCTAACTGACTGGGCTAGCCAGGCACGAATACACATCTTCTCCCCATAGTGAGTTACGTACCGTGACATACTTTCTCGTCAAATTGAAATTTGTCCTTAAATTGTATACTTAAATCGCATCTGAATTCCATATTTTTGGTACAATTTGGGCAGTATTTATCAGTCACGGTCCCTCGTTGGGCGCCAAATGTCACAAGGCGAGAAAAATGTGCTCCAGCCCGGGGCTCGAACCCAGCACCTCTCGTTTACCGTACCATTACTCTAACCGATTTGGCTAGCCGAGCACGAATACACATCTTCTCCCCATAGTGAGTTACGTACCGTGACCCAACAAATATAAAGCCAATCAGTGTTGTGATATGATTCAATGGGCAACTTTGATTGGTACCGTGCCAATGATGATGTCAATGGGGAGTTGACAAGAATAGTCGAGCCTAATAAAACAACATATGTTTTTCAATCTAGATAGGAACGGCCAGTGACCTTACTTACCAGCAGAACTACTTTAGCCAGTGCAAATGCAAATATATCTCCAATTAGATAAAACATGATGACAACTCGCTATCTGTATATAGACAGTTACGTTGCCAGAACAGTCTCTTCAGAATACAATTAACCCTTAGAGTGCGGAACCGAAAATAGTTGTCTGCTGATAATTCATATTTTGTCTTTTCTCTCAGTAAAAACATGGTTTGGCAGCATTTTAGAATCATTTCCATTGGAAATGATTCTAAAGTGCTGCCAAACCAAGTTTTTGATGAGAAAAATGGAAAAATATTCAGCAGACGACACAAATTAATTTGGCATTGTTAACATTATCTATACATATAGGGCTGAGAAAAAAATCTTGTGAACTGCCAGAAAAAAAAGCTCCCAAAATAACCAATTAGTACAGAATAACTCAACGGCTTTAATTTAATTTGCATCTGCTTTGAGACTGATAATCAGCACAGAAGACCACAGTGTGTGCATGTCAAGCTGCGACATGGGCTTCTCAGCCAATGTTCAAAACCAGACAGTCTGACAAGTTCAGTTTGGAGAAGTTCTATTGTACTTGATAAATGAGCATTCCTTTGTACGGAGCCCCGCAGGGGACATGGCTTTTTTTTTATTAATTTGTTCCCACGAAATAACAATTTGTTCCCTCAATTTAACAATTTTTTTGTCTCTCGAATTAACAATTTGTTCCCTTGAATTAACAATTCATTCCCACGATATAATACTCGAATTAACAATTCATTCACACGAAATGACAATTTGTTCCCTCAATTTAACAATTTGTTCCCTCGAATTAACAATTTGTTCCCACGATTTAACAATTTGTTCCCTTGAGAACAAATTGTTATTTTGTGGGAACAAATTGTTAATTCGTTGGAACAAATTGTTAAATTGAGGGAACAAATTGTTAAATTGAGGGAACGAATTGTTATTTCGTGGGAACGAATTAATAAAAAAATAATTCTACTTCCCCTGCGGGTCTCCGTAACTTTGTATGTTCATGTACTTACATGTTACAATAAATAATAATAAAGATCATCATTATAGACAATACATGTATACAGAAAAGTGCACGCACATAGGACAACTCTGCCAATGATTATAAACCATGCTGAGCAAATTTACGACATCTGTATTGTCAGTAGGGTACTGTCTGTTTCACAAAACCTGCCCAAATTTTTAAATTGACTAAGAAAACTGGCTAGACTGGCTAACCTTGGAAATGATTTAAGAAAACAAGTTAAATTTTGAAAATCAGTCCACTATTTCTAAAATTAGAAAAAGAAATCCCCTGATTTTCAAAATTTAACTCTATTGGGATTTAACATGGGGAAATTGTTTTTTTCGCAATAAAATGAATATTGGACCAAATTTCATAAAATAAAAAGGCTGATATTGATAAAATTTAACATTATCCAAAAAGAAAGAAGGTTTTGCATTGTTTATATAGCCGTTAAATTTGGGTAGGTTTCGTGAAACAGACAGTAGTTTGATTGACTGAGAGCTGTGCTGACCAAACTATTGATGTAATTTGGTAATGATCAGACTAACGGATCCAGTGATATGGGTTATTTGGCTGCGTCCAAAATTTACGTTCCAAATTGTTGACGACACAGACGCCGGCGACGCCTTCGATGACGCCGCCGGAATTGTGACTGCTGTCTCACTTTCCACTATAGTGGGTGAGACAATAAAACAGATTGATTGGCCGAGACTGAGCATACCTAGACGATCAAACTTCCTGTTTCGAGCAGAAGAATAATGGAAAACATACTTGGAAGTGTTGCAACCTCAGTATCAATCAAACAAAAATGCTGATTTTGAGCGTAAGAATGGAGTACAGAAAGTTATACGTGGCCATGACTGGAGAAATGGGGCTTATGAAATTTGTGACCAGTGTAGCTCCTGATCAAATATCACACTCCTGTTGCCTGATAACGATCCATACTGCATTTTAGAGGCATGACAGGTGTTTCATTGATGGAATCGCGAACAGTGCAGATCCTGATCAGACTGTGCGGATGCACAGGCTGATCTGGATCTACAGTGGTCGCAAAACCCATTGGCCCATTTCTCCAGTGACAGCCACGAATAACCACAGTATGGAGAGGTACCAAAGTTGAGCACGCACCTCTAGGCAGTACTGGATGTCGATGATCTTACAGCCGCGGAGGTGAGAGGGCGCCACCGTCGGGATGCTCAGCAGCTCCTTCTGCCAGGTCTGCTTGCCGCGCGGCGCCACGCTGCCTTTGTGTATCGTCACCAACACCGTCGACTCGGAAAACCGCCCCCGGAATGAGTAGTACGTCACATTCTGGAACAAGGTGTTTTATTTATATTTTGGAAAAGCTGTTCTTAACCCTTTCAGTCCCAATTTACCTGGAATGGATTTCGATATGTTAATTTTGCAACCAATCCAACCGTCACAAAATGATTTTCAGACTAGTCCATTTATTAAAAGGTGGTGTTTTTCTTCTTAAAAATATGAAAATTGCTTGCAAAAAGTACAGATCCTGATGAGACAGCTCGTCACAAGCCGGCTCATCTGGATCTACAATTTTGCCAATACCACTATACAGGCCTGTGGTGTTGAAATGTTTAAAACAGCTGCGGCCCGAATGTTGAGCTCTCTATGTCATTTGACCTTGGGCATAAGTGGCATATAG
Source organism: Conchocele bisecta (assembly GCA_029237695.1). Classification (NCBI taxonomy): domain Eukaryota; kingdom Metazoa; phylum Mollusca; class Bivalvia; order Lucinida; family Thyasiridae; genus Conchocele; species Conchocele bisecta. The sequence goes on along the minus strand of CM055265.1, from coordinate 201,832,148 downwards.
CATTAAAATATGGATGATGATAATGATAAACAAACATATAAAGTGTCAAGCCAATCTGACTTACACTTGAAGTGATACAATCACTGTATAAAGTAATGCACATTTTACCTTGGGCATGTCAGTTGATAAAATACGTATGATGATAAACAAACGTATGAAGTTTCAAATCAATCTGATTTATTAGGAACCTGAAAACTAACACACATCTTCGACTATACAGACAAACAAAGTTCGAGAGCAAACCAGTATGCACTTTTAGTTTGCCCACACATACGGAGCATAACCACACACACCATCATCAAATGATGTTCCCAATAAAGCAAAAAACTGTGCACAGTTGTAGAGCAGAGATAGAGAAAATGCTAACTACATCCTCGGTGTAAGTAATCAAGTCACAGCTTGACAAACCATCACATATGTCTTAAATGTTTCTAATTACACTTACAACCCTCAACGTGTGTGTGGGGCCAAAGCAGGGCTCCAGATAAGGAATTAGTAATTGAGTATTGTTAGTCCATCATTTCAGCAGCAATTGGGTATTTCAAACTTTGAATTGGGTAAAATTAAATCACACTACTGTTTACACATCAACAGACAGCAATTATTGAATAGTTTGTTTGGAAATGAAAACATGTCTTGGCATTTCATTAGAATTGTCTCCTTGATGAGTTTTCGTGGAAAAATAAGAAAAATATGCTATATGTTTTAATTGGGTAAAATAAAATCACACTACCGGTACTATTTACATATCAACAGACAGCAATTATTGAATAATTTTCTTCTAAATGAAACATGTCTTGGCATTTCATTAGAATTGTCTCCTTGATGAGTTTTCGTGGAAAAATAAGAAAATTATGCTATATGTTTTAATTGGGTAAAATAAAATCACACTACCGGTACTATTTACATATCAACAGACAGCAATTATTGAATAATTTTCTTCTAAATGAAACATGTCTTGGCATATCATTAGAATTGTCTCCTTGGAGACAATTCTAATGAAATACCAAGATGTGTTTTCATGGGAAAATAAGAAAATATGCTATATTTGTGGTCTGTTTATTGTTTTCTGCAGCATGATAAAGCACAATTGTTCTCATTTCTTTCTGATACTCACTACTTCTGATTTCAATTGGATTTTTGGTAATTTTAATTGGGTAATTACGCAAGTAAGCAGCTTATCTGGTGTTCTGCAAACAATTTGCTTCGTTATGTTCACGGTACATCCCCAATATCCAAAAGTAGCTAAAGGAAGGAAATGACTACAACTGCTACATCAATTGAAAAAAAAAAGTATCTGCGAAGGAAATTACTACAGAGCTTCACAGGGGATATGGATTTTTTTATTAATTCGTTCCCACGAAATAACAATTTGTTCCCTCAATTTAACAATTCCCACAAATTAACAATTTGTTCCCCACAAATTAACAATTCGTTCCCACGAAATAACAATTTGTTCCTTCAATTTAACAATTCGTTCCCAAGAAATGACCTTCGTTCCCATGATATGACAATTTGTTCCCTCGAATTAACAATTCGTTCCCACGATATAACAAATTGGGGACAAATTGGGAACAAATTGTTAAATTGTGGGAACAAATTGTTAAATTGAGGGAACAAATTATTTTATGGGAACAAATTGTTATTTTGTGGGAACAAATTAATAAAAACAAGAATTCTGCCTGCCTGCCTTGCCCTGCCTGCCCTGCCCGCCCGCCCGCCCGCCCTGCCCCTGCCGCCTGCCGGGCCTGCCGCCTGCCTGTGCCTGCATGTGCCTGTGCCTGTGCCTGCCTGTGCCTGCCTGTGCCTGTGCCTGCCTGCCTGTGCCTGCCTGTGCCTGTGCCTGCCTGTGCCTGCCTGTGCCTGTGCCTGCCTGTGCCTGCCTGTGCCTGCCTGTGCCCGCCCGCGCGCCCGCCCGCCCGCCCGCCTGGGTTCTGTACATTACTACTATTGATGTAGCATTGAGGAGTAATTTCATTCGAAGATACTTTTGTTTGACCCAACAGATTAAACAACACTGTAGTGCAGGAAGGTTGGATGAAAATTAACTAAAAACTGTGAGCAGACACTTCCAGAAACTAATTAAATCTGATTAGAAATCAAACTTTTGAGCGGAATTGACTTGAAAGTAGATGTGGATTTTTCGAAGAATGAAGAACTCCATAAAAGTCCACATACCAACGAATTCAGCATTAAATATGCCTGTAACTGGAGAAATGGGGCCTATGGGTTTTAGGGCCAGTGTAGATCCAGATCAGCCTGTGCATCCACACAGTCTGATAGGGATCTGCACTGTTCGCCATTCCATCAAAGAAATGCCTGTCATGCTTCTTACAAGCAATAGATTGTTATCAGGCTACATGAGTGTGCTATTTGATAAGGATATACACTGGTCACAAATCATATACGCCCCATTTCACAGACACAAATTCTGTATGCTATGTCATAAAATAATACTGTTTATCCTGTATTGCTGGCAGACCTTGGCGAATATTTTTCAATTCAGCCTCTAGGTTTTGATCACAAATTGCCCCACACTGAATCAGGACTATGGGTTTTGCGACCAGTGTATACCCAGATCAGCCTTCCCATCCATGAAGTCTGATCATGGTCTGGACTGTCCGTCATTCAGGCTGTGAAACATCCATCATGCTTTTAGTAAACAGTGTGCATCATTATCAGAGTGCATAAGAGTGCTAGCCGGTCAGTACAGTAGAACCCCTCTACACCGACACCCTGATGACTCCATGATTGTGTCTAATTCAGCTGGGGTCCAATTACAGTGGAACCTCTCTAAACCGGACACCCTGTGGTCCTAATTACAGTGGAACCTCTCTAAACTGGACCTCTCTAAACTGGACACCCTGTGGTCCTAATTACAGTGGAACCTCTCTAAACCGGACACCCTGTGGTCCTAATTACAGTGGAACATCTCTAAACCAGACACCCTGGGGTCCTAATTACAGTGGAACCAAATCTCTACACAGTGGTCCTAATTTCGTGGAACTCTCTAAACCGGACAGTGGTCCTAATTACAGTGGAACATCTCTAAACCGGACACAGTGGTCCTAATTACATGATCTAAACCGAACACTGGTGTCCTAATTACAGTGGAACATCTCTAAACCGACACCCTGTGGTCCAAATAACAGTGGAAACCTCCTATACCGGACACACTGTGGGGTCCTAATTACAGTGGAACATCTCTAAACCGGACATCCTGGGGTCCTAATTACAGGAACATCTCTAAACCGGACACCCTGGGGTCCTAATACAGTGGAACACTCTAACCAGACACCAATTGTGGTCTAATTACAGTGGAACATCTCTAAACCTGGAACCACTGGGTCAATACAGGGTGGACAATCTCTAAACCGACACCCTGGTCCTAATTACAGTGGAACATCTCTACACCGTTACAACTGGACCCTGGTCCTAAGTACAGTGATCTAAAACCGGACACCCTGTGGTCCTAATTAACAGTGGTTTAACATCTCTCCAAAGGAACACCCTGTGGTCCTAATTTACATGGAAACTCTAAACCGGACACCCTGGGTTCCTAATTACAGTGGAACATCTCTAAAAACCGGACACCCTGGGGTCCTAATTACAGTGAATCTCTAAACTTGGACACCCACTGGGGTCCTTAATTAGTGGAACATCTCTAAACCGACACCATGTGGTCCTAATTACAGTGGAACACTCCTAAATGGACCACCCTGGGTCCTAATTACAGTGGAAACACTCTCTAAACCGTACAACCTGGGGTCCTATTACAGGTGGAACATCTCTAAACCGGACACCCAACTTCTAATTTACAGTGGAAAACCTCTCTAACCGGACACCCTGTGGTCCAAATACAGGGTTTACCTCTCTAAAACCGACACCCTGGCCTAATTTACAGTGGAACCTAAAACCGGGAACAACCTGGGGTCCTAATTACAGTGGAAACCTCTCTAAATCCGGACACCCTTGTGGTCCTAATTACAGTGGAACCTCTCTAAACCGGACACCCTGTGGTCCTAATTACAGTGGAACCTCTCTAAACCGGACACCCTGTGGTCCTAATTACAGTGGAACCTCTCTAAAACCACACCCTGGGACTAATTTACAGTGGAACATCTCTAAACCGGTTACCCCAGGGTCTAAATTACAGTGGAACCTCTCTAAACCGGACACCCTGTGGTCCTAATTACAGTGGAACATCTCTAAACCAGGCACCCTGGGTAGACACCCTGGGGTCCTAATTACAGTGCAACATCTCTAAACCAGACACCCTGGGGTCCTAATTACAGTGGAACCTCTCTAAACCGGACACCCTGTGGTCCTAATTACAGTGGAACATCTCTAAACCAGACACCCTGTGGTCCTAATTACAGTGGAACCTCTCTAAACCAGACACCCTGTGGTCCTAATTACAGTGGAACATCTCTAAACCAGACACCCTGTGGTCCTAATTACAGTGGAACCTCTCTAAACCGGACACCCTGTGGTCCTAATTACAGTGGAACATCTCTAAACCAGACACCCTGGGGTCCTAATTACAGTGGAACCTCTCTAAACCGGACACCCTGGGGTCCTAATTACAGTGGAACATCTCTAAACCGGACACCCTGGGGTCCTAATTACAGTGGAACATCTCTAAACCAGACACCCTGTGGTCCTAATTACAGTGGAACCTCTCTAAACCAGACACCCTGTGGTCCTAATTACAGTGGAACCTCTCTAAAACGGACACCCTGTGGTCCTAATTACAGTGGAACCTCTCTAAACCGGACACCCTGGGGTCCTAATTACAGTGGAACCTCTCCAAACTGGACACCCTGTGGTCATAATTACAGTGGAACCTCTCTAAACCAGACACCCTGGGGGGGGAACCCCAGGGTGTCCGGTTTAGAGAGGTTCCACTGTAGCTAGACTGGCAACAAAGTTGATAAGCGCCATTTCTGTAGCGCAAGTCACCAATAAGTGAGGGAACATGTGCCGGTCTATAAACCCAGAGTGAAAGCCGAAGCGAGGAATCAACAGCAATTAGTATGATGTAAACGGCTCAAACAATATACTCACATAAAACACAACATTTACGCCTTCGACTTGCGTAATAAGAGAAATTATGTATTCTTTATTATAACAACACATGTTGTTTTTACACATCTATATTCACATAATAAGTTGAGACAAGGTTATTTTGAGCTCGTCAGACAACACAGAATGTCAGCTTTCACAGGCTATTGAACTAACCATTATTCTGACAGGACTCCAGATAAGCTGCGTATTTGCGTAAATACCCAATTAAAATTGCCAAAAACCCAATTGAAATCAGTAGCAGTGGGTATCAAAAAGCAATGAGAACAATTGTGGTACCTTTATCATGCTGCAGAAAACAATAAACAGACCACAAATATAGCATATTTTTCTTATTTTTCCATGAAAACACATCTTGGTATTTAATTAGAATTGTCTCCAAGGAGACAATTCTAATTAAATGCCAAGACATGTTTTCATTTCGAAACAAACTATTCAATAATTGCTGTCTGTTGATGTGTAAACAGTAGTGTGATTTTATTTTACCCAATTAAAATTTTGAAATACCCAATTGCTTCAGAAATGATGGAGTAACAATACTCAATTACTAATTCCTTATCTGGAGCCCTGTTCTGAGACCAGTTTTTCACATGGTATTGCTTGCCAACGAGTAGTAATTATGTCTTTCATTTTGTTGGTGCTAAAACCATGTAGTCAATGTAGACTTGTTAGTAACCCTCTCAGTAAAATACTCGTATTGTCTACGTTGTTTGAACATCCCTGGGGGCCGTTTCACTAAACTTTGTAAGACTAAAATGTTCGTAAGTGCAAAATTATGATAGTCTGTAAATTTCACATTAACAATGTTTTCTTGTAAACAATTATTGGATTTACAGCCTATGCTCAATAAATGTAAATCCATCAATTGAAATTTCCAGACGATCATAAATTTGCACTTACGAACATTTTAGTCCTACGAAGTTTAGTGAAACGGGCCCCAGGTGAATGATTTAATCATTTTGAATGATGAATAAGTGTGCCTACACCCATAAAACTAGAATGGCCGCGGCCAGCATGTCGCGCCCGCCGAGGAATAGAATGGATAATATATGCATGATGTTATGGTGTTTTATGGCTCAGTGACTTAAGTAAATTAAGACATTTAGAGCTGAGAATACACCTGGGGACATATAACATACGTAAAAACTTTAATGCAAAGTTTACAAAAACTTTAACACAAACTTCTAAGTCATTTGACCTTGACCTTGGGCATGTATATATAGGCAGCATGGATATTGCGCACAATGAATATTTGGAGGATGGTAAACATGCATATGAAGTTTCAAGTCAATGAGTGAAGTGGTTACAGAGATATAACATACGTAAACACTTTAACGCTGTCCGCAAGCGGGATCAACAAAAACCCATCAGTTCAGGAGTTTCCTGAACGGTCACATATTTTTGAAATTATAAGACAAAGTTATAGATCTATAATAATAGCCGAACAAAAACACCAGAAAATATTTACATTGCATCCGCATACATGTGCTTTATTAATTTCATTTGCACCTGTTTGTGTCAAGGACTGGGCAGAATGATCACAGTCCATTCTACAGACACCTAGCACCGACTTTAGAACCCTTACAATGCTGAATTAAATGTTGTCACCTGCTGTTTATTTTTTTTAATTTCCAGTTTTCTCAAGGAAAACATGGTTTGTCAGCAATTTAGAATCATTTCCATTCGTCTTTTGTGTTCTGCTGGAAATGTTTTATTTTCAATATTTCTCGATAAAAACCTGTTTTTGACAGCGCATGAGAATCGTCTCCACAGGAGACGATTCCCATGTGCTGCCAAAAACAGATGTTTTGTTAAGAATTAATAAGGAAAAAATGAAAAACAGCAGACGACAATTTTCGTCTCGTGCATAGTGAGGGTTAATGCTAGAAATTTTGTCAGTCAATGAAACATTTCTTGCGCTTCTAACAAATAATTCAGAGCTGGATCAGGTGGCAGAAGTCACAGTTAAGCTGATCTGGATTTGTTTGTCATGCTGAGACAACTAAGTTCACACACACTGCTGGTGTCTGGGGCTCATTTCACTAAACTTTGTACGACTAAAATGTTCGTAAGTGCAAAATTATGATAGTCTGTAAATCCCACATTAACACATTGTAAACAATTATTGGATTTACATGTATTGAGCATAGGCTGCATATGCAGCCTATGCTCAATAAATGTAATTCCATCAATTGAAATTTCCAGACGATCCTAAATTTGCACTTACGAACATTTTAGTGGTACGAAGTTTAGTGAAACGGGCCCTAGGTGTCTGGTAGTCAACAGTTTGCAAGTCCTCACCACCAGCACTCACTNCATCCTACAAGTAGATCCCACAGGTACTGTCAGCCATCCTGACAGGATGTCCGTTTATAAATCTTTCCTTTGTTTGAAAACATAATTGTGCCAAGGAAACTAATCTCACTAGAGAAATGAAGTATGACAGTGAGTGTGCAATAATCATACTGTGTGTTTATGTAGATCAGAGACAGCAGCTGTATTGATGTCCACATTACCAACAATTTGTGCACAGTCACTTGTCTGTACTGCAAATGCATACTTTTAATCATGAAATATATGCATTTGTTAGTTCTATATGAAATAATGCATTTCAGGAAAAATAAATGATTACTCCCTCAAAGTATACTTTGCTAGAAAAGTATACTTTGCAATGTTGATGAAATAGGCTACTGATTACCAACAATTTGTGCACAGTCACTTGTCTGTACTGCAATGTCAATACAATTTCTATGATGTTCGGTATTACTATTTGGGCTTTTAGTCAAGTTCCAACTGAACCAGCTAATAAGAATGTCCATAACAGCTTCACCCTTTCACCCCTAAGTATAACTGGAATGGATTTTGATACGTTAATTTTGCAAACAATCCAACCATCACAAAATGATTTTCAGACTAGTCAATTTATTAAAATGGGGTGTTTTTGTTCTTAAAAATATGAAAATTACTTGCAAAAAGTGCAGATCCTGATGAGACGGCGACAGCTCGTCACGAGCCGGCTCAACTGGATCTACACTTTTTGCAAATATCGCTCACTATACAGGCCTGTGGCTAAATGGTTAAAGACACCTTCCTCTGTGCCAGATAAGCAATTTCATAATGGATATGGCCATTGCAAAAACTTAACTGCACATGTGTTGTCTCCCCCCACCCACTCTCCCACCCCACTCTCCCCTCAGTGTTGTCTAGAAATGTAAATAGTGACAACTAAGATTCTCACAGATTGAAGTAATGGACCAAGAATTTTTATAGAGACCTCGTTACTTCAACCTGTGAGATGTCAATTAGATTCTTAACCTTAGGCATATACTAGAGCAATTTTTTGCAACGTTTCAGACCTTTCCACAGATAAATAAGACGAACAACAGTATAATCCAGTGGCGTTTATGCTCAATGACATGCTATATGCATGTAGTCGACATCTTAGCTGTTCCCTGAAACTTTTCCAATTATATTTTTTACATCTTAGCTGTTCCTTGAAACTTTTCCAATTATTTTGTTTACATCTTAGCTCTTCCCTGAAACTTTTCCAATTATTTTGTTTACATCTTAGCTCTTCCTTGAAACTTTTCCAATTATTTTGTTTACATCTTAGCTCTTCCTTGAAACTTTTCCAATTATTTTTTTACACCTTAGCTTTTCCCTGAAACTTTTCCAATTTTTTATTTTTTTTGCTACCATACAATAGTAGAATCTACCAATGAGTTCAGTTGAGTTTTTCATTGGAGCAACCTTGAGATAGTTGTGACAAATGGCCAAGTACCAAGCCAACCCAATTTCATTGCGGTATACTGTCATTTCTATTTCTCATTTCACAAAGGACAAGAATCACATTCTCACAAAGACGCTATATGTGGCTGTATTGGTACAAAAATGAAATTAACCCTGAATAAAATTGTCGTCTGCTGTTTTTTTTTATAATTTCCTCTTTTTTTTTTCCACAGGAAAAACACGTTTTGACAACAATTTAGAATCATTTCCAATGGAAATGATTCTAAATTTTTGTCAAAACGTGTTTTCATTGAGAAAGAAGATAATATAAAATAACAGCAGACGACTATTTTTGTTTCCCGCACTGAGACTAAGGGTTAAGTTGATTGTCAAATTGGGTGTCCATTTGAATAAGCTGATTATCCCCCACTTGCTCATCTAAGTAAATTGGTAATTGAATCAGCATTTCAGACAAGTGAAGGAATTCCAACATTTGCAACTGTATGTGCCATCAACTTTGGGACACTTTGAAAACATCTTATAGTTAAAATACTCTATCACAAGATCTACTATCAAGGATAATCACAATCTGCACTTTTTGCAAGAAAGTATCATATTTTTTAGAACAAAAACACCCAATTGGATTGGTCGCAAAATTAATATATCAAATTCCATTGTAGTTACTTAGGGGTGAAAGGGTTAATATTTATTTAATGGTGTTCAATGGTCTGTCAATAGCGAAGTCATTTTAGGCCGGATTAAAGGGGTCAAAATGAAAGTGAATGGGTTTAACGTCCCACCAACAGCTACGGTCATATAGAGACGGGACCACAGTTTAAAGTCTCATCTGACAGACCAGTGGGATGGAAATACTATGAAAGTATGTTTTGATGCACTAGGCGAGGTTTGAACCCACAACATCCGGATTGGAAGTCAGGTGTTCTAAGCCCTAGGCAACAACCCATCCCTGCGAAAATCTGAAAGTCAGAATTGAACATGTACATAAAAAATACATATTCAGTCCTGAAATTAGACTAACCTGATCAGATCCTCACCACACCAGAATCACTTAGACCCACTCCCTAAAAGTAATAGGATTAGTGCTAATGTTACTACTTATATAATTGGTATAACCAGATTCAACTCTTACGTACCAGAATGCCAAAAATGTACAAGAGGGCCAAACCAGGTCACATGAATAGAACGTTTATTATTCGAATGCCAGCGAAGAATTATACAACCAACATCCAAATTTGAGGTCTTCCAGCTTTTATGCAAATAAGCTAATGGCGGTCGCAGCACATATTTTGCAGGTTGAACTTTTTAAAAACACAAGTCTTACACCATAAAAAAATAGTTCCAACAACTTCGCTTGATCGCCTTGTCAGTGTGATGAATGTTGTGTTATGTTATTGCAAATGTTTCGGTAGTCTAAGGATGCAATGATTAATCGCCATACTCGATTATTCACGATTCGTAACTCCATGGTTCGGTGCAAGAATACAATCTTGCGGTTTTCCAAAAATCTATTTTTAACTCATTGTTGTTGCTGCTGTGAATTCATGTGCTTATTTTTTGTGAAACGGTTTCCACTATGGATTAATTATTAGTCTACATGTAAGTGTCATCCACAGACACATACAGAGACGAAATGTCAGGACATTCAGTCCTTTGATTATGGATAGAGTAGGAGAATGGTGCACTGAGTTGGAGATACTGGTACAATGGTATGGAAGGTTATACAGATCTGTGTTAATGCATCTGCCACAGGCACAGACACAGGCTAGTATATGTTACTATGCATTAATAGAAGGTTATAAATGGAGTGTGTCCTATGGCAGTTACAGTTTTTGTGTTCCATTTAAACAGCCACTTCTTAGATCAGAAAGCGAATCAAATCCAAGTTACAAAAGTAGCACCTTTGTCTGGTTATGAAATTAGCTCCGTTTTGTCATCAACTCAGTACTACAAAAAGTAGAAACGGGAACCTCAGATTGGTTGCACACTCGTTTCTGCTGGCTTTCACATTAGCTGATTAACCCCTAGAATGCGAGAAACGAAAATCTCCGTCTGCTGTTTCATATTCTGTCGTTTTTCCTCATTAAAACATGGTTTGACAGCACTTTAGAATCATTTCCATTGGAAATGATTCTAAAGTGCTGCCAAACTATGTTTGTGTTGATAAAAATGGAAATAAAAATAAACAGCAGACGGCAAACAATAATTCAGCATTGTAAGGGTTCAACTTCCACATTCTGGTGGAAGTCCCAAAGCTTGTTGCAGCCAGTACCTATCTGTACCAAAACATGTTTCTGCTGTTGTGTTTGGCCTGTATAGCAATTATTGGGTTTATTGTTTGTTTACTCTGGCTCCTTTGATCACTGATGGACGCTAAGTTTAGTTGTCAACATAATGGCTTCCAGGAATAACAGGACACAAGAACAACCAATTTTATAATTTTGTGGAAAATTGCTTAAAATACTTTCTGTGACTGATAATCGATCATCTTGAATTCCAAATCAAACTGACTAGCTGAGCCTGAGCATACCGACTTGATATTGACAGATATTCTGGTATATATATATTCTACAGTCATAGACCAGCCACACTGTCTTACATTCTTGGCCCTTGATAATCAAAACTTGAGCACATTCTCAAAATTTATCCTCAAAATCAGTAAGTTGGATTGGCAGATACTGAGCACTGCTTAGCATGAACCAATTTCAGCAACAACCAATAATTCCAGCACAAAAATATTTACACAATTCCCTAACATTTGATTGGCCAGTAGCAAGTCTCTGTCCAAAATTTATATCCCAGTAAACTCCCACGCCAAACTACTTTCCGTAACCGTGAGGCGCAGTTAAAATAATTCTTAAGAAAACGGAAAATAAACACATCTTCTTGATGAATTTATTTAAAATGCTGGAATTATAAGAAATGAATGGCCTTTTTGTGGAATTTATCGGGGATATAAACTTGGAAAAAGTCGCGGGAGTACTGGACGAAGGCCGGAAGGCCTCGTCCAGTATTCCCGCGACTTTTTCCAAGTTTATATCCCCGATAAATTCCACAAAAAGGCCATTCATTCCTATAATCAAAGTTTCTGACTTGAGGACGAGACCAGAGTACATGCTCAGACAATTATCAACTACGGACCAAGGTTAGATGTGCAGGCTGATCTAACTACGGACCAAGGTTAGATGTGCAGACTGATCTAACTCTAACTACGGACCAAGGTTAGATGTGCAGGCTGATCTAACTACGGACCAAGGTTAGATGTGCAGGCTGATCTAACTATGTGCAGACTGATCTAACTACGGACCAAGGTTAGATGTGCAGACTGATCTAACTACGGACCAAGGTTAGATGTGCAGACTGATCTAACTACGGACCAAGGTTAGATGTGCAGACTGATCTAACTACGGACCTTAGGTTAGATGACCCCCCAATGATGCAGGACTGATCTAACTACGGACCAAGGTTAGATGTGCAGACTGATCTAACTACGGACCCAGGTTAGATGTGCAGGCTGATCTAACTACGGACCAAGGTTAGATGTGCAGACTGATCTAACTACGGACCAAGGTTAGATGTGCAGGCGACATGGATCTAACTACGGACCAAGGTTAGATGTGCAGGCTGATCTAACTACGGACCAAGGTTAGATGTGCAGGCTGATCTAACTACGGACCCAGGTTAGATGTGCAGGCTGATCTAACTACGGACCAAGGTTAGATGTGCAGGCTGATCTAACTACGGACCAAGGTTAGATGTGCAGACTGATCTAACTACGGACCAGGTTAGATGTGCACAGACTGATCTAACTACGGACCAAGGTTAGATGTGCAGACTGATCTAACTACGGACCCAGGTTAGATGTGCAGACTGATCTAACTACGGACCAGGTTAGATGTGCAGACTGATCTAACTACGGACCAAGGTTAGATGTGCAGGCTGATCTAACTACGGACCAAGGTTAGATGTGCAGGCTGATCTAACTATGGACCAAGGTTAGATGTGCAGGCTGATCTAACTACGGACCAAGGTTAGATGTGCAGATGATCTAACTATGGACAAGGTTAGATGTGCAGGCTGATCTAACTACGGACCAAGGTTAGATGTGCAGGCTGATCTAACTACGGACCAAGGTTAGATGTGCAGGCTGATCTAACTACGGACCAAGGTAGATGTGCAGCTGATCTAACTATGGACCAAGGTTAGGAGGATGTGCAGCTGATCTACTACGGACCAAGGTTAGATGTGCAGGCTGATCTAACTATGGACCAAGGTTAGATGTGCAGACTGATCTAACTATGGACCCAGGTTAGATGTGCAGACTGACTTATATGGGACCAAGGTTAGATGTGCAGGCTGATCTAACTACGGACCAAGGTTAGATGTGCAGACTGATCTGACTATGGGACCCAGGTAGATGTGCAGGGCTGATCTAACTACGGACCAAGGTTAGATGTGCAGGCTGATCTAACTATGGACCAAGGTTAGATGTGCAGGCTGATCTAACTATGGACCAAGGTTAGATGTGCAGGCTGATCTAACATGGACCAAGGTTAGAGTGCAGGCTGATCTAACTATGGCCAAGGTTAGATGTGCGGCTGACTAACTATGGACCAAGGTTAGATGTGCAGCTTGATCTTAACTATGGACCAAGGTTAGATGTGCAGGCTGATCTAACTATGGACCTAGGTTTAGATGGTGCAGGCCTTTGATCTAACTAATTTGGACCAAGGTTTAGATGTGCCAGGGCTGATCTAATATGGGGACAAGGTTAGAGTTCCGATGTGCAGGCTGATCTAACTTGGACCAAGGTTAGATGACTGGATGTGCAGCGACTAACCTACGGACCAAGGTTAGATGTGCAGGCTGATCTAACTATGGACCAAGGTTAGATGTGCAGGCTGATCTAACTATGGACCAAGGTTAGATGTGCAGGCTGATCTGGGACTATGGACCAAGGTTAGATGTGACAGGCTGATCTAACTATGGACCAGTTAGATGTGCAGGCTGATCTAACTATGGACCAAGGTTAGATGTGCAGGCTGATCTGGGGCTATGCTGGTTACACCACTGAAGCATGTCTCTGAACTGTTGTGTGGGAAACGAAATTGTCGTCAGCTGATGTTTCATATTTCGTCTTTATCCTCAATAACAATGTGGTTTTATAGTTTGTTAAGAATAGAAATTTAAAAATAAACACCAGACGGCAAAAAAACTGAATTCTGCATTAATTGTAATTGATAATCAAGATATGGCTGTAATGTCTGTTCAAACTGCCGTCCAGGGGATCTATGTTGAGAATAAAGGGCTCGATTTTCTTTCCGTTCAGATAACTGCCGAGTTGATGAATCGCTATCGATCAGCTGTTTCATTGAACTTCTATGTTCTTTATAAGCAGCTCGCCAATAACCCTTACAATGCTGAAATAAATTTTGTCATTTGCCGTTTACTTCATATTTACCATTTTTTCTCATAAAAAACGTTTTGGCAACACTTTAGAATCATTTCCAATGGAATGTACTGTCAAATTATGTTTTTGTCACAGGGCAGAAAGATGCATATCCGACCACGGGGCTCAAACCCACAACCATCACTCCAACTAACTGAGCTAACCGGGAACAAATACACACTTCCTCCACATAGCGAGTTATGTACCGTGACATCCTTCCCTGCCAAAATAAAATTCATCCCCGAATTCTATATTTAATCTGTCTCTGAATTCCATATTTCTGGTACATTTTGGGCAGTATTTATCAGTCTAAACCATTTGTGTTGAGAAAAATGGAAATTAAAAAAATAAACAGCAGATTGTATACTTAATTGGGCATTGTAAGCGTTATTCCATAGGCATTCGGCGTGTTTCGGCTTTCATTGGTATAACTAACAAGAATTCCGCCATGGAAGCGGTGTCGCGCCTGCCGAGGCATTTGACCGTAACATGATCATGGGCATGTGCTAAAGTAAGCATCACAAAAACCGTCGAGAAGTGCATGTTTAAAATACGAAAAGGGTCACGGTTGACGAAACTTTGACATAAAAAGAAATATGGCTATGTGTTTCCGCAAAAATTATGAAGGTGAAAAAGTTCAAGGTCATGTTAATGGCGGCATGAGTGTGTTCCAAATGCTCACATGTATCAAGTGTCCAACTATTGTAGCAATACATCAAGTAATATTAAAGTTATCCCATGATGAAGAAGCTTGTACAAACTTTTTGATGCCAACAAATGTGTTTCAGCAAATATTTGAAGGTAAAAAGGTGAAGGTCATGTGAATTGGCGGCATGAGTGTGTTCCTAATGCTTACATGTATCAAGTGTCCAAATATTGAAGCAATCCATAAAGTAATACGGCGACTATAGTCGCGCCTTCTGCTAAAGCAGGACCGACAAAAATGAATAACAAGGCTTCTAGCTTTGGTCGAACACGACGTCGTATCATAACAAATTCCACAATTTTATTAACGCTAATGTAAATATTTGGGCGGAAAGTGCACATGTTCATTTGAGAATTATTGTTATCTAGCTGAAATAGCAGTTAGAACATAATTATGCCAAATGCCTGTGCGTTATTCTAGCAACTATGTGCACAGAGCAATGATTAGTTGCAACCTATGTGGCCTTCAGTTGTGTAGCCTGGTTTCTGAATATTACTGGCAATTGTCATTAGTATTGATCATTTACAGTACCTGTCAAACAAACGATGGAAATAAAACAAGAAATGCTATTTATTCGAATAGTGACATGGCAAAAATATAAAAAGATTTAATAGATAGATACAGCAATTGATTGGTTTTCAAGAAACATATCTTAAATGGTCGTACATCAATTCTGTTGACTAGAACAGGGGCTCACTGATACCGTAGGCCACCCACTGGACTGAAAATATGTTTATGTTTTATGGACGGACAGATGGATAAATGGATGGAAGGACAACCAGACAGAAAGGCAAAAACTATATACTCCTCAGAATACTTCGCAAGATCGGGATATAACAAATAGAGAATGGTAGGTTAGTGACATGAATGGGAAAAAATATCTGCCAGGCTTAGGAAACGGGATGGGCGAGCTCGCCCATCCCGTTTCCATGCCACGCCAGATGTTTTCCCATTCACGGCACTAACCTACTATTCTATTTATCCCGTCGACACCTACAAATAGCTTTAAAATAACCCCAGCCGCATCATCAAAACCGGAGAATCGATTAGTATGACAACCACACATATTCATACGCAGTGATTAGGTCGCATTGACAGGATATCAAAAATGTTTCATGGCACATACGCACTGTGTTGACGGGATAATATGAACATATTGCTCCTTTACCCACTAAAGTCTGGCCTGGTATACATGTACTATCTCTACTATCTCCACAGGGATTCATGGCAATATAATGTGCACACTATCCGACCACTAAATACAAACCAACAACACTGTCAATGTTGTGGAGACTTAGATACAACATGTATAGGCAGGCCTATGTATCCACCAGCAAATGGTGTATCCAAAGACTCGGATGGTTTGATGTTTGTTGTCATGTTGAGTTACATTTAATGTTGTATAATAATGTTACATATATGTACTGTCGATTAGAATAAAAGGACCTCAAGGAAGATTGGGTTACCAATTGAGCTTCCTCTGTAAATAAAGTCTTTACTTACTTACTCCAGTACATTTCATCAAAATTGCAAAGTATACTTATCTAGCAAAGTATACTTTGAGGGAGTAATCATTTATTTTTCCCAAAATGCATTATTTCGCATAGAACTAACGACTGCATATATTTGATGATTAAAAGTATGTAGAATTATTATACTGAATTTATTACATAATCACAGCCATTTTGGCTGTGATAATGTAATAAATTCAGTATAATAAAAATATCTTTAAATTGAAAATTTCTCCCTCAAAGTATACTTTGAAATGTTGGTGAAATAGGCTACTGGTGTTAGCTCCCCTTACTACCCCAGATGACCGGGGGTCGGACTAAAACACTGGCACAAAGGAGGATTCAAAGTCAGAATCAGTTTTCTTTTAACCCTTTGCACACTAGCAGTGAAAATAATAGCCAAATATGTCATGGAATTTCATTGGTTCATTGGAATTTCATTGGAATGTCATTGTAACGATGAAATTCCAATGAAATTTCACGACATATTTTCATAGTTTTCAGGAAACAAAAAGTGAAAGTGAATGGGTTTAATGTCCCACCAACAGCTAGGGTCATATAGAGACGGGACCACAATTTAAAGTCTCATCCAATAGACCGCTAGTGGGATGGAAATACGGTGAAAGTATTTTTGATGCCCAAGGCGAGGGATTGAATCCACAACCTCCGGAGTGGAAGTCAGATGTTCTGACCCCTAGGCCACAATCCATCCCAATAGTTTTCAGACAGCAATAAGAAAATAAATATTAATGAAGCGTCGTCTGCTGCTATATTTGAACTATTTTTAGCCATTATTTTCCCAGAATGCAAAAAATACATAGGTGTGCCCGGCCAGTGTTAAAATTGGCTTCCAGGTCAAAAGTGACAAAACACAGGTATAACATTGCCGCCTTGATGTTTATTCAGCTACGGCAATTGCTTATTCGATTTCAAAAAATAAAGGTAACATTTATCCAATCTATTAAACAAACTATTTTGAGCACTGGCTGCGGTATAAACTGCAGTAAATCTGCAAGAGAACATGCAAACTCCATTACATTTATGACAGGACATCATGCTATATTTGGACAATAGTTGCAGCACACATTAGCAGAGGCCTATATATCTCGTGTCATTTCCTCTGCAGCATCCTTGCAGAGCTCCAGATAAGGTGCGTATTTAACGCACTTATTTTAGCAGAATATACACAATGATTATCAAAAGTGGGAGTACAATATACTCACACCAGCGTGAAAATATGCATTGATTTTCAAATTGAGTAGTGAGAATACTGTAATAAAGTTAAAATTTACTTAGTTGAGCTGCAAAAAGTGTTTGCTTTTTGCAGCTCAAATAAGTGAATTTTTTAATTTGTTTTAATATTTGTTTTTATCATTTGTTCACTATTTAATACTATAAAGGAACAAAATCAAAAAAAACATTTGTAAAAGTAAAATATGCATTGAATTTGAAATCTGGGCGTATAATAGTCTTTAGATACAAAACTTATCTTGAGTTCTGATCAGTGTTCAGTCATGGCCATTCAGAAGAAATACCTTAGGCAGCGCTCCAGATAAGGTGCGTATTTGCGTAAATACTCAATTAAAATTGCCAAAAACCTAATTGAAATCAGAAGTAGTGAGTATCAAAAAGCAATGAAAAATTTGTGGTATCTTTATCATGCTACAGAATACATTAAACAGACCACAAATATAGCATATTTTCTTATTTTTCCCTGAAAACACATCTTGGTATTTCATTAGAATTGTCTCCAAGGATTGTAATGAAATACCAAGATGTGTTTTCATTTAGAAGCAAACTATTCAATGAGTGCGGTCTGCTGATGTGTAAACAGTTGATGTGTAAACAGTTGTGTGATTCTATTTTACACAATTAAAATTTTGAAATACCCAATTGCTTCAGAAATGATGGAGTGACAATACTCAATTACTAATTCCTTATCTGGAGCCCTGCCCTAGTTGACAAAATATCCAACAATGTGTTTGAAAGTAAGAGGGTTTAACATCCCAGCAACAGTGAAGGTCATATGGAGACGGGACGTCGGTTTCAAGTCTCATCTGAACGACCAGTGGGATGGAAATACTATAGAAGTATTATCCACACCTAGGGCAGGACTGCATCCACTACATTTGAGACACGCTATGTGATTTTGTACCTGAGAACGTGTGCGATCTATCGGTGCAATGGGGGATAGTACATGTAGTCATTTATCGTTCCTGTATAGGTGGCGCCACTCGTCTCGGTCCCAGCTGTTGTTCTTTTCATGTAAACAAAGTGTTCACCTTAGTTCATAATCATACCAGTGAAAATATTAGGGTCTGAATTAAACTTAAGTTCTTTATCAATTCGTTTAACGAACTAGGAAAGTATGAGCTGAAGTTTACTTTTTGAGAATCGGTACAATAGTTAATGATAAACTCAACAAAAAAAACAGCTAAATATTTGGGTTGAAATAATTATTTTCATCCGATTTTAATATTGAACTACTATCCCCCATTATTTTCGGCCCACGGCTATGTCCAGAACAAGCCATATTTATTTGTGTTCATCTCTTTAACCCTTTCCCTGTTTTGCGATATTTCGACTCATCCAAATCCAAAACATCTGAATAAAAGAATGAAATGCTGGGTCAAATGATGGTTAAATTATCTGATAGAGTAGAAAACATTGTGGGAAAAGGAGAAATTGCTTGTTACAAGCAATTTCTCCTTTTCCCACAATGTTTTCAAAAGACATCTTCTGCAGAGGCGTGAAAAGGGTTAATGTATGACACATATTATACAAGATGTGTTTGAGGTGCTTTGCAAATGTCGTCTCTGTAACCATGTAAATTCTTTAAACAGTAGAAATTATGCTTTGTTTCCCCGATTTTCAAGGAATAATCTAGTTGGACATTTATCTCCGATTTAGTTCCAAGTGTGCACTGGGCGTTTATTAGGCATTAATTTTGTGAAAATCAGCCAAAAGATTTGTCATTTTCAAAACTGAGGGGTGGGCGTCTATTAGAACATGGGCATCTATTAGAATTGTTACTGTAACTTCTGCAATTAGAAAGATTACATTGTCCAATAGATAGTGTGTGAAATCTTAATAGATAAACAATGGAAAATTGATCACCAGCAAATGAATACATTTATTGGGACAGTTTAGATTAGCTCACCATTGATTTTCAGCATCTCCGTTTCAAGACAAGGAAAAACATAGTTCCTAATTAGTCTTTGTATTGCACAATGTTCCGTTAATGACTTTTATATTGCTTTTAACATTACTTGCTATGTCAGGAAACACTCCTTAATCTTTTGGGTTCTTGTGAGATAGAGATAAAAACATTGCTCAATGACAATCAATAAACCATATATTATTCCAAAGTTGTAGTTGCAGTTATTTTTGTTTTCCCTAAGATAAGACTGAAGAGCGTACTTTGTCATGTCAAATGAAAGCTTAAATAGAACAAAAGGCAGTAAGACAATATGTTGTAGCTCTTTATCGCCAACCAATTAGTGAAATATTGGCACGTCTTGGATTGTCTGGAAAACACTCATCTAAAAGAGTATGTTGCCAGCTTCATGTTGGTCATGTGACTTGTCACTATAATCATCTTATATAATATCAATGAACTATGTATCACCACACCTCAGATTTATTTGTTCAACACCATTGTCACGGTACCATTCACCTCCCACCCCCACCCCTCACCCTCCACCACTGAAATGTTCTGCTCTTCGCTTTTTTAAACATAATTTGATATTCTAACTCCAGGGGGGCGTTTCACTAAACTTCGTACGACTAAAATGTTCGTAAGTGCAAAATTATGATTGTCTGTAAATTTCACATTAACAATGTTTTCTTGTAAACAATCATTGGATTTACATTTATTGAGCATAGGCTGCATATGCAGCCTATGTCAATAAATGTAAATCCATTAATTGAAATTTCCAGACGATCAAATTTTTTAATTTCCAGACGATCAAATTTTTTTACTTACAAACATCTTAGTCGTACAA
The DNA here is from genome assembly GCA_029237695.1 of Conchocele bisecta. Lineage (NCBI taxonomy): Eukaryota > Metazoa > Mollusca > Bivalvia > Lucinida > Thyasiridae > Conchocele > Conchocele bisecta. Next base: position 201,811,646 of record CM055265.1, on the reverse strand, counting down.
AGTTTAGTGAAACGGGCCCCAGGTGATGCTTGAAATACGGTGAGTGCTCACAGCCAACATTGTTCAAAGGAATAAGAAATGTATTAAAGATTTAAATGTAATACTAACCCTATAAATGCAGGGAAACAAAAATTGTTTTCTGCTGTTGTTTTCCATTCTGTCTGCTTTCTCAATAAAGATAGCGTTTGACAGCACTTTAGAATTATTTCCATTGGAAATGATTCTAAAATGCTGTCAAACTATGTTTTGATGAGAAAAATGGAAAACAGAAAAAAAACAGAAGACAAAAAAAATAATTCAACATTGTAAGGGTAGTCAAGTAATAACAACGGTAGACTTCAATCAAAGTTGCTATAGTACAAAACAATATATATTATATATATACTTTGTTGGCTGTTCATTTGCTGATAGCTTATCCACACTTAATCTTCGTATCTTGTTTTCTTCCCAGAGATCACACTACTTTTTCTGTCTTATCAACAATAATGTTTCTGTTCAATTCTCACATATGTTAAAGTAGATACCTGATAATTGGCCACATTCTTGCAAAAAGTTCCAACTCTGTATTTTAAATCAGAATTATCTTCAGCTCCCAAGGCTATACCAGAATACCGCAAAACGTTCAATAACGCAAAATACTGCTTATCTGCGGTTTGATCTAGAACTGCTGAGTCAATCGAATGAAACAAGATGGATAATTGTATCCCTCAAAAACGTTAACCCTTAGACCACTACACACAACAATTGCCATCTGCTGTTGCTTTTATATCTTGCCTTATTTCTCAATAAAAACATGTTTCGACAGCACTTCAGAATCATTTCCAATGAAAATGATTCTGAAGTGCTATCAAAGCATGATAAAAATGGAAAATAGAAAATAAACAGCAGACGACAAAAAATTAAGATAGCGGTGTAAGGGTTAATGAACATTTCTAAGTCCTCTGACCTTGACATTGGTCACAGGCACCACATGGGTGGTCGGTCTATAGAATGAAAATATGGATGATGATAGTAAATAGCCGTAGACTGTACAGCAGTTGTTTTCGTCAGTAAGATACACTCAAGTATACATGGCCGAGAACATTCATTTCAGGGAGCTGGAGTAAATCAATGGAATTTCTGCGACCAGAGCATCAGTAACTTTGGCCTGTCGTTGCGTGGTCGGTCTTTTACTATCCCAAATACGCGGAAGCGATGCTGCAGGCGTTTTGTGGTAGAATGCAAACAATGAAATTGTCTTGCCATCTCCAGTTGCTGTATAGCGACCTGCAGCATCCTGATGGCCTCTGGGCATACTTCAAGACGCCTTGGCTTATAGAGAATAGTAGGTTTAAGTGCCGTGAATGGGAAAAAATATCCGGCAACGCTCATGAATTTCTTTATTTCTCATCAGAAGTATATGTTGTGACCACTCATTTGAACCGTCTCTCCGAGACAGTTCAAATGAGTGGTCACAACATATACTTTGGTTCAGAAATAAGGAAAATAGATAGAGAATAGTAGGTTAGTGCCGTGAATGGGAAAAAATATCTGGCAAGGCTCAGGAAACGGGATGGGCGAGGCTCTGCCCCGTCAACACCTACAAATGGCTGTAAAATGCAAAAATTGTGTTGACTGGATATCAAAAATGTTTCACGGCACCGTGTTTCACGGCACATACGCACTGCACATGTGTTGACGAGATAAAATACTTTACAATGTAAAATACTTTACAATGTTTTACTGTTTTTTCAGACTTGTCAGTTTGAACACTATAATCTGACAATGTTTTCCTACTTATGGAATGGCGCAATAAGAACGGATGGCTGGATTGTGATAATTACGAAAATCAAACTAATCAAAATTGTCCATGAGCAAAATTAAATCTGTTTGTCCCGTTGGACAGTAGACCGTTAGCCCATTGCAGACATGTATACATAATCCACGTTCAATTGCGGTCTTCGTAACTTCTAAGGAAAATTGTCATGTAAACTTTCTTTCTCATATGATTTGCTTGCCGCCATGAGTTCTGGATCATGTACCAGGTGACACATCACAACTGTACATGCAGTCAATACAGGTGATTCAACTCTATATACAATGGATACCTTATAAAGATGTTTCTATCAATTGGTCGGTCACACCAGAAACTGGAATTCCAGAGATCTCCCAACCACCCACTGTAGTCAGTAAATTGTGTACATAGAGAACTTATTTATTTTCCCTTTTTCTCATCAAAAGCATGGTTTCACAGCACTTTCTACGCTGCTGCCAAACCATGTATTAGTGACAGAAAGCACAACATAATGAAATTGATGCGTTTAACGTCCCAGCAACAGCTAAGGTCATATAGAGATGGGACCACAGTTAAAAGTCTCATCTGACAGACCAGTGGGATGGAAATATTCTATACCGGGGAAGTATTTTTCACGCCTACCATGAGGATTGAACTCACAACCTCCAGCATTTAAGTTCAGTGCCATATCCCCTAGGCCAGGACACACCCCTATAACATATGAAACAACAGGATAGCAATTTTCATTTTGGTTCCAGAATCCTAATAGGTATAAACAAATACACCCACTGAATTAGAACATACTAATATGGACAAAGTAAATGGTGTTGATTCTGATAGGAAAACATATTCTGATCAAGACAACGCTGTTTATGATATCAAGATGTGTGCTTTCCCATTCCACAACTGAAATAGGCAAGTCAGGACATTATATACCGGTAATCACAAAGATGAACAGCAAGTATGGCTGCTAGAGAAAAACGTGGTAAAGTCTTTGCAACCAGTGTAGATCCAGATCAGCCTGTGCATCCGCACAGTCTGATCAGGATCTGCACTGTTCGCCATTCCATCAATGAAACACCCATCATGCTAGTAACAAGCAATATAAATAAATCGTTATCAGGGTACATGAGTCTGCTATTTAACCATGGATTCACTGGTCACAATTCCCATAAGCCACATTTCTCCCGTCACAGCCTCAATTAAGTTTCTTCTAAACTGTTTATTGCAGATGTACCTTGTGTAGAATTCTTCCCCAAACAATCAGCCAATCAATAGCAGGAAGGGATTCTGAGTACGTTGCAATCTGCTGATGCTGCATTTCAAGGTGCTTCGATAACTTTCGAGAAACCATCAATTTGTGTGAAGGTAAACACTTTGTGTTGTTTATAAAAAAAATGTTGTATATAATGGTTGATCCTGGATTTGTGTGTATGTGTTTTATAAAGTTTTATGAAACTATCCATAGAAGGATGTTAACCCTTACACCACTATCTTAATGTTTTAATCGTCAGGGCCCGGTTGTTCAAAACATCCGTTAGCTTAACGGACTGTTAAATCCTTAACTGAATGGTTAAAATCTCTGTTTTAACAGAGAATTTAACCATTCAGTTAAGGATTTAATAGTCCGTTGCTTATTGCTTAACGGACTGTTAAATCCTTAACTGAATGGTTAAAATCTCTGTTTTAACAGAGATTTTAACCATTCAGTTAAGGATTTAACAGTCCGTTAAGGATTTAACAGTCCATTAAGCTAACTGGTGTTTTGAACAACCGGGCCCTGCTGTTTATTTTTTATTTTCCATTTTTATCATCAAAAACATTCTTTGACAGCACTTTAGAATGATTTACAACATTGTTAAATCATGTTTTTTATTGAGAAATAAGGCAAAATATAAAAGCAACAGCAGCCGACAAGTGTTGTGTGTAGTGGTATAAGGGTTAAACTATTGAATAAAAGTCAACTAACTTGATTGGTTGACTGATTTATTTTTTGATTGATTGATTGATTGATTGATTGATTGATTGATTGATTGATCAAATGATTGATTGATTGACTGGTTCATTGATTGGTCACTTGTTCAGTCATTTGTTGGACTCATCGATTGATAGGCAGATTGATTGATTTATTGAATGATATGTCTTTCAGATCCTTCAGATTGTCGGACAAAAATGGCAGTTTTTTTATGATATTTTTCTTAAAGTAGCAGCTACGAGCATAACATTTTCACAGAACAATCCTCGGTTCTTGCTTTCTCAACGCATATAAACTATTTAGCAAAATGTGCCATTTTTCTCACTTAAAATTGGGTCAGATCATCAGTCGTAACATTGTCGCAACATTGCCCCAAAATTAACATTGACAATCAGTTCTCTGGACAAACGTATAATCGTCTGATAACTTCTATTCTCACCTTCAAATAATAATGTTAACACCTGTAAACCAGTGTAAACAGCATTGTGTAGTTCTGCAGAAAAAAACAATCACCCCTCGCTTCTTAGAAAACACCGTATTTATAGAACAACTCTGCAATGACGTAATGGGCGCACTCGATTGAGCCCCTGCACGACTTGAGGACAGAGTTGGGGAATGTTTTCAGAAAAATTTTACTAAAATATTTACCTTGGCGATATATTCTTCACACTGGCATGGAAACAGCAAGCATCCGTGTGACTTAGATGTATTTGTTGCAAAATCGGATCAAACGAATGCGCTTAATTAACAGGTATTTTCATTTATCCGATAAACTTATTGTCCGGAGGCAGCCAATTTCATGGAAGTACTTCACATGGCTACTGTGTTGCACATTTAACTCTTTAAGGCGGGGAAACAAATTGACATCTGTTGTTTTTCATTGTTACTTATTTCTTACGGAAAAACATGTTTGGCAGCACATGAGAATTATTTTCATTGGTGACAATTCTCATGAACACAATTTCGCCTCGCCTCGTTATTTAAGTTATAATTTTCATATTATTCCAAAGACTTTGATGAAATGAAGCATACAGAAGGTTGAAAATTGTGTAGAATCCATGACTGCTCGTCATTTCCTGTAGCCTATTTCATCAACATTGCAAAGTATACTTTACTAGCAAAGTATACTTTGCGGGAGTAATCATTTATTTTAGCTGAAATGCATTATTTCATATATAACTAACAAATGCATATATTTCATGATTAAAAGTATGCAGAATTATTATACTGAATTTATTACATTATCACAGCCATAATGGCTGTGATAATGTAATAAATTCAGTATAATAAAAATTAATAAATTTATCATAAAATTGAAAATTTCTCCCTCAAAGTATACTTTGCTACTAAAGTATACTTTGCAATGTTGATGAAATAGGCTACTGATCTCTCCAGCCAGTTTCTAACACATTGGAACAAAGTGTTCCGAAGTGAACCGTTCCGTGTTTGACACTACTTTACAGACATGGGTAGGTAGGTAGCCTAATGATTTGTTTCTTGCATAAAACAGAAGTTTTTTACTTTTACACTGCAAAAACATTTTGAGTAAGCGCATATTTTCGGGTAGGTTGCATTTTGGCAAACCAACATACATTTTATCATGGCCTTATTATTTATTTTGACACCTTCATTTCTGTTTGAACCATAGCTTAGCTACCATAGGGGCGATTATCATGCTGGCTCCTACCTAACCCCAAACTATTTGTTTAACCCTTAGATGCTACACACAGCAATTGTCCGCTGCTGTTGCTTTTACGTCCTGCCTTATTTCTCAATAAAAACATGGTTTGACAGCACTTCAGAATAATTTCCAATGGAAATGATTCTGAAGTGTTGTCAAAGCATGTTGTAAATTATTCTAAAGTGCTGTCAAAGCATGTTTTTGATGATAAAAATGGAAAATAGAAAATAAACAGCAGACGACAAAAAATTAAGATGAAAAGTCATGCAGAGCATGATGTTATTAGCCGATCAAATCAGGGTAAAGTGCATCGAACATATGTAGGTGTCTCTGGTAACATTGTCAATGGTAAACTATTTTCGACCACAGTTCTGTACCCAGCGTTGACATTTTTCTCGATTTTGTGCAGGTTTTGGAAACCCGTTCCCAAATCCATCCAATAGCAGCAATGCCATAGCAGCAATGTTTTGTTGTCACCATTATGTTGCGAAATATTCGGTATATGGCCATTAGAGCCAACTATGGACTTCAACAACAATAACTTCCGGGTTAAATCTCTTCCGGCGTTCAGCTCATTACGTATTCAAAATTGTGTTATTTGGCTATAAGTAAAGTTTTAAACGGAGATAATTGCCAAAAATGCAAACTTTATCGGTTGATGCAATTTGGAAGTGATACAGAAAAATTCGCGTTTGTAGATTACCGAATAGCGGAGAAAAGGGTTGCTACAAACTTTTTCAGAATTCGATGGATAACCAATATATTAGCCGTCTATAAATAGATCGGCTAATAATAACGGTGTAAGGGTTAATATTACCTCTGGATGTAACATGGAACTAGATCTTCCTGGAGCAATCCGTGGATGACAGAATCATATGTATATCTGACGGGTAACAACTTACAGACAACATGCCAAGTGTCAGATTTACTCCCAGTTTATTCCACAACATATTACAAGAACAATTGTCTCAACACACATGATAAAGGTCAATGAAAGGTCGCTATCCGGTGCAATCCCAGTCAGGTACCACATGGTACATGATCATGTACACTAATTGGTTCTGGCGTTGTGATTATTAACTTGCTCGAAAACAACAGTTTGATTGGCAGAGAGCAAACAGAGAGCCAATTTGGCTCTCTGTTTTCTCTCAGCCAATCAAACTGCTTGATTTCCAGTAGATATCATGAGAGTGAGAATTTATTTATTTATTTTTAATGGTGTCAATAGCTAAGGTCATTTTAGGCTGTGTTAACACAGTCATTTCACGCTGTGTTAACACAGTCATTTCACCTGTATGAATGTGGTGGGGGTGGGGAATCCCAAGATCAGAACTAAATATTTACTAAAACATATATATTCAGCCCATGAATTAGAATAACCTGATCTGGTGCCAGGTCCTAAACACACCAGTCAGGTAGCCACGCCCGCTAAAACTAATAGGATTAGTACTAATTCTAATACTTTATAATGGGTATAACCAGATTCAGCTCTCGGGTATTCGCAAGCAAAGAAGACTTACTGTATATCAATGAAAATACCTGGAGTAATTGGTGCTGCCAGTGCAGAATGGTGAGTTGGTGTAAGCATTAAAGTTGACGTTTCTATTCTTATTTGCAAGCCCAAGGTCATTGTCTTCTTTTCATCATGGCACTCATCTGTCTATTGCCAATAATACAATTAACCCTTACACCGCTATCTTAATTTTTTGTTGTCTGCTGTTTATTTTCTATTTTCTATTTTAATCATCAAAAACATGCTTTGACAGCACTTTAGAATAATTTACAACATGCTTTGACAGCACTTCAGAATCATTTCCATTGGAAATGATTCTGAAGTGCTGTCAAAACATGTTTCTATTGCGAAATAAGGCAAGATATAAAAGCAACAGCAGACGACAATTGTTGCGAGTAGCGGTCGAAGGGTTAAATATGTTGACAATATTTGCAGTATTGTTGCAGTCTCACTTCAGGGTAATAACATTGTCATGATTCACTGATACGCAATACATAAAACAGTGTTTTATTATGCAACGCAGATTGAATGTAAAGAGAATATTTCATAATAGCATGCAGACAGTTTGAGCAACTTACAGAACTAACCAGTTTCAAAGAAGTGCATAATAACAAAATATGTGTAGGTGACAATCAATCAGAATTACTGTCTTACATTATTTCAGTGCCAGACAATTTAATAAAGCGCCACTTTGAAATTTGTTGGTGTGAAATGTTCTTAGACAACGGAACCAATTTACTCTGTGACCAATGTATACCACCATGGTGAGACCAGTGCCTACACTGTTTATCATCATTCATTAATAATTGAAGGGGTCAGTGGAAGAAGGGGGCTAAGTCCTCATGATGAATGGAATGGAATGGTGCTTAACGGCCCATCAACACAAAAGAGTATCATTTAGGACCAAGCAATGTAGATGAAGCATAAAAATAATAGTAAAATAGTATGTTAGACGTGGTAGGCAATCAGATGATTAGGGTAACTATAAAATATGATGAGCAATAGAGATGAGTAACATACATGTATAAAATGATAAAATTATAGAAATGAGAAACATGTATACAATGATAAAAATCAGATCTTCCCATACAATTAAGCTTGTTTCATGGAGAAAGCAAAGGAAACCGTTAACCCTTAGAATGCGGGAACCGAAAATAGTCGGCTGCTGATAATTCATATTTTGTCTTTTCTCTCAGTAAAAACATGGTTTGGCAGCATTTTAGAATCATTTTCATTGGAAATTCCACAAAAAGGCCATTCATTCCTATAATGAACCAGCAATGTTTGCATGAGACGACTACTCGCCTGTATGACTGGAGTAGTAGCTAAACTGTTCACTCATGCAATAATACCAATTCTGTCATATATATATATGATTGATATCACGAAACAGCTTCACATGTTATCGTCTGCATCAACCAGAGAACGTGTTACCATATATCACCATATGTGTCATGCCCAAGCAAAATGGGACTTACTTAGTTTCCAACCCAAGCTGTATCTGGTCAACTAGTTCATGAAAGTGACAAGGATCTAAAGTGGATGTTTATATAGCCCTTAACATTGATTTGATTTATTGGTGTTCAATGGCCTAGCAACAGCTACGGTCATTTAAAGTCGGGCCAACGTGTTCGATCCCACATGTAACCTGCTGCATTGGGGAGACAATCCCAAAATCAGAATGGAATATTGTAATCGGAATAAATAGAAATTCAGCCCTGAAACAAGAAGGACTTGACCTGGTGCCAGGTACATACCACACCAAAGTCACTTGGCCCCTTCCCCTAAAAGCAATAGGATTGATTAACATGCTAAATGGAAAATAGTACAGGCCATGGTTAGACTGTGGAATCCATTTGCTATGATATGCAATATATATTGAGAAATAAGACATAGTCTATGATTGCATGCAACAGAGTAGCACTTGAAGCAGTAAACTAACATACACTCAGACCTGCTCACTCATCCACACAGGTTGATGACAGTCAACAACGTTTGTCAATACGACTACTGTCTGTTCCACGTTTTTCTGCCGACATACTTTTGGCTATTAAACACATTAAATTTAAAACATATTTAAAGGTAAGTACTTTTTCATCAATAACAAAAACGTCACCCTACCCAATTTTTTTTATTTGATAAAATTCCATCAAATATTGATTGTATTGCCTGTGGGAATTCAATATGGGGGAAAAGGAGTTGGAGGAGGTGGGGAGGAGTAAAAAAAAAACAACACGAAACATTTTGAAAATTGACTACGAAACCTGGCTAGATAGCTTAAAAATGATGTACCTAATAAAACAAGTTAGATTTTGAAAATCGGTCCACAAATTCCAAAATTATTTCAAAAATTCTATTTTTAGCCCCAATGTTAAATTCCCATAGGAAAATAGTTTTTTCGCAATAAAATCAATATATGACAGAATTTTATAAACAAATTTTTTTGGGCAGGGTGTCATTTTTATTATTGATGAAAAATTAATTATATTTAAATATTTTTTTGGATTTAATGTCTTTAATTGCCAAAAGTTTGTCGGCAGCAAAACGTGAAACAGACAGTAAGGATAAATACATGGTTCTCGGAAGAACATATGAGGCAGTAACTAGTCTCCTAGAACTGGCGTTTCATTTGTCATTTTGTACCTAAACTGCTCACAAACATCTAGTGGCGTCATTCCATATGTCCAGACTCCGTAACAAATGGTCTGTGTCGGTTATGATTTATTAATATTGTGGACTTGCTTTATCAAGATTACATAAACACGCGATGGTGGCCCTGGTACCTCGATATAAACAGGCCCTCGTGCGAGAAAATGGACCTATGGCGTGTGCGACCAGCGTAGCCCCAGATCAGACTGCGCGTCCGCGCAGTCTGATCTGGGGCTACACTGGTTGCTATTCAGCCGATCAAGACCCTGAATAATAGTTTTGATCAGTCTAATACCTGATTACAAATAATGATCAGGATCTACACTGGTCACACATGTCCTAAGGGCCTTTTTCTAAGCAAATTGTCCAAATACAGAACAGAGGATGGCAGGAACCGGGGAAGAAAACACATCAACAACAACAACAGATGCCTGTGTAATGAATTACCTGTCTCCCGTCACAGTTTGACAAACAGCTGCACAACATGCAATGTTACTTTGATACCGTCTCCAGTCCTAGCTAGGTTGCACATTTTATGAACAAACAACAACTTATAATTGTTGCTGTGAAATATTTATTTTTTGGCATCTAGGTCAATTCTAGTCCCTGAACTGCTGGCACACTCCTGGGGTACTGAACTTGATAACACTAAGAGCAAAATTTATATACAGACAATTCATAAAAACTCTTTGTACAAACTCTTTTTATTGTAAACGGTTTAGTGAAACCAGCCCCAGTAAATAGATAAGAATCAATATTGCTTGCTAGAAGCGTGATGGTTGTCTCGCTGACTGACTGGCAAAGAGTGTCAATGCTGGTCTGACTGTGCGGATGCACAGGCTGATTTGGACCAACACTGGTCGCAAATGCCCCATTTCTTCAGTCAAAGTCACATATGAGACATACAAAATAACAATTATTAGATTGCCTAAGTTCAGTGCACAAAAATACCTATAAAAGCGAAACACTACCATTTCTCTTAGCAATAGTTTTTCTGAAATTTTATCCCTAGTGCTTAGTGCAACAGTGTTTGAATTTCCACTATACACCTGTTAGCAATATAATTTGATGTTGTTGATGATATAAATAGAATATCAAACATGTATCATTATTCTGGGTAGAAAAAACATTGAAAAAAGTGATGTGTATCAACGACCCACGAAGTTTGAACCATCTGCCCGAAACGTTTGATCTGCAAATAACTTTCTGATAAACGCATCAGCCTGTTATTTTGGAAAACATCATTACGTTTGGTAGCAGGAACAGTGAGACAAGTGTTGAGCTGAACCAGGAAGGTGAAGTAATCATAATGCCTGTACTCACTGATTTCACCAAAATTACTAAGCATACTTAATTTTGCTCTCAGTGTTATCAAGTTCAGTACCCCAGGAGTGTGCCAGCAGTTCAGCAACTAGAATTGACCTAGATGCCAAAAAATAAACATTTCACAGCAACAATTATAAGTTGTTGTTTGTTCATAAAATGTGCAACCTAGCTAGGACTGGAGACGGTATCAAAGTAACATTGCATGTTGTGCAGCTGTTTGTCAAACTGTGACGGGAGACGGGTAATTCATTACACCTCCACCTCACACCCTGGCAATTCTCTTTCCCACGCCACAACCAGAACACTCTGCACCATTTAGCTAAAATATTGATGGATTATATTGTTAAAACTGCCCTACAAACGCAATATACACATGATCAATACTATCCAGAATTGTTCATAAAACACCATTTGCAAAACTTTCAGTTTGTTTGTTGGGGTTTAACGGCCTACAACAGCTAAGGTCATTTAAGGCCGGGTCAATGGGTTTAGTACTAAATCACATATATTACCAGTTCAAGTACATGTGGGAGAGGGGAGGGGAAATCCCAAAATCAGAACTGAATATTTGCAATAAAAAAAAAGTATATATTCAGCCCTGAAATCAGAATAATCCTGATCTGATGCCAGGCCCCTCCAAAAAGCAGTAGGATCAGTAATAATCTTACTACTTTTATAATGGGCAATAACCCAATTCAACTCCCAGACAACAAAAGAGCCAAAGATAAAAATGTACCTGAGGGCCAAACCAGGCAAATCATGATTCCTATAAGGAGGAATCCCTACCGTTAATTTACGCCGTCACGTTCCCGACCAATCACCCACTTTCTGATCGCTTCTTGTAAATCTACACGTAAACCAATTAAAATTGTATCCTGAATGAAGTTCAAGTATATATATGGAGACTCGTTTTATCATCAGACAGGGTAATGAGAATGTTGTTTTTAATAATAACAATGCATGACTGGGCATGACTGTGAAGATTCTCACTGGTGCTTGTATTCCTATACACCAGCTCATAGGAGACGTGCCATGTGATTTTGTACCTAAGAACATGTGGGAAATCTAATGAAAAATATTTATATTTTCGGTAAATGACGTCGAAAGGTGTAAAAAATTTCATAGCAAATGCGGAATTCCGCATTTGCTATGAAAATTCCGACACCATTCGACGTCATTTACTGAAAATATCACAGTTTCTGTAAATATATTTATTGAAAAATTGCACATGTTCGTAGTTTAGCAAATGCGGAATTCCGCATTTGATATGTAAATTTTGACACCATTCGACGTCATTTACTGAAAATATCACAGTTTCTGTAAATATATAAATTGCACATGTTCGTAGTTACAAAATCATATGGCGCGTCTTATATGATTGTTATCAATCTGTTCTCCCAAACTACACAGTGTGGGAACATGTGTGGCTGGAGAAATGGGGCTAATGGGGTTTGTGTCCAGTCTAGCTCATGATCAAATAGCACACCGGGTAGCCTGATAATGATCTATATTGCCTGTTAGAAGCACGACGGGTGTTTCATTAATGGAATGGCGAACAGTGCAGATCCTGATCAGACTGCGGATGCACAGGCTGATCTGGATCTACACTGGCCGCATAGCCCATAAGCCCCATTTCTCCAGTCACAGCCTCTAGACAAAAATACCTAGCCATTAAGTGCTTATTATTTTCTGAGCAGAGCATCGAAATCCCACTGGTAAATCGGGCACTGGGAGACAAAATGTACCTTATAACTTACACCATCTGGTTACATAGATCCTGATCATCCTGTGTATTCCACAGTCACATGGTTTTGTTTGTTTGTTTGTTGGGGTTTAACGGCCTATCAACAGCTAAGGTAATTTAAGGCCGGGTCAATGGGTTTAGTACTACCGGTAAATCCAATATATTACCTGTACAAAGGTGGGGGGGGGGGGGGGAATCCCAAAATCAGACCCGAATATTTACAATAAATGGATTTATGATTATAACATAAATCACGTTATTATATGGAGGTGCAATGCTCCGCCCCCTAAGCGTAACTCTGTGAGTCACGGCGCAATAGCCAACGGGAATAGATCAGCGAGCATAAAATAGAAATTATTACAGCATTCGCCCTGTTCTGCTAGCGAAAGCTAAATAAGCAATTTTAATAAACAGGAATTAAATTACGTATTATCTGCACATGGAAGCCTGGTTAATCCGACATGCCAGTTATGTCGGTTTAACCAGGTGGCAATTTGACCAGTTTTCCATGTTCTCTATATATAGGTGTTGCTTAATAACATTGTGAGCTGATAAATTACGTGAAAACAGATTGGTGTCGCTGTGATTTCATCTGGACATTATATTGCGAAACGAGTTGTTCACGGATTGCTGGGACATGCCGAGAACACGGAGGGCCAAGAAAAGCGGTTGACGATTTGGGGTGTCAGGTTGCCTCTAAACACGGGCGAAGAATACGCAAACGATACAGCGCCAGCGACACCCACAGGCACCAGCGGCATCTGCGACGTCAGAGGGCCCAGTAGCGCCATCATTGGCGCCACCTATTCCAGCGGTATGGGCTGCACCGACGCCACCATCGTTGTCAGCACACACAGCGGCGCCAGTGATAGATATCACTACGGCAGGTGAGATTGTATGCAATAGCAACGATCCCATTATGGGGTTTAACATTCCTGTAGCCGCAATGTCCAGCATAACTGCACCATTTGAGCCATTTATGGCTCCGCAAATACTCAAAATGCAGGTATTGAGGTTGTGCGGGAGAATGTACACATTCCCCCTCATACAGGAGGCATGCCATGCCAATTCCAATATCGTGTGCAGACGATACAATCACCATACTTGTGTCCGCAGCAAAATGCGCCAAAAAATTGTGTTAAATCAATACGTTCATTTGTCCCAAATTGCTAAAGCGGGATAACGAATGTCGGTGGTGATACTCAGGGTACAGCACTGTTGTCAATGATCAGGGTATTATTCAAGCCAAGCCCAGAATGAATAGAGACAGACTGCAGTCAATCGATCAGTGGACCGATGCTTTCATTATTTCATGCATGCATTATATACAACAGCATCCGACACAAGCGTCTGACATGCTGGCGTATTTACACACAATACGACACGCTGCAGCAAATAGGAATGATATGGCATGGTTGGCATATGATGAACAGTTCAGGCTGCGTCAAGCCATCGTGCCACAATGCTGGGCTAAGCTTAATTTGGATTTATGGATACAAATTATGACGCAGGTAAACCAGGTGCGACCATCGGCAACTATAGCACAGCAGCGTGTCTCACAATATAGATTGTCTGCGTCTGCACGTCCAGCAAATGCGACGTCGGCGAAACCGCTTTGCCGCATGTACAATGCAAAAGGCGGATGTAAGATTTAACCCATGCAAGTATAAACAACGCATGTTCATTTTGTAATGCTAATCACGCCATGATTAATTGCGATACATTTCGGAGGCAGTCACAAGTCACATCCAAAACAGGCGTCCCCAATAAAACAAAAACCATTTTAAAATTAGGTTCATTCATCCCCCGTGAATTGTGACATTTTGGAACGCGAACTTAAAACGTATTCAAACCGCAATGCAGCTAACGAGTTAATTAACGGTGGGTTCAAAATATGGGTTTTCCCACTTCAGTATGAAGGTCCGCGTAAATGCTTACGAATGCAACAAAACTTGGGGTCAGCATTATCGCGACCTCATGAACGTTGGACTCCCATGCCTTGCTAAATTAAATAATGAAATATTAGCAGGTAGAGTCGAAGGTCCCTATTTAGCACTGCGAATATTGCCTAATTTACGAGTTTCGCCGTTAGGACTGGTGGAGAAAAAAGGAGGTATGGATTACAGATTGATTCACCACTTATCATACCCAGCAGGGAGCTCAGTAAATGATTTTATTGACGCTGACTTATGTTCAGTGCACTACACGTTCGTTTGACTCTGCGGTAGATGTTGTGCAAACTATCGGGAGACACGCTAAATTGGCAAAACTTGATATCCGTAATGCATTCAGGATCATTCCAGTGTCTCCTATGACTACGAATTATTAGGTATGAAGCATGCAGGCCAATATTATTTTGACAAATGTTTACCGTTTGGCCTGTCTTTAAGCTGCGCGACTTTTGAGAAATTTTCAACATTTATTGAGTGGGCTGTGACAAATAAATTGGAAAGCGGTTTTATATTGCATTATTTAGACGACTTCTTATTAGCACACGCATCAGTGTCAGGAATGTTACACAATGCTGACCACATTTATTACATTTTGTGAGGAATTAGGCGTGCCATTAGCTGAAGAAAAAACTGAACTTCCGAAAACTATTATCACTTTCTTAGGCATGGAAATTAATTCCGATAATATGACTGTTCGCATTCCCCAAGACAAGATAGATGATCTTAAACACAAGTTATTGGATACGTTACATAGAACTAAGACGACATTGCGCGACATGCAGTCTTTATTGGGCAGTCTGAACTTTGCGTGTAGAGCAGTAAGACCGGGCAGAACCTTTTGTAGACGCTTGATAGATGCAACCATGGGCAGAGCTAGTAAAAAATATCACCATGTAAGAATTACCCAAGAAATGAAATGTGACCTCCAAGTATGGCTTCAATTTTTAGAGCAATTTAATGGCGTTACCATAATGTCAGACAGATTATGGATTCAGAATGAGGCATCGAGTTGTTCACTGATAGTGCCGGGGCCATAGATAAAGGTTTCGCAGCATTCTTTGCAGGTAGTTGGACTTATGGCACATGGCCTGAGGACGGGTTGATGGGTTGCATCCGGGCTTTTAACGGATATAACATTTCTTGAATTCTTCCCAATTTTGGTGTCTGTCCATATCTGGCATAACAAACTGGAAAACAAGAGGATCATATTCCGATCTGACAATCAATCTGTGTGTCATATCTGAAACTCCATGACAAGTAGGTCACGAACTGTTTATGAGGTTGGTCCGCCCGTTTGTCCTACATTGTCTAAAACACAACATTTTGTTCAGAGCTGAACATGTTCCTGGAAAAAGTAACTTAATATGCGATTCACTGTCTCGCCTAAATTTTCAGAAATTTCGCAGTCTGGCGCCGCATGCAGACGCAACTCCACAAAAAGTTCCGGCACATCTATTACAGATCTTCAAGCAGTAATCTCACGATTAACTACTAACAGTTTGTCCATTAATACACAACAGGCATATCATACGGGTTTGAGGTCATTCGCACAGTTTTTACAAATAATGGGTTGGGTGGAATTTAGGCTACCCCAAACGGTATCGTGATAAATCTTTACATTGCGTACATGTTCCGTCAAGGGAAGTCACCAGTACAATGGCGACATACCTAGCAGCGTTAGGTTTCGTTCATAAAATCAATGGTTACGATGACCCGACGATGTCATTTATTACGGCTAAAATACTTCTTGGAGCGAAACGTTTGAACCCACAGCGTGATATTAGACTACCCATTACATTACAAGTATTGAGGCGGTTATCCAAATCCGTAAATGTCTCTGCACTACAAAATATGAAAGCATACTTTTTCGTTGTGCATACTGATAGCCTTTTTCGGGTTATTTCGAGTTAGCGAGATAATATACACGTCGGCGAATGACCCACTGAGACGATATTATTCTCTGATGTGGTAATTAGACATGACAGCCAAGCGCGCCCTATGAACGCGTGCATCACACTGCGCCGATCGAAACCAGCCAGCATAAGGCTGTGACGGTTAACATTAATTCAATAGAGGGAGACGAAATTTGTCCAGTATCTGCACTGGTGGAATTCATTAACATTAGACTAGGGCCGGCGGTTCAGTTCTTCTGTCATGAAAATGGAACACCGTTAACTAGGTATCAATTTTACTACGGTGTTGGGAAAATGTCTAACTATGCTGGGCTTACATACGGCCGGCTACAAGAGTCATAGTTTTCGTATGGGAGCATGTTCCTATTTGTATGATAGGGGTATATCGGCTTCTGACATTAAGCGTGCCGGGCGCTGGCGCAGTGATTGTTTTCAGACATATATCCGGTAGGCATATATAATGATCACATAGCATAGAATGGTTGGGAAGCCGCGCCGCAGTGCTATAGCTAATCATCATCTAGTGTCATAAACATTATGGCTGTTAACTAGACCTCGTTTTTCAATTTGCTATAATAATAAATTTGCCGTTTGATGTCAGGGATTGTTTATATTAATTTTGTAGTTAATTTTCATTTCCGCTATTGACACATTTGACTTTTATAATAACATGCGTTGTTATTACAGACCTAGCCTCGAACGTATGGATAGTGGGAGACTCCATGGTTCATTGGGGTCATGCAATGGGCGTGCCATATATTGGATGCACAACTCAGGTTACCACATGTATCGATCCAATGGTTTAGTAAACGGGGTATGCTATTCTCCGAAGTCCTTGTGCAAATAAACCGCATTTGAAAAATGAATTAGCCCCAGACATCATTATTCTACACTGTGGAGGAAATTCCATAACGCAGATCCGATCAGGCGTGCTTTGTGCACAAGTAAAGAATGATATTGCCGCCTTGTATAGAGCAATGCCCGCGACCACAATATTGTGGTCTGATGTATTGCCTAGGCTTCATTGGCGTTGGTGCTATCCACAAACGCAAAATTAATAAAAAGAGAAAACACTTCAATCAGTCTGGTCGTGGAGCTACATTTGCGGCTGCCGGTAGGGTCATTCCGCATCCGAGACTGACTGAAAATACGCCCTCATTGTTCCGCACGGACGGGGTACATATGTCTGACGCGGAAATGATATACTTTTAAATGATGGTCTCACGCGATTGAGAAGTGTAGCGACCTCAGGCAACCGGATGGACTAATTCCATTGTATTTCAATGAATAACCATTTTATGGAGGAAAAGTCGGCAGACTTTAGTGGCGGATGTGACAGACTCGAACTCGCGGAATAGCAAGTAACTATGCAGAAAATTGCACTATACCACGCTGGTAATCGGGCATCTCCAGCGGAGATGGCTGGAATATGCTTTCCAAACCCGAGCCATGTAATAATCGGGCATCTCCACGCGGAGATGGCTGGACTATGCTCTCCAAACCCGAGCGCTGTGGATCGGCTCAAGACGAAGGCAGGGATATATTTATAAAGTCTATATACTCAGACCATATCACGCACTGTATAGTCACATGCGGGATTGGTGAACCTTCGACTTGATCCAATCTAAGGGCGGTCTCTTGCTGAGATCAATCTACAAATCAGTTCGATGTCTGTCACATTCCTCCATAAAGTAAGTTTCTAAGTTGCTGGCACCATGGCCTTACCCCAAACATTGTGTCTAGTTGTATTTATGTTTTCCAATACATATGGTCACGGGAGGCACGTTAAGCACTGCCCGTATCATGGTATATATTGTGTATATGCAACTTCTATTATAATAAATGGATTTATGATTATAACATAAATCACGTTATTATATGGAGGTGCAATGCTCCGCCCCCTAAGCGTAACTCTGTGAGTCACGGCGCAATAGCCAACGGGAATAGATCAGCGAGCATAAAATAGAAATTATTACAGCATTCGCCCTGTTCTGCTAGCGAAAGCTAAATAAGCAATTTTAATAAACAGGAATTAAATGCCGAGGCATTTGACCGTGAACATTACAAGTAATTAAATTACAATTACCTTGACCTTGAGAATTTGGATGTGGGGGTGTGCGTAATGAAGCATCATCAGTAGACAAACATTGATGTGAAATATTATCAAAGTCTGGCAAGGGGTTAAAGAAGATATTGTGTAAAAAACAATAACTTTAACGCATTTCTGTTACAAAACCGGTGAACATTACAAGGAAATAAATGACCTTGACCTTCAAAATTTGGGATGTGGGGGGTGTGCGTAATGAGCATCATCCCTAGACAAACATTGATGTGAAATATTATCAATGTCTGGCAAGGGGTTAAAGAGATATTGTGAAAAAACAATAACTTTAATGCATTTCTGTTACAAAACCGGTGAACATTACAAGGAAATAAATGACCTTGACCTTCAAAATTTGGATGTGTGCGTAAATGAAGCATCATCCCTAGACAAACATTGATGTGAAATATTATCAATGTCTGGCAAGGGGTTAAAGAGATATTGTGAAAAAACAATAACTTTAATGCATTTTCTGTTACAAAACCGGTGAACATTACAAGGAAATAAATGACCTTGACCTTCAAAATTTGGATGTGGGGGTGTGCGTAATGAAGCATCATCCCTAGACAAACATTGATGTGAAATATTATCAATGTCTGGCAAGGGGTTAAAGAGATATTGTGAAAAAACAATAACTTTAACGCATTTGCCTTACAAAAAAAACCGGACGCCGCGGACGCCGCGGACGCCGCGGACGCCGCGGACGCCGCGGACGCCGCGGACGCCGCGGACGCCGCGGACGCCGCGGATGCCGCGGACGGAAAAAGGCCGACGACGGAAAAAGCGCCGACTATAGTCGCGCCTCTGGTAAAGCAGGCGCGACAAAAACTATATATTCAGCCCTGAAATCAGAATAATCCTGATCTGATGCCAGGTCCTCGCCACACCAGAATCACTTGGTTCCCTCCCAAAAGCAGTAAGATCAGTAATAATCTTACTACTTATATAATGGGAAATAACCCAAAATTAAACTCCTAGGTAACAAAAGAGCCAAAGATAAAAACGTACCTGAGGGCCAAACCAGGCAAATTGTGATTCCTATAAGGAGGAACCCCTACCGTAAATTTACGCTGTCGCTTTCGCCTGACCAACCACCCACTCAGTCACATGGTAAATATGACACTACAGTCAGTGGTATATATGGTCACAATAATCAAATGGTAAATATGTTCACTACAATCAAATGGCATATAGGTTCCACTGGTCACAAATTCTCACCATTTCTCCAGCCACAGCCACAAATTAGGACAAACAATAAACCATAGTGTGTGAACTTCGCGAACTGAGTTGTGAATTTATAACACTCTGATCTACCACCAAGCATATGTTCCTTTCTGCAAATTAACAACAGATCAAGAATTACCAGAATGCATCAGTATGTGACCCACACTGTCAACATGGGGCTTATTGAGGTTGTGACCAGCATACATCAGTCACTGCAATCCAGCACAGCTGACATACAACTTGTTTATTTCATATAAACGCATACAACACATATACAATATGCAGAGCTCCAGTTAAGGTGTGTAATTTGACCAACTTAAGGTGATATTTTGTTATTTCTTCATCAAAAATGGCAAGTTGGGAGTCCTTTAGAATCGTCTCATTGAGACAATTCTAAATCACTCCCAACTTGCCATTTTTGATGGAGAAACAAGAAATTTACCTCCAAATTACGCACCTTAACTGGAGCTCTGAATATGTATCTACTATTCAATTTTTTATGCAATTTAAAAATAAATTAAAGTCTATTATTATACAGTTTAAAAATATTAATAAGTTTAATAAGGTTTGTGTCAGACGGGACGGACATATGAACAAGGTTAACACTTAATGCCACCTCCAATCCAATTGTGGTTGAGCATAAAAAATTGTCCAAGAATTCACTATCATGTTTTAAAATATATTCTTATACATTGTTTTAAAGTCACTCTTTTTATTAAATTTTTGACCACATGGTCTTTATCAAAATAGTGTGAAACTGTATTGGCAGTCCATATTGTAGCAGCGAACCGGATGTTAATGGTTTTGCGGTTTGACGTATGGCCTAGGCTCGTGCATAACATCCGGTTTACTGCTACAATATGGATGTCTCATAGGACTGCCAATACGGTTTCAGACTATTTTGATAAAGACCAAGTGGTGGTCGAAAATTGAATAAAAAGAATGACTTTAACACAATGTGTATTAAGTGCTTCCCCTCGGAGGTTTTGGAAATTACTATATCATTATAATTATATTCCACTTATATTGTAAGAAAGAAAAATGGCAGCAAAATGTGGGAGGCCATCGAAAGGTTCGAAATGTTATCGAATAATATTATCGACAAATTATTGTTTTTACATTGTTTATATAGCATGTAAAATGTTGACAGGTTTCGTGAAACAGACAGTAGGTCACCTGTAAAACACATGCTACGAGAGCCAACAAGACACTACAAATGTTATAACGCTGTCGGAGACAATGTGGCAGGACATATTTACTGGTTTCCTCACCTTCTGACATTATCTAGCGATTTTACCTGGTGGCCTGTAGCCCATTTCATCAACATTGCAAAGTATACTTTAGTAGCAAAGTATACTTTGAGGGAGAAATTTTCAATTTTATGATAAATTCATTAATTTTTATTATACTGAATTTATTACATTATCACAGCCAATTTGGCTGTGATAATGTAATAAATTCAGTATAATAATTCTGCATACTTTTAATCATGAAATATATGCATTTGTTAGTTCTATATGAAATAATGCATTTCAGGAAAAATAAATGATTACTCCCTCAAAGTATACTTTGCTAGTAAAGTATACTTTGCAATGTTGATGAAATAGGCTACAGGTGTGACTTGCACTGTAAGGATCAGCTATATTCCCACCTAACACTTGCTTGCACATACTACATGTATGAACATTGTTACCTCTATTTCTTTATACATGTATAAGATTTTTCCGAAGTAAATCGGAGAAAGTGTTGTGGAGATATAAGGTATGTAAAAACTTTAACACAAATTTCAAAGTCATTTGACCTTGACCTTCGGCATGTGGACCACATGGGCAGGGTATGGAATGAAAATATGGATGATGAAAAGTATTGGAAGTTGCAAGTAAATTGGAGTCACAATTGTGGAGATATAAGACATGTAAAAACTTTAAAGCAGATTTTATAATAACGCAAACTTCTAAGTCATTTGGCCTTGACCTTGGGGCACAGGGACCGCATGAGTGGGACACAGAATGATTATATGGATGATGCCCAATGAGCATACAAAGTTTCAAGCAAAATTTGACTTACAGTTACAGAGATGGTAGGTATGTGAAAACTTTAATGCAAATTTTGACAGAAACTTTAACGCAAACTTATAAGTCATTTGACCTTGACATAGGGGCACAGGGGCCGCATGAGTGAGACACAGAATGAATATATGGATGATGACTAATAAGCATATGAAGTTTCATCAAGTCAATGTGACTTAGGAATGCAGAGATATAAGGTATTTAAAAACGTTAACGCAGATTTCGCAGATTTCAGAACGCAAACTTCTAAGTCATTTGACCTTGACCTTGGGCACAGGGGCCGCATGAGTGGGATACAGCATGAATATATGGAATCATGACTATTAAACTATGAAGTTTCATGTCAATGTGACTTAGGACTGCAGAGATATAAGGTACCGGTATTTAAAAACTTTAACGCAGATTTCGGACGGACGGATGGATGCACGGACACCCGGACATCATTGTGATCACTATGTCTCGCTTTCCGCAAGTGGACTCGACCAAAAAACCATTCAATAATTGCTGTCTGTTGATGTGTAAACAGTAGTGAGATTTTATTTTACCAAATTAAAATTTTGAAATACCCAATTGCTTCAGTGATGGAGTGACAATACTCAATTACTAATTCCTTATCTGGAGCACAATAGCCGATTTCATCAACAGTGCAAAGTATACTTTACTAGCAAAGTATACTTTGAGGGAGTAATCATTTATTTTTCCTGAAATGCATTATTTCATATAGAACTAACAAATGCATATATTTCATGGTTAAAAGTAAGCAGAATTATTATACTGAATTTATTACATTATCACAGCCAAATTGGCTGTGATAATGTAATAAATTCAGAATAATAAAAATTAATAAATATCATAAAATTGAATATTTCTCCCTCAAAGTATACTTTGCTACTAAAGTATACTTTGCAATGTTGATGAAATAGGCTACAGGTGTCCGGTTGCGTCAGTGATGGAGTGACAATACTCAATTACTAATTCCTTATCTGGAGCCCTGGAAAGGTACAAGTTCTGTTGTGGATAGCAAAACTGCTGTGACCAGCTGACAAAAGGAGACATGTGACTATGATAATATCACCATTGGCAGCCCTGTATCAGCAGTGTCCACACTTTGTGTGACTTAGTCCAGTAGCCAGTCACCTAACTTGCTAAGCATACTTATTTTGCTAAGTACACTTTTTAAGAAAATTCGGGTTACGAGCCGATAGCATGTGTGTAAAGCGCATGGACCGCCGGCCGAGAAAGTCAACGTATATGGAGAAGACCATCCTGTCTTACTCCAGTGGCTGAACAGCGAAAAGTGTAGACGGAGATCAGTAGCGGATTTCACCAAAATTGCAAAGTATACTTATCTTGCTATGTACACTTTGAGGGAGAAATTTTTAATTTGAGCATAAATTTATTATTTTTTATTATACTGAATGTATTACATTATCACAGCCATTTTGGCTGTGATAATGTAATAAATTCAGTATAATAATTCTGCATACTTTTAATCATCAAATATATGCAGTCGTTAATTCTATATGAAATAATCCATTTCGGGGGAAAAATAAATAATTACTCGCTCATAGTACACTTTGCTAGATAAGTATGTTTAGCAATTTTGGTGAAATCGGCTACAGATCTCATAAATCTTATATCTACATAAAAGAACGCTGGTGCCAAACAAAAACAAGAGTGCCAGAGATGACAATATAACCTATATTGAGGCACGGCCATGAAGCAGAGCATGTAGGCAAAGGTAGTATGAATATCAAATCTGGACTACATCAAATTCTTATGTATACCATTAACCCTTTCCCTGTTTTGCGATATTTCGACTCTTCCAAATCGAAAACATCTGAATAAAAGAATCAAATTCTGGGTCAAATGATGGTTAAATTATCTGATAGAGTAGAAAACATTGTGGGAAAAGGAGAAATTGCTTGTTACAAGCAATTTCTCCTTTTCCCACAATGTTTTCTAAAGACATCTTCTGCAGAGGCGTGAAAAGTCGTTTCAATCAGGGAAAGGGTTAATGGATTATCATTGATTAGGTTCAGTGGAGACTGGCTGTAGATGTTATAGTGGTTGCAAATATACTTAACCATTTCACCCCTAAACTGGAATGGATTTTGATATATGAATTTTACAACCAATCCAATCTTCACAAAATATTTTCAAACTAGTCCATTTATGAAAAGGGGGTGTTTTTGTTCACAAAAAATATGACAATTACTTTTTAACCCTCATATGCTGGAGACGGCAATTGTCGTCTTAATCAGTTCCCATGAAATAACAATTTGTTCCCCTCAATTTAACGATTCGTTCCGACGAATTAACAATTTGTTCCTTCAATTTAACAATTTGTTCCCATTAAATAACAATTTGTTCCCACTGGAACGAATTGTTAATTCATCGGAACAAATTTTTATATCGTAGAAACAAATTGTTAATTCGAGGGAACGAATTGTTAAATTGAGGGAACGAATTGTTATTTCGTGGGAACGAATTAATAAAAATAAAATCCATGTCCCCCGCGGGGCTCCATAGCATGGTACCATTTGTCAATCAGCAGCCAATTTACACCTCCGCAGTAGGAATACCCAACACAACTACATGTACTTAACTACTATAGCAGGAAATGATTACAGATTACAGCAGTAAACACACAATATCTTGATACAATCACAGAGTGTTTATTTTCCATCTTAGATGTACCTGCTTATGCTACGATGGTCATTGGCGATAAAAAAGTACAATTTTCGGAGAAAAAAAAAAGGATTTTTTTTTTCTTTTCGAAAATTGTAATTTGTTATCGCCAATGATATATGGAAACATCAGCAACAAAATGCAGAAGGTCCAAGACAACCACAACCACACTCAACCAATGAGAGGAAGTATATACCCCTTAGAATACTGGGAAACTAAAATTGCCATCTGCTGTTGTTCAGTATTTTGTCTTCTTTTGAAATAACAAGAGGCCCAAATGGGCCTGTATCGCTCACCTAAAAGCCTCCATAGTGGTCATCTTGATTTCACAAAGACTCTTCACTTACAACTTCAAATGTTCCACAGAATTTGTTGGTACCTTCTGATTTAACATATATTGCAAATGTGCATGTGATTTACTGCTATACCTTCGATTTGATATATAAAATGACCATATTCGGTCAAAAATAAAATTTGACCCCTATTTGACCCCTCGGGCCATGACCATTTTTGACCCAGAGGCCACCATATGAACAAATCTGAATCAGCGTTAACTATCCATCATTCATACAAAGTTTCGTCGAAATCGGCCTGGAGGTTTGCGAGAAGATTTTTTTGACAATTTGACCTACTTTTCAACGGCGGACATCTTGGATTTGGTGATGACCTCCATTTTAACAAAAATGGACAGGCTTCACCCACAGACCATTACAGTTAAGTTTGGCCAATATCGGCCAAGCAGTTCACATGAAGAATACGTTTGAAATCTTTAGTAAAAGAACAACTTTTTTACCTTTCGGTGGCCATCTTTGATGACAAAATCATCTGATTTAGACAAAAAATGGTCCAGAGTGATCAACTAGTCGATACCTTCGATTTGATATATTATATGACCATATTCGGGCAAAAATATAATTTGACCCCTAGTTGACCCCTCGGGCCACGCCCATTTTTGACCCAGGGGCCACCATATGAACAAATCTGAAACAGCGCTAACTATCGATCATTCATACCCAGTATCGTCGAAATCGGTCTGGCGGTTCGTGAGAAGATTTTTTAAGAATTTGACCTACTTCTCAACGGCGGCCATCTTGGATTTGGTGATGACCTCCATTTTAACAAAAATGAACAGGCTTCAACCACAGACCATTACAGTTAAGTTTGGCCAATATCGGCCAAGCTGTTTACAAGAAGACGTTTGAAATCTTTAGTAAAAGAATGACCATTTGAACTATCGGTGGCCATCTTGGATGACGTAATCATATGATTTAGACAAAAAATGTGTCCAGAGTGATTGTCTCGTCGATACCTTCGATTTGATATATTACATGACTATATTCGGTTAAAAATAAAATTTGACCCCTATTTGACCCCTCGGGCGACGCCCATTTTTGACCCACAGGCCACCATATGAACAAATCTGAAACAGCGCTAACTACCGATCATTCATACCAAGTATCGTCGAAATCAGCCTGGCGGTTCGTGAGAAGAAGATTTTTTAAGAATTTGACCTACTTTTCCATGGCGGCCATCTTGGATTGTCGATGACCTCCATTTTAACAAATCTGAAATGGCATCCCCCATATATTATCCCTGTGAAGTTTGACCAATATCGGCTCAGCAGTTCGGGAGAAGAAGATGATTGAAAATGTTCACGGACGGACGACGGACGATGGACGCCGGACGACGGACGACGGACACTTTGCCATAACAATAGCTCACATGAGCTTTGCTCAGGTGAGCTAAAAACATAGATTGGCAGAAGTTTAGAATCATTTCCATTGGAAATGATTCTAAAGTGCTGACAAACTATGTTTTGTTAATACAAGAATTCCGCGGAATCAAATGTCTCGCCTTGTTCCGCCTTGACCTTGACCCTGACCCTGGGGCCCCGAGAATAGTCCTATATTCATCTACATGTCATAGTAAAGGTATGTATAAAGTTTGCTGACTGTAGCTGATAAGGTGTTGAAGTAAAGACCGTAACACGAAAACTTAACATTGAATGATGACGCCGCCGCCGACGCCTCCGGAAAAGCAAAACCTACGTGTCGCTTTCCGCTTTCGCGGGCGAGACAAAAAGTGCAAAATAACAAATAATCGGCAGACGCCAAAATTTAATTCAGCATTGCAAGGGTTACAGAATACAGCGGTAAACAAACAACATCCTGATACAATCAGAGAGTGTTTCTCCATCCTAGACGCGCCTGTTGATGCCCATCTGCATACCATGAAGGCAAAGGAGGCGGCAAAACACACTGAGTACGTGCAGGTGCAGTCATTCTCGTAGACTCTCTCAGGTTTTGTTTAGACAGGTGTCAGAAAAAACAGCCCATCTGGCTCATCAAACAGGTAATTCCTACTTTCTGCAGGTAAATACTGCCGATCATTGTATGTTCTGTTTAACTTCAAACCACATTAATACATATGGCAACCAAATTGGGTATTCAAGTTGTGCTAGAGAGATGAAGAAAAGGCTTTTGCACCAACGCTACAAGTCATGAAGCCAAGCAGTCCAATAATGACCATATTTTCTATTCCTGATTGATTGAATGCCATTACTATCCGTTTAACAACGCATAGTGATAGAAAGAAGAAGCCGGATAATCAATCTGAAAAACTGTAGGGCCTAGTAAAAACAAAATGCAAATCTAACACGAGTACGTGATCCTGATTTTGTATCACTCAGGTATCCACTCACAACCAAAATATCACTTGATCCAATCCTCATTTAATTTTGGAATAACAAGCAGCTATACACGGAGAGATAGATTCCTGATATTTCTTACAAACAATGTTTATCCTCGACTGCATGTGTGTGCCACCAGTAATGGTGATATATTCAATGGTGACACAGGGCTCCAGATAAGAAATTAGTAATTGAGTATTGTCACTCCATCATTTCTGAAGCAATTGGGTACCACATTTTGCCGGTTATAGGTCGCAAGAGTGTATAAGACGCACAGCTATTTTCAGTCAAAATCGGGGGGGGGGGGGGGGGGGGGGGGATGTCTACATGACAATATAAGACGCACCCAATTTTCCTAACAAAACTCCTTAAAAACTCGCCAAGTTGTTATTTATTTATTTATTTCCCCACTCTGTTTTTTTTATTCGTACCTTGGGACGTTTTTGTCTGTACTTTCCCGATCATAGTTTTCGAAATCAATATCGGCGAAATATGGCGACAGATTTTTTTAACCCATTCCTTTCGGAATACACATTTACGGATACAAAATTTATTAAATATTTGATTTTTGTTATTTCTCAATGAAAGTATATGTTGTGACCTCTCATTTGAACCAATGGTGGTCGCGGCATATACTTCTGAGTGCATAGAAGGAAAATATTTAGGATTTTCCGCAAACATAAGCGTATCCTCAGCATGAAATGGGTTACTGATTGCCCCATGACGCGACGTCTGCGGCATATCAAACAAAAGGCGTGTTGACCAATCCGAGCAATTTCAAAAGATAGCCATGAATGGCCTTTTTGTGGAATTTATCGATAAAAAATTACAATTTTCGAAAAAAAAAAAAATAATAATATTTTTTTTTTCGAAAATTGTAATTTTTTAAGGCCTCGTCCAGTATTCCCGCGACTTTTCCAAGTTTATATCCCCGATAAATTCCACAAAAATGCCATTCATTCCTTACAATTCCAGCATTTGAAATATATTTATCAAGAAAATGTGTTTATTTTCCGTTTTCTTAAGAATTATTTTAACTGCGCCTCACGGTTACGGAAAGTAGTTCGGCATTGGAGTTTACTGAGATATCAATTTTGGACAGAGACTTGCTACGGCCAATCAAATGTTAGGGAATTGTGTAAATATTTTTGTGCTGGAATTATCATACGATAAACACCTGTTAGTTGACACAGATGGGTGTTATCGATTGTTTGCACAAAGCAACACATAAATCTCGCCTGTGTAATATTTCAAAATCAGTCGTATCTTCGGTAAATGACGCTGAATGTTGACAGAAATTTCAGAGCATTGCATTGTCCGCTGACGTAATTATGATGTTTTTAATTAGAGATTGGCGAACATTGTAAACCAAGTGCCGACTACGCGAATCCACCGCCTGGCCTGGCCGCTAATGCAATAAGCCGGGATTTGTCAGAGATAGAGACCCAATTCATATAAACACGTTTGACATGTCATAAATAGACTGGTTTCCGGTTGGCATGCATCAGACAGGGTACCAGTCTAGTGACGAATACGAAACTGACGTCAGCAACCGCGTGTATTGATATGGCTTCGTGTTGTAAATCTTGACATGCGGTGTGTTTGATGTCGGCCAGCTGACTTAGGCTTGCCACTTTGGACGATTCAGCATCGTGTAAACACACAGTTTCGAAACAAATAATGGAGTTTTATAACTTGCGTGGAATTGCATTATGCATATTGGGATTTACCGTTAATGGCGTCATGAAATATTTTTCATGGCAAAATGACACCGACCGAAATGTTTTCAAAAGATAATTCAAATGGAAGAGGCCAGATTGTGATTCGGCAGAGAAAATGTCGACCGAATGTGACACAGCGTTGAAACCACAGGCATTCGGCATGTTTCGGCTTTCATCGGTATAACTCTATATATATATGCAGTTATACCGATGAAAGCCGAAACACGCCGAATGCCTGTCGTCAAAATGAGTAAGGCGCGAACTGTTTAGAATACGAATCTGGCTACTTTTCAAATTTTAAGTGGATGTTACCGCAAAGACTAACAACAACAACAAATATTGAGACAAGTCTTTATTTTATGAATTTTTGGTCATTTTTGTCGATATTTCGGGGTGGAAACAAATTATCTTGTATCCAAACGTGTGTATAAGACACAGGGGCTTTGTGGGATGCAAATCTGGGTAAAAAAAAAGTGCGTCTAATACACGGCAAGATGCGGTATTTCAAAATTTTAATTGGGTAAAATAAAATCACATTACTGTTTACACATCAACAGACATCAATTGTTGAATAGTTTGCTTCGAAATGAAAACATGTCTTGGCATTTCATTAGAATTGTCTCCTTGGAGACAATTCTAATGAAATACCAAGATGTGTTTTCATGGAAAATAAGAAAAATATGCTATATTTGTGGTTTGTTTATTGTTTTCTGCAGCATGATAAAGGTACCATAAATTATTTCAATTGGGTTTTTGGCAATTTTAATTGGGTATTTACGCAAATACGCAGTTTATCTGGAGCTCTAGTGACAACAAAATAATAAGAAACTTTTTCTGACAGATGGCACATTTTGTGACATAAGCAATGGCAACTTTAATTGTGTCGGAAGTGAGGATCTAAAAATATTTAGTGCTATTAGGCATTTTTAAACATTTAACTCTGATTACCGAATTAATGTTGCATAGACACACAAGACCAAACAACATATGCTACAGAAATAACTAGAAATGTGGCCTGTCGGCACACGAATGCCCCCGCTGGCAGCCAAAGAAAACGAGACACATTTGAAAACAAGGAAACAGAAATTATAAGCCATGTACCAGAGCATTAAGTTTTCTAACGCACCAAGTCTGTGACCTTGACCCTGGGCTTAGCAGGGGCAGGACGAATGTGAATTTTTCACAGGGCGGTAGAGGACCATTGGAGCAATGCTTGTGTGAAATGTGAAGCAGATCTGAGCAAAGAAATAGAAATTAGAAGCCATTTACGCGAGCGTTAAGGTTTCGGGACGGACGTACGGACGCCAGTAACACTATATGCCCCCCTCACCATTCGGTGGCGGGGGCATAAAAATTACATTTGATGGATACGAGATAGGTAGCCATAGTCGAAATCACACCAAAAGAAAATACGAGATATAGAAACATCATTTGGAAGTCCATCCCAGAATAATCTTTGATGTTCATAGATATGTCCAGAGCCACAATATTGAGTGGCTGGGGGATGGGGTACAATAGCCTAGAACCACCTGCCACCCACCCACCTTGTTTACCCATGTCAGCAAGTGAAAAGATAGCTGGAAGCATCAATAAGGTGATCACACCTGGTAACCTATTATTTACCATAGAGGCACACAACGATGAACACGTCTGAATCATTTTCTCTCACGTTTCCGTACTAAAATATTTTTTGGCAGTATATTAAAATCATCTCCATAGGAGATGATTTTAATATACTGCCAAAATATGTATTCTCGGAGCAATATAATAAAAAAAAAGACGACAACCTTTGTGTAGATATGTAAATGATTGACTGCGAGATAAACGATGCAACATTGTGATGTTGGCATGTCTGCTCATCTGTTGCAAGTTGTACTACCAGAATACACAATAACTTGGCACACAGAAGCCAAAACATTGTGGCAGCTGTAATTTCTCATAGCTTCTCACGGAGCTTGTGAAGTATTGATAAACTCATATCATGGATTTGTTTATTGATTGATTTTGTTGATTTAAGATTAATTGATTCATTGGGAATCAAAGTCTGGTTAACATATGGTCTAGTCCGGATGGGCAATTTGATAGTAGCTGAGTTGCAGTCTGTATAGGAGAAATTGCAAATTAAGCATAGGCCGCTGTTCTTGACGTGACCAAATTGTCAAAATAAATTAGTTATAATGGAAGTGGTACACAAAATCAGCGCCATGAAAGCTTGAGACAAATTTGTTAAACTAGAGAAAATAAGCAGCGGCTTACAGATGAAATTGGCGGCAGCCTTGACTAACAAATCAAAACATATTTAATGTATTGTATTTGCTAGAACTTAAATGTGTAATTCTATTACATTTGACCTTGACATTGGAAAACCGCATGGGTGGGTTATAAAAGGAAAATATTATATAAGATTACAGCTTCAGAGATAATAGGTAGCTGAAACATTACACGTCAGTTACTGCTACAAACAGATGAATGAACAGACAAACAAATGGGCGAATGGAGAAAACTAGACAAACTTGGCAAACATGTATGCCAAGGGTAAAATTAGCACATAGAATCTTGTGAAAACTATGCACACCAGGGATACAGAAAGCTAGAGCGGTGAATACAATAACCTGGTCTGGTTGCTCAAAACCTCTGTTTTGAGGCCAGATTACAGTGCTTACTTGAATCAGTGAGGCCGGAGACATAAAAAACTATGTATGCCCAGGGCTCCAGATAAGGAATTAGTAATTGAGTATTGTCACTCCATCATTTCTTAATCAATTGGGTATTTCAAAATTTTAATTGCGTAAAAGAAAATAACACTACTGTTTACACATCAACAGACAGCAATTATTGAATAGTTTGCTTCGAAATGAAAACAAGTCTTGGCATTTCATTAGAAATGTCTCCTTGGAGACAATTCTAATGAAATACCAAGATGAGTTTTCTTAGAAAATAAGAAAAATATGCTAAATTTGCAGTCTGTTTATTGCTTTCTGCAGCATGAAAAAAGTACCATAAAATTTGTATTCCTTTTTGATACTCGCTAAAAATGATTTCAATTGGGTTTTTGGCAATTTTAATTGCGTATTTAAGCAAATACGCAGCTTATCTGGAGCTCTGTATGCCAAGGGTACACCAAATTGAATCGGAGAACAATACCAAAGTCAGAGCAGGGTGCACTTACTTGTATCAATGAGACCTGTGTGGAGCAGATCCGGCGCGTGCTGAGGTTCTTGATTTCCGCCCATACAGGTATCGCCTCCTTCACGGCGAACCCTTTCTTCTCCAGCTTTAACATGGCGGTGACGGTCCCCGATACACAGCACCACGACCCACCGCCTCAAACATGTCCACCTCCACCGGCAACTGCCATGGACAGACACCAGGATATATCAGGAGGCAACATGACAAACATGGCAGTGACCGGTCCCCAATACACATAGCACCATGACCCCACAGCCTCAAACATGTCCACCTCCAACCGGCAACTGCCATGGAACCAGGACACCGGGATTATATAAGGGGCCAACATGACAACATGGTGACGGGTCCCCCCAATAAACCCAGCAACCATGACCCCACAGCCTCAAAACATGTCACCTCCACCGGCACTGCCATGACACCACCTCAAACATGGGTCCCCACCTCCACCAGGGGCAACCACATGAAGACATGACACCGTGATTATTAATAGGGCCACATACACATGGCAGTGACCCCAATACAACAGCACCATGACACACTCAAACATGTCCACCTCCACCGGCAACTGCCATGGACAGACACCAGGATTATATAGGGGCCAACATGACATGGCAGTGACGGTCCCCACTACACAGCACCACAACCCCACAGCCTCAAACATGTCCACCTCCACCGGCAACTGCCATGGACAGACACCGGGATTATATAGGGGCCAACATGACAACATGGCAGTCACGGTCCCCAATACACAGCACCATGACCCCACAGCCTCAAACATGTCCACCTATAGGGGCCAACATGACAACATGGCAGTCACGGTCCCCAATTCACAGCACCATGACCCCACAGCCTCAAACATGTCCACCTCCACCGGCAACTGCCATGGACAGACACCAGGATTATATAGGGGCCAACATGACAACATGGCAGTCACGGTCCCCAATACACAGCACCATGACCCCACAGCCTCAAACATGTCCACCTCCACCGGCAACTGCCATGGACAGACACCAGGATTATATAGGGGCCAACATGACATGGCAGTGATGGTCCCCACTACACAGCACCACGACCCCACAGCCTCAAACATGTCCACCTCCACCGGCAACTGCCATGGACAGACACCAGGATTAAATAGGGGACAACATGGCAGTCACGGTCCCCAATACACAGCACCATGACCCCACAGCCTCAAACATGTCCACCTCCACCATCAACTGCCATGGACAGACACCAGGATTATATAGGGGCTAACATGACTCAAACCATAGCAGTGACGGTCCCCAATAACACTAAGCACCCTATGGAACCCCCACAGCCTCCAAACATGTCCACCTCCACCGGGCAAGCTGCCAATGGACAGGACCCAGGCCAGGGATTTATATGGGGCCAAACATTGACAACATGGCCTAGTGGACGAGGTCCCCAATACACAGCACCATGACCCCACCAGCCTCAAACCATGGTTCACCTCCCACCGGCAAACTGCCATGGGGACAGACAACCGGGATTATATAGGGGGGCTAACATTGAAACAAAATAGCCAGTAGACGGTCACCCCAAATACACAATCACCATGACCCCACGAGCCTCAAACATGTCCACCTACACCGGCAATGCCTAAGGGACAGACACCAGGGATTATTATAATTGGGCTAAACCATGACAAAACATAGCAGTGACGGTCCCCAATCCAGTACACGCCACCATGACCCCACCAGCCTCAAACCATGTCCCACCCCTACACCCGGCCAACTGCCATTGGACAGACAACCAGGTATTATATAGGGGCCAACATGACAAAACATGGCAGTGACGAGGTCCCAAGACACGGCCACCCATGGACCCCCAGCAGCCTCAAAACATTGTCCAACCTTCCACCCGGCAACTGCCATGGACAAGACACCGGGATTTTATAGGGTAAGGGGCTAAAATGACAAACATAGCAGTTGACGGGGGATCCCCAATCCACCAAAGCACCATGGGACCCCCACAAGCCTCAAAACATGTCCACCTCCACCGGCAAACTTGCCATGGGACAGACAACCAGGATTATTATTAGGGGGCCAACAGGACAACCATGGCCAGTGACGGTCCCCCAAATACACAGCACCATGACAACCAACAGCCTCAAACATGTACCATCCTCCACTGGCAACTTGCCATGGACAGACACTGGATTATATAGGGGCCAACATGACAAACATGGGCTTGGACGCGCCCCTAATCCACGGCACCCAAATGACCCACAGGCCTCAAACATGTCCCCTCCCCGGAATGGATGGACCAGACACCAGGATTACATTAGGGGCCAACATGAAACAAATTGGCCAGTGAGGTCCCAATAACCTAGCACCATGGACCACAGGCCACAAAACATGGTCCACCTTCCACCGGCGACCTGCCATGGACCTGGGGACCAAACCGGGATTTATAGGGGACCAACAATGCATGGCGAGTGACGGTCCCAATACACAGCACCACGAACCCCACAGCCTTCAAAACATTGGGGGGGTTTTTCCCCCACCTCCACCCCGGCAAAACTGCCATGGACAGACACAGGGATTATTATTTAGGGGGGGGGGGCACCAAACATGACATGGCAGTGATTGGTCCCCAACTACACAGACACGACCCGCACCCAGCCTCCAAATGTCACCTCCACGGAAAACTGATGGACCAGGGGACCATGGGGAATATATAGGGGTTAACATGGACCAACATAGCCAGGGTGACGGTCCCAATACCCGGCACCGATGGAACCACACAGGGGCTCTAAACCAAAGTCCACCTCCCCGGCAACTGGGGCATGGCGTCACGGGAGGATTTATATAGGGCCAACATGGAATGGCCCCAGTGCTGGTCCCACTACCACCGACACACGACCCCCACAGGTCTCAAACATGTTCCACCTCCACCGGCAACCCTGGCCCCATGGGGAACAGGACACTGGCCCCATGGAACAGACCCCCACAACCATGGATTATATAGTGCCAATTGGACATGGCAGTGGATGGTCCCCACTAACAGGCACCAGTCCCCAAAGACTCAAACATGGTCCTACCTCCTTCCGGCAACTGCCATCACAGACAACCAGGATTAATTAGGGGACAACATGGCCAGTCAACGGTCCCCAATACACAAAGCTCCATGAAACCAAAGCCTCCAAACATTTGTCCCACCTACCATACCAATCTATGCCATGGACTAGACACCAGGATTTAATTTAGGGGGTCCTAACATGACAAAAACATAGCAGTGACGGTCCCCCCCCAATACACAGCACAAGGACCCCACTGGCCTCAAACCATGTTCCACCTCCTCCGGGCCCAACTAACTGCCATGGACAGACAAACCAGGATTATATTAGGGGCCAACATGACCACTTGGCCAGTGTCGGGGCCCATTACAATAACAGCATCCATGGACCCACAGCCTCATACATGTCCAGGCATTCCACCGGCAAATGCCATGGATGGGGACCAAGGGAATTAATCATACGGGGCTTACATGAACAAAATGGCAGTGACGGTCCCCAATACAGCACCATGACCCACAGCCTCAAACATGTCCACCTCCACCGGCAACTCCATGGACAGACACCAGGATTATATAGGGGCCAACATGACAACATGCAGTGACGGTCCCCAATACACGCACCATGACAGCCTCAAACATGTCCACCTCACCGGAACTGTCACACCTCCAAACATGGACTGGCATGGACACACCAGATTATATAGGGGCAACATACACCATGAAAACATGACGGTCCAATACACGCACCATGACCCCACAGCCTCAAACTTCCACCTCGGCAACTGCCATGGGACGACACCAGGATTATATAGGGGCCACAGACAACATGGCAGTGACGCCCCAATACACACACCATGACCACACTCAAACATGTCCACCTCCACCGGCAATGCCATGGACAGACACCAGGGATTTATATAGGGGCCAACATGACATGCAGTGATGTGGTCCCCATACACAGCACCACGACCCCACAGCCTCAAACATGTCCACCTCCACCGGCAACTGCCATGGACAGACACCAGGGGATATATATGGGGCAACATGACATGGCAGGTGATGACACCTAGGGGGCATCGCTACCACGACGACAGCCTCAAACATGTCCACCTCACGGCAACTGCCATGGACAGACACGGGTTATATAGGGGCTAACATGACAACATAGCAGTGACGGGTCCCCAATACACGGCAACCATGACCACACAGCCTCAAACATGTCCACCTCCACGGAAACTGCCATGGACGACACCGGGATTATATAGGGGCCAACATGACATGGCAGTGATGGTCCCCACTACACAGCACCACGACCCCACAGCATCATGTCCACCTCCACCGGCAACTGCCATGGACAGACACCAGGATTATATAGGGGCCAACATGACAACATAGCAGTGACGGTCCCCACTACACAGCACCACGACCCCACAGCCTCAAACATGTCCACCTCCACCGGCAACTGCCATGGACAGACACCGGGATTATATAGGGGCTAACATGACAACATAGCAGTGACGGTCCCCAATACACGGCACCATGACCACACAGCCTCAAACATGTCCACCTCCACCGGCAAATGCCATGGACAGACACCAGGATTATATAGGGGCCAACATGATAGCATGGGTCAGATTGTTAGACGACACCCTGGTGAATCCTGGCAATGTTCTAAATTGTGAATGCAGCATTAGGCATGTTTAACTCTTTGCATGCTAGCAGTGAAAATATCCGCCAAACAAATTAGGAGTATGTTTTATTTCCCTCTGTAAATATGTCTTGGAATTTCATTAGAATTGAGTCCTGAGGACTCAATTCTAATGAAATTCCAAGACTTATTCATGATATTTACAAGGAGAAATAAAAGAAAATATGATGAATTTTTGTCCGCTAGTTTTGAACTATTTATAGGCTAGCCCACAAGTTTCCCAGCATGCAAAGAGTTAAATAGCTCCAATGTACTGTATGTCCCTGTATCAGTGAGGTTTGATTGATATGGGACATCTAGTTTTCTTTTTTGATTGATTGATTGATTGATTGATTGATTACTAAAGTTCAACAGTAAGGCCATATACAGATGGGAATGCACCTGTATGGGGTAAACACCGTATGTTCATCACTCAAATTATAATAACAACTTTCAGGACAGAAAAACAGTGTCCCAATCCAGTACCAGGTACCCTAAATATACCTGTTCATTGGGTCCCAGGTGTGAATCCCAGTAAGATTCATCATTAACCATTTTCATGCTGAAGATACGCCATTATGTTTGCGGAAAATCCTAAATATTTGCCTTCTATGCGCTCAGAAGTATATATGAGTGGTCGCAACATATACTTTTATTGAGAAATAACAAAAATAAAAATAAAATATTTAAAAAAATTCATATCCATAAAGGTGTATTTCGCATGTAATGGGTTATATGAATGATCACTGCACTGATCGCTATTTAGTCAGTGAAACAGCTGCTATGATTCTAGCAAAACATATAGATCCTTATCAGTGAAGCGGTTGAGGAGGTATAACATACGTAAAAACTTTAATACAAAGTTTACAAAAATTGTAACGCAAACTTCTAAGACATTTGACCTTGACCTTGGGCATGTGGGCAGCATTGGTATTGCGCACAATGAATATTTTGAGAATGGTAAACATGTACAGTCGAACCTGTGCTAAAGACCACCTCCGAATAGCAATCACCTGGCTGTAAAGGCCACATTTGTGTTGTCCAAATGACACAATTACTATATAAATGACCCTGTGAATAAAGACCACCTGTGAACAAAGGCCAGATCTTTCACTTCCAATGGCTGGTCTTTATACACAGGTTTGACTGTATATGAAGTTTCAAGTCAATCAGTGAAGTGGTTGCAGAGATATAACATCTAAAAACGTTAACGCAAATCCGGACGCACGTACGTACGGACGTCAAAGTGCCGACTATATCGCGTTATCCACAAGCGGGCGCGACAAAAAGTGAAAATGAATGGGTTTAACGTCCCAGCAACAGCTAAGGTCATATATAGACAGAACCACAGTTTAAAGTCTCATCCGACAGACCAGTGGGATAGAAATACTATGAAAGTATTTTTCAATACCCAAGACGAGGTTTGAACCCACAACCACCGGATTGAAAGTCAGGTGTTCTAACCCCTAGGCCACAACCATCCCTACAACAAAAAAATAATTCCTTAGCTCCAGCTGCATACTATCAAAGGCCCAGCAGGGACCTTTAAGGTACTTTTTTGTCTCCCTGTAATAGGTCTGTGGTGGGTGGTGGACATCCCCCGCAAACTGCATATTGTCATCATCATATACCAAAGACATGCTTGTCCTTTGAACCCGAAAGCCCGCTATAGTGGTTTATGCAAACAGTGCCGATCCAGATGAGCCGGCTCGTAACGGCTTCATCAGGATCGGCACTATCTGAAAGTAATTTTTGAGAACAAAAATACCCCCTTTTCAGTTGGATTGGTTGAAAAATAAACATATCAAAATCCATTCCAGTTACTTAGGGGCGAAATGGTTAATATATACAAATCAGCAGAGACTACATACCGCTGCATCTGGTTCTTTATTGAGGTCCAGACACGATATCACGGCAAATTTACTGGTACGTTCATGATGGGGCCCGCCCGTGGTACATATAGTGAGGCGCACGTAGTATCGCAGGCGCCCGTGCCGCCCCTTGAATGATGATGGAAGCTTCGGGGTAAGTGTGAACTCAAATGGAAAGTAATGGGACCCTGAGTGTAGTAGATCGTCGCTGCTGTCTTTATCACCTGCAATGAAACAATGAATGTTCTTAAAACTTGGTAAACATCCAAGTATTAATATTTGCTGGTATCATAATTTGAAGCGAACATTACAGACTGTTGTTTATTTAACCACGTGCGCTGATTATCATGAAATAATGTGCGAGTGATTATTGAGTACTTCTGCTAATCATAAGCGCATTATTTACAGCTCACGCATTATATTTTATAAAAACAAAGCAAGTTTAATATGGCAAACAGTTGAATTATTTAATTTTCTGGGCGGGTCTTAGTGAATGTGACCTTCTGGCGGGGATGTGTCTGAGAAATAGTTTTATTAGTCAATGGGAACAGGACATTGTGACATTACTGATGTAATGGTAATTGTCTCATTTTCTCATGGTGGGTGATTTATTGGTGTAACAGCTGTCATACTGACAGGGCATGATAATATACGGGATATTGGTCAATGGTCTGAATAGAGATGGGCAACACAAGAGTGATGTAAACTACCTGCAGGGCCTACAAATATAAAGAGGACTTATTCAGTTCTGTAGAGTAGCCTACACTGTAGGCTACTCTACAGAACTGAATAAGTCCTCTTTATATTTGTGTAAACCATTGGCTGAAATGTAAGAAATAGAGAAAATCTCCACAATTTGTTTGCATGTTTGTGAAATAATGCAAATGTGGGGCCATAATTTGATATCAATTGACATTCAAAGTCAGGCGAACATAAAAACATGGTGATTATGAATGAAGCATTTACTTGAGAGTATCTTTTATTAATATCATCAGTTAGTATATTGTTTGCAGCTACCGTGTAAGTTACTATCGAGAAACACCATTGACAATATTGAGTCTCTCCATCTGTTTGTTCTCCTGAATTTATGATTGTTGTCTCCATTATATGATTAATGTTCTCCCCCAGTGAAGTTGAGAGAAATCAGACATCTCTATTCAACAGCCATTGACCAATATCCCGTATATTATCATGCCCGGTCAGTATGACAGCTGTTACAGCAATAAATCACCCACCATGAGAAAATGAGACAATTACCAATAAACTCTCTTAACCCTTAAAACTAAAAGTCTATAAATAATTTCATAATAAAAACATGTTTTGGCATGTGTCATAGTATGTTTTTTGCACACAATTGTACACCCCCCCCCCCCCCACCCCCCCCCCCCCCCCCCCCCCCTCCCCCCACCAAAGTGGCAGATTGGAGAAACCGCCAAACTTAAGGGACACACGGATCAAACACTATATGCCCCCCCCCCCCCCCGGCTCTACAGAGACCAGGGTGTTATGGGGTGGGGGGGATAAGCTGAATAAATTCCCAATTACACTGCTGCTGACAATATACATTTTTATCATATTTGATGACAATGGCAGCTCATCATAATCAACCTTCAATGTTTCAGTAAGCTGCACCCTGGCCAGTTTCCTCATACATGTATCTCCTACAGTTGTGTCTAGTCCAGTTTTCTTGTTGGCAGAGTGATAAGTCAGTCATCAACTATAGCTCCAGACACTGGCTACACTAGCCAAGTGTGAAGAGACAATCAGGGATATATGGGACCGACACGGCCGACAAAATGGACCTGATGGTTACAGGTATTTGTGAGCATTGTCATCGCAGTTCAGTAGCCTATTTCATCAAAATCGCTAAGCATACTTATCTAGCCAAGTATACTTTGAGGGAGTATAATTATTTATTTTTCCCGAAATGAATTATTTCATATAGAACTATCTGCATATATTTGATGATTAAAAGTATGAAGAATTATTATACTGAATGTATTACATTATCACAGCCAAAATGGCTGTGATAATGTAATAAATTCAGTATAATAATAATTAAAAAATTTATCCTTAAATTGAAAATTTCTCCCTCAAAGTGTACTTAGCTAGATAAGTATACTTTGAAATGTTGGTGAAATAGGCTACAGATTGTATTCAGTGACAGAAGCAGCCTTTAAGTGCTGGCAGTAAAATGTTTAACCCTTACCAGGAAATTTTGTTGTCTCATTATATTTTCCATCTTTCTCATCAAAAACATGCTTTGGCAGCATTTTAGAATCATTTCGATTGGCCATACCTATAATCCTCTAAGACCCCGAGGTTTTGATAGTACATGTATACCGAAAAACTTTGACCAAAAAATAATAAACTTTAACCAAAAGCGTACGTACGACTATATCGCTCTGTCCACAAGCGGGCACGACAACAACAGTTTAAAGTGTAACTATTGTCAATATTGTCCTTCTACACACACAGTGTGTGGATGGATGTCTTCTGTTTTCCAAATATAGTAACTACCATAGTAAACCCCAGTGTCTATATATGACAAGCACTGCAACATAGCTACAGTGGCCTGTGAGTTTGACACAGACACAAGGACACAGCCAGT
The DNA here is from genome assembly GCA_029237695.1 of Conchocele bisecta. NCBI lineage: Eukaryota > Metazoa > Mollusca > Bivalvia > Lucinida > Thyasiridae > Conchocele > Conchocele bisecta. Next base: position 201,770,227 of record CM055265.1, on the reverse strand, counting down.
TTTGTCCAGACTGGTATGATGGACGACAGCCTTGACTGTGCAAACACCTAGTAATCTAAAATGTTAGATGCCTTTGTGCTCGCTGATCCGCTACCATAACTTAATATTCTCGCGTTTGTCAAAATATATGGTCCCTCGTCTTCCAATATCGGGCTTACGTCTTCCAATATCGGGCTTACGGCCTTAGCAATCCAGATGGGCCAATCTGCAAGCATCCACACAGTCTGATTACTGTCACTCAGTGAACAAAACATGTATCATCCATTTTGCGAGCTATGCACTATTGGAAGGCCTCGTCCAGTATTCCCGCGACTTTTCCAAGTTTATATCCCCGATAAATTCAACAAAAAGGCCATTCATTCCTTCTAATTCCAGCATTTGAAATAAATTCATCAAGAAAATGTGTTTATTTTCCGTTTTCTTAAGAACTATTTTAACTGCGCCTCACGGTTACGGAAAGTAGTTCGGCGTGGGAGTTTAATGGGATATAAATTTTGGACAGAGACTTGCTACGGACCAATCAAATGTTAGGGAACTGTGTAAATATTTTTGTGCTGGAATTATAGTACGATACATGTCAGGGGAGGATCCAAGATTTAGGTCCAGAGGGGGCGTGGATTCGTAATTGTAAATGAGACAGTCGAAGCCCTCTAAACCGACACAGAAGAAGGTTAGTTGTGCTTAATTTTGTTATATTATCATTGAAGGTAAATAGCAATGAAATATATGTTCATAACCGCAAAGCAGATAAGGAAGTAGCAATTGAGTATTGTTACTCCATCATTGGGTATTTCAAAATTTAATTGGGTAAAATAAAATCACACTACTGTTTAAACATCAACAGACCGCAATTATTGAATGGTTTGTTTCGAAATTAAAACATGTCTTGGCATTTCAAATACCAATACCAATACTTGAAATACCAAGATGTGTTTTCATGGAAAATAAGAAAAATATGCTATATTTGTCGTCTGTTTATTGTTTTCTGCAGCATGATAAAGGTACCACAAAATTTGTATTGCTTTTTGATACTCGCTACTTCGGATTTCAATTGGCTTTTTGGCAATTTTAATTGGGTATTTAAGCAAATACGCAGCTTATCTGGAGCCCTGAACAATGCTTGTCTTGAAGTCGTCATTCAACTGTTATACAGTGGAACCTCCCAGGGTGTCCGGTTTAGAGAAGTTCCACTGTATAAGATCATCAACTTTTCTAAAATACATATTTTTTTCTGCTATTTTTCTAATATCTCATCTTAAGTATATGTTGTTACCACTCAGTTGAACCGTCTCGATGAGACGGTTAAACTGAATGGCAGTAACATACACTTTGGGTGATAAATCTAAACTCAAAGCAAATTTTCAAGGTGTGTGCGCTGACTATGCCCCCAGCTGGATTCGCGCCTGCAAGTTTTCACTGATCAGAAACGGAATAAAGAGGATTTTGGGAGAATGGCAGTTGATACTTTTATAGTAGCCAGCAAGCAGCATCAATACTACTTCGATGCCAGAACTATCACAGAGGTTGACTTTCCACCACGCAACAGTGAATGAAGCAGGAACTGTAAAAAAACTTCCAATCTGCATCATAACATGAGGCATGAACATGATTCATTACAGGCAGACACATTTAAAGACCCTGGGTCTCATATATGGGCAGAAAGTAATGAAAAAGATCAATAAAAAGTAAATTGTATCCTATTTCATATATTTATATGTGTTTCTAGGAATAAATTGTGTCTGAATATTTAGGGTTATTACAGCAATTAACCCATTACATCCAGAGTATACACAGACATAATTCAAATGAGTGGTAACAAAATATACCTTCATTGAGAAATAAATAAAATAGAAATCAGAAAATGTGGCCTGTCTGCACACAAATTCCCCTGGGCCCGGTTGCTCAAAACATCCGTTAGCTTAACGGACTGTTAAATCCTTAACTGAATGGTTAAAATCTCTGTTAAACAGAGATTTTAACCATTCAGTTAAGGATTTAACAGTCCGTTAAGCTAACTGATGTTTTGAACAACCGGGCCCAGGTAGCAGATTTGAGTAACTCTGAGAAACTTGTTAACCATGATAAACTTCTCCACACACATGAATGGACACATGGACGTACCTATGTGACAACCCTTACAAGGTGTATGATCACGTGTGGTACTAACAACAACAAGAAGTACTGAAACTTCCAGAATCCATCTGATTTAAAGTAGGTATTCTTTTATATTGTCCTTATTACGTAACGGATTTTGATGAAATATGGCGTATCAAACGCGTCTTGTTAAGCTGCATTTGGTGGTCTCTGTATTTTCGCCCAAACTTCTGTCATTTTTGCGAAGAATCGATTCTTCGCAAATCGATTCTTCGCAAAAACGACATAAGTCTGTCCCGAACTCCCTGGACCACCAAATGCAGCTCACGAAGACGCATTTGCTGCGCCATATTTCATCAAAATATTAAGGAAAATATAAAATAATACTTACTTTGGAGTGGGCGACGTTGTTGTTGTAACCATGTGATCATGCACCTTGCCTTAGGTGGTACAATCATTTTCAAATGAGGGAATAACTACCTATAGATGCAATAGGCTTAAGAGGTTATGGAACAAGTTGCATTATTTTCTTTTGTCTTAGACCAAGCATCCAACCATCTAAGACCCTGAACGTGTGCCCGTACGTACCAACATTTTGTATATTAAAGAAAACAGCTTATAATATTTCTGATATTGTGAGCTTACTGAATAAGTCTATGGGACACTAAGCCCATAACTATCGGATGTGCACACAAAGACCGACATACAGTCCAAACACTATAATAAATTATGCTTCTGGTCTCTACCGAGACCAAGTCATAAAACAGGTAAATGTTGATACATGTGAATCACTATCACGCATGATATCGGCTAAAAGATCCATATTTTGTATAAGTACATGTGAGCATACCTTTGATTGGCAGAACGGTTGTGTAGTTGAAAACCTCCTCATCGGACGCCTGTATATCACTGGACGTCATCCACTCCACCTTCGCCTCTCCAATAGCCTCGAGACACACGCCTGCAACAAACAACAGTCACCCATCATTTCCTACTGTCTGTTTCACGAAAGCTGCCCAAATTTTACGGCTATATAAACAATTCAAAAACAAGATTTCTTTTGATAATATTAAATTAAAGGAAAAATTAAGAATGAGCCTTCTTTTTATTTCGTGAAATTTGGTCAAATATTGATTTTATTGCGAAAAAACAATTTCCCCATGTTAAATCCCCAGACATCTTCACAGAGTTTTTTTTTAATTTTAGAAATACTGGAACGATTTTTAAAATTTAACTTTTGTTTTCTTAGTTAGATCATATCCAAGCTATCTATCTAGCTAGGTTTCCGAGTCAATTTCCAATTTTTTTCGTTTTTTGACTCCGCCCACACTCCTCTACCACTTTTTCCCCCATGTTAAATTCCCATAGAGAAATCAATTTTTCGTAATAAAATCAATATTTGACCGAATTTCACGAAATAAAAAGAAGGCTCATTCTTAAATTTTCCTTTAATTTAATATTATCGAAAAAAATATTGTTTTCGAATTGTTTATATAGCCGTAAAATTTGGGCAGCTTTTGTGAAACAGACTATAGCTTTCAATACTAGACACCTCCCCCTTTCCATTCGAATAAAGGTAACGTCATTGGTGGTGCGAGTGTGTCACACATGTTCTGGTGAATGCAGTGTCCAAATATTAAAGCAATCCTTCGAGTAATATCTTCAATATTACATGATCGAGAAACTTACAAACTTTTTAACGTAGGAAAATGGCTAAGTGTTTCAGCACCATTTCCAAAGTCACAAAGGTCAAGGTCATGTTATTGGTGGTGCGAGTGCATCACACATGTTCAGGTGAATGAAATGTCCAAATATTAAAGCAATCCTTCATGTAATTTTGAAGATGTTACATGATGGCGTAACTCTTACAAACTTTTCGACTTTTCAACATAAATGTACACGGACAGATGGACAGATGGACGTATGGACGGACGTAGACGGACGTTAACCTCAAGAACAACGCAAAATGCCCCCCTTGCTATCGCAATAATAACAACCTTCATGCCTGAAAGATAGTGCACTGATCTTGTGCCAGGCACACTTTCTACACCAGATTATAATAACATATTTGACTCATTATCCGAAAATCACAATTTGGATTCCCTAGAGATGTACCGTGATCGGACAATGTCTCTTTTTGTATTTTGTTAGTGAAAACAAGCCCCAACAGTGTACATGTATGAATTAACATTGTCAACCCTATGGCGGTGTCTGTAGATCCAAATGAACCATCTTGTTGTTACTTTCCCTGATTATAATGCATGTTCATGATCGAAAAGTACAAGTGCACATCTTGGAGTGCTGATCTGCCTGACTTACAGTGGAGCATCTCTAAGCCGGGCACCTGGGGACCTCCCAGGGTGTCCGGTTTAGAGATGTTCCACGGTAGAGAAAAAACCACCCCCTTTATATAAACGGACTAGTCTGAAAGTCATTTTGTGATGATTGGATTATTTGGAAAATTAACACATCAAAATCCATCCCAGTGATTTACCGGTAGTGTTGCGAGAGTTAACATATCAAAACCAAGGCCATGGTCGAAGTCAAACAGTCCATAACCACCAAGTCACACCAACTGCCACTTAGCTGCACTATATCGCTACACCACAGTCAACGGTATAAATTTTCGGAATAACATTTCAACTTTGCAAACTGAAAAATAAATATAGCAATAATCTGCAGGGGGTTGGCGTTCATTGTTATTGTTATATGCTATATTGTGGAGACAACTCTACAATATCAGAAAAAAATATGAGTCATAACGCTTATGTAATGCAATGTAATGTAATGTAATTAGAGTTATCAGAACCATCCCAAGGCCATACTCAAGTCAAACACCAGGGGGCCGTTTCACTAAACTTCTTACGACTAAAATGTTCGTAAGTGGAAAATTATGATAGTCTGTAAATTTCACATTAACAATGTTTTCTTGTAAACAATTAGTGGATTTACATTTATTTAGCATAGGCTGCATATGCAACCTATGCTCAATAAATGTAAATCAATTAATTGAAATTTACAGACGATCGTAAGTTTGCACTTACGAACATTTTAGTTGTACATGGTTTAGTGAAAGGTTTTATGGTTTTATGCTCAGACTTCGTACGACTAAAATCTTCGTAAGTGCAAATTTAGAATTGTCTGGAAATTTCAATTGATGGATTTACATTTATTGAGCATAGGCTGCATATGCAGCCTATGCTCAATAAATGTAAATCCAATCATTGTTTACAAGAAAACATTGTTAATGTGAAATTCACAGACTATTATAATTTTGAACTTACGAACATTTTAGTCATAATAAGTTTAGTGAAACGGCCCCCATAACCACCAAGTCACACCAACTGCCACCAACCAGCAGTAGATTTAACTGTAAGAGTCCTGAATGAACACCAATGAGATTTGTAAGCAACGTACAGAATATGATGACCTTTAAATTATTGAGTTGAAGCTTGTGTACACATTCCTGGAGCTGAGAAAGAATGTATATACATGTACCTGTTAATTACCAAGAAGAATGTAAGACAGGCCAGTCACGGTTGACCGATTACAAGACAAATGATGAGCTTAATGAAACCACTGCCATCTATTACAGCAACCAGCAAGCGATTCCTATACTTACCTGTACAGTACTAATGACTTTACCGACAACACTAAGGCCAGAATTTTTTATTTTCTTGGTTTACAAACCCGCCGACCCTATTTTTTGTCAAACGGAAATAAAAATAAAAGACCTACTGTCCACTTTTATTTTTTATTTTTCCGCCGACCCAAGATTTTCCCGATTTCGTAAAATAAAATTCTAGTCCATCGCTCATTTCGGCAAGCCAGTAAACCGTCCCACAGAGAATAATTAATTACTAGCGGTCGCACAATGAAAATTATCAATCTATTTATGTCATATTAAACAGGACGGACTTGATTTAACAAAATATATACAGTGCGACCCCGTTAGTACACGCTTCACTATAACACGATTTCGGTTAGTACACGGTTGTGCCTTGGCTCCCGAATTTTTTTCCTATTTGTATATCAAAATCGTGTTAAATTCGTTACACGACTATTGTCAGAAATCGTGTTAAATTTGCGATTCTTTCCCAAATTAGACCCAAAATGGACGATTTTTTTTTTTTTATGGACGCATAGCCTCCTTTTATCTCACCGATGTGAATGTGCAGCTGATCACGTTTGCACATTTCGTAAATTAATCCGAGCAAACTGGGAATAAGATCAGTAAGACCAGTAACAAAGCAGTGCTAATTGTTATGTGCTCGATTTCATTTTTCCGGCATGCGTTCGCGCTCACCATTGGTGGAATATTAATTAGGTGTAAAGGCTGACCAATCGGAGATCGCGTATCAGTCGCGCAGAATTAACTCGACCCAGATTAACTAAAGTGTTACAGCACTGCCCACGCCCCCGGCGCATGTACACAAATGTGTACCTGACAACTGGCCTTGTTTCGCTATGTCATAATTGAGCCAGTGCACGAGATAATCAACTTTATTATATAACTGAGATTTTCACCGAGAATGATTTGACTTTTTTCTGCAAATATATCGGAAAGTTGATAACATTTTCAGAGCAAATGCGTAATAATTACTAATTTAATATTCGTAAAAATTCGATATCGTTTACAGAAAATGTACACTATTATCAGATTCATCTTCGTCGAAAATCTCACGTGATAAGCCTGATTACCTCATGAACTGGCGCAATATTATAACACGTCGGGCAAAACAACGTCTATACAGGTCTGTACTCAAACCCACAGGTGGAATAGTCGGACGTGTGACACAAAGAAAAGAAAATTACAAAAATACCCATTACCCCACCCACTTGATCTCGTTCTATTATTAACGTCATGTACAGTACGATACCAGGTGGGTGGGATTATGGGATTTTTTTAATAGGCATTTATTTTGGTGTCATAGGTCCCGAGTCTTCCACCTGTGTGCTCACCATATGAACACAGATTGCAACGCACGAGCTTGTCCGTGATGTTGCAGCTGATGGAACAGGATATCGGTCATTGGGTCATTGCGTCATCATTACTACACTTTTTTCTACACGCATTTACAATAATGGATTGCACGAACCTGCGTAGATCTACATTCTACATGAAATTGATGAATAAATGAAACATGACGTTAACAATTCTTGGATTCAATATATTTATTACATGCGAAGATAACAGTGAAAACTTATGGCATATTATAGGCATTGGCGACGTCGTTCATTCGCAGTCACAGTGTACAGTGTACATGTATTTTTTGTTGACATTATGATGCGTCTTGGCGAGAACGGATATAGCACGGTTCGGATAAGCAACACGGAAGGTTGTATGTCGCCGGACTTCCGTGTACTAACGGGGTCGCACTGTATCACCGACGGCAATCCCCCGATTCGGTTACGGACGTGTGTTCAGGATACAGAATACCCGTGAATGCCCGCGAGCAGTAAATTCTAAAAGCCATTCGCCACACCAATATGTAACCTATATAAAATTAATTGAATTTATGTATTGTATCTGCTATATACAACTTATTCCGTAATGTACCATTTGTAGCACCTTGGAAAGTGATGTCAAAAGTAAGTCTGAAGTGATTCTGGTGTGGCATGGACCTGGCACCAGGATATTCCAATTTCAGGGCTGAATATATAGTTTATGTAAATATTGAGCTCTGATTTCCCTCATTTTTCACAGGTTGAATACAGGATAATCCATCCTGTTGGCCCGGCCTTACATGACCCTGGCTGTTGATAGGCCGTTAAACACCAATAATCAATCAATCAATCTTAAATGTCTAGTATTAAAAGGTGAACATTGTCATCCAAGTGAAAAAAGTGGTCACAGTCAGACACCGACATATACCACTTGATCTACATCTGTCAGACCGTGACCACTTTTTTCACTTGGGTGACAATGTTCACCTTTTTTTAACATGTATGTCGCCTTTTTGTGGGAAAAGGTTACAGACACAATTTTCTAGTGTTTTTTATGAAAAGTACATGCAAACAGTGCATATCATGATGAGAAGGATCATTAAAATCCTGCTCATCTGGAGCTAGACTGTTTGCAAACATTGTTACAGAGGCCTGTTGTATTGAAAGGGTTAATTATTAGTATATGTGTACAATCATATCAATACTAGTTTATTTGCCTTGTGTAGGCATATTTTCTATCAGAATATTTGCTAAAAATGGTTAAGAAAGCATTTTTCGAAAATAAAAAATATAACGTAATTATCACTTTTATTTTTATTTTTATTGTCGACTGGCCATTTTTGGTACTTTTATTTTTATTTTTATTTGGCTCCCTCGACCCGAATTTTTAAAAAAAATTCTCGTAAACCAAGAAATTAAAAAATTCTGGCCTAACCATTGTACAGCCTGGAATTTCCAGTCGGATGTATTGGGAACATTCCAAGAAAAATCTTCAATATCTGGCTCTGCTGCACTTGTGTTAACCCTTACACTACTGAATTAAATTTTGTTGTTAGCTGTTGATTTTTTTGATTTTCCACTGTTTCCACTGTTTTCATTAAAACATGGTTTGACAACACTTTAGAATCATTTCCATTGGAAATGATTCTAAACTGTTTTCAAATCTTGATTTTATTGGGACGGCATGAGTTTGTTCGTTAGTTTATTGGTGTTTAACGGCCTATCAACCTCTAAGGTCACTTAAAGCCAGGCCAACGGGTTCGATCCCGCATTTAACCTGCTGCATCCAGGGGGGAAATCCCAAAATCAGATCGGAATATTTACATCGAAAATATTCAGCCCTGAAATTAGAATAACCTGACCTGGTGCCAGGTCTATACCGCACCAAAGTCACTTGACCCCTTCCCCTAAAAGTAATAGGATTACAAATAATCGTAATAGTCACATAAGGGGTATAACCAGATGCAACTGTCACATACAAGAATTCCAACGACATACGCGAATGATGAACCCCGTTCATTAAATTACCCATCGCATGCTGCCACCTGCCATCCACGGCATGCATGAGTATATAACTTACACAATTTTATAATGTAGATCCCGATCAGCACCGCCAGAATCCTGACTGCAAACCGAGGATGTGAGGCATGTGTATATCTTCTATATATATATTCATAAACATCATGAGCCAAGGTATGACATTTTTATTTTTTGAAAACATTTCAGAAATTTATTTCCAAGACCTGAAACAATTTCCATATATATAAAGTTGATATAAATTTCACATCACAAGATTTTAATTCACGTGTTCTGAAATTTATGGCAAATGTATGGAAAATATTGTAATTTTCTGAACCAACATGAAATGCAAGACAAGATGGAACCTATCCTGAACATTGGCTACTATTGGTTGCAAAGATTGGCAATGGTAAAGTCAGTTTGTAAGCATCATAGTACACAATCCTAAATCAAACATGACCTGGAAAAGGTGGGAATTGGTTTAGCAAATTAGCGAGCATTTAGCAACATGATTTTCATGTAGATCATTATTCTAGACACCAGGCAACTAAACTCAATGACTGCTGCTTACCGTTATGCAAGGAGTGATGGAGGTTTAGGTCATGCCATTATTTTTCTCTGTTAAGTGTCCACCTGGACAGCCAAAACCTACTTACCTATCTGGTAAAAACAAACAAGGCTGTGAAAAAAATGTAACTTTATGTTAAAAACTTCCTCAACCCTTTGCAGTGTGCAAAGGGTTGATGAAGTTTTCAACATAAATTTAAACTGCTAACTAAATAATAATAAAACACTCTTATTAAACTTATTAAATGTAAATTCATGAACGGATTTAAAAGTTAAGACAAGTCCTAAATCAATTTTCATATTACTTCATCAGTAAATAGTGTAAAATAGCATACACAGTTTGCTTGTTTTTTTCATAGAACCACTCTCAAACCTACCCGCACACGGACGTTTAACAGAGGAAGAACTTGCTATGGCCTTACCGTAATAACCATAAATAATCGGACAACATTAGTTTCGGGACATCCCAAAACAAATTATATCCAGATACATGGTTATTATGATAAACCAGTGCAACCAAACCCTAAACATTGGGACTCTTTGTTCTGGGAAACCAGATAGTTTAGTTTAATATATGTGTTTCCTAGAATAAACTAGAAATGTGGCCTGTCGGCACACGAATACCCCCACTGGCAGCCAAAGAAAACGAGGCATTTTTGATTATAAGCCATTTAGCCGAGCGTTACGCATCAAGTCTGTGACCTTGACCCTGGGCATAGTGTGATAATCCATGCATCGGTGTAGAAGATATAGAGCGGAAGGGAATTTCAATAGGTTTGACCTTTGACATTCACTGTGGACTTGACTTGGACGTAGGTGCATGTTATTGATCCCGTCACACTTCTCATCCATGAGAAACATTTGTGCCAAAAGCCATTTGGTATAATCCATGCATCAGTGTTATAGATGTATAGAGCGGAAGGGTATTTCCAATAGGTTTGACCTTTGACCTTCCAACTGTGACCTTGACCTTGGACGTAGGTGCGTGGTTATTGATCGCGACACACCTTCTCATCATGAGAAACATTTGTGCCAAGCCATTTGATAATCCATGCATCGGTGTAGAAGATATAGAGCGGGGAAGGGAATTTCATAGGTTTGACTTTGACCTTCAACTGTGGACCATGACCTTGACGTAGGTGCGTGGTTATATTGATCGCGACACACCTTCTCATCATGAGAAACATTTGTTGCCTAAGCTCATTTTGATAATCCATGCATGGGTGTAGAAGATATAGAGCGGAAGGGAATTTCCAACAGACCGACAGACCGACCGACCGACCGACAAGCTGACTCCTATATACCCCCAACAAACTTTTGTTTGTGGGGGTATAATTAGTGTTATTATGGTAAATGACATGAACAGTGGCAAAATGTACTTTCCAAATGTTCTAAGCTCCAGGGTTCAGTAAACTTTGTACAATTAAGAAGTTCATAAGTGCAAAATTGAAATCCACAATAATATAAGGTTTGATCATGTCCAGCTGTGTGCAAACGTTTGCTGTGGCCCGAGGGAACTGTTTGAAGATATAGAGCGGAAGGGAATTTCAATAGGTTTGACCTTTGACCTTCAACTGTGACCTTGACCTTGGACGTAGGTGCGTGGTTATTGATCGCGACACACCTTCTCATCATGAGAAACATTTGTGCCAAGCCATTTGATAATCCATGCATCGGTGTAGAAGATATAGAGCGGAAGGAATTTCAATAGGTTTGACCTTTGACCTTCAACTGTGACCTTGACCTTGGACGTAGGTGCGTGGTTATTGATCGCGACACACCTTCTCATCATGAGAAACATTTGTGCCAAGCCATTTGATAATCCATGCATCGGTGTAGAAGATATAGAGCGGAAGGGAATTTCAATAGGTTTGACCTTTGACCTTCATCTGTGACCTTGACCTTGGACGTAGGTGCGTGGTTATTGATTGTGACACACCTTCTCATCATGAGAAATAATTGTGCCAAGCCATTTGATAATCCATGCATGGGTGTAGAAGATATAGAGCGGAAGGGAATTTCCAACAGACCGACAGACCGACCGACCGACCGACAAGCTGACTCCTATATACCCCCAACAAACTTTGTTTGTGGGGGTATAATTAGTGTCATTATGGTAAATGATATGAACAGTGGCAAAAGGTACTTTCCAAATGTTCTAAGCTCCAGGGTTCAGTAAACTTTGTACAATTAAGAAGTTCATAAGTGCAAAATTGAAATCCACAATAATATAAGGTTTGATCATGTCCAGCCGTGTGCAAACGTTTGCTGTGGCCCGAGGGAACTGTTTGAACCCGCGGCCGCCGCGGGTTCAAATAGTTCCCTTGGACCACAGCAAACGCTTGCACATGACTGGACATGATCAAACGTTATTGTTACATTTCCAACACAAAACTGATGTAACTTGAGCATGATATTCAGTATTTTCAGTACTTTTATAAATCGTCCCATTAACGTAGATAATTGTCGGTATGCATATTCCGGGGCCGCGTCATGAACATCATGAACGTCATGAAGTAGTGACGTCATGAAGGCACTTCCGCGTAGTGACGTCATGAAGGCACTTCCATTACGCGCGGCCCCGGAATGAGCATTGCCTAAAGCCATATGCAAACAGCACGCGCTATTTGTTTGCACATATGTGCAAACAACGGAAACCATGTAACAATATTTGTTCTCACAGCCGACTATGAAAAATCTTTTGTGGATGTGTTGCATTTAATGACATGAACCCATAGGTAAAAAATAGCAGCATTAGAGAAACACGTTAATGTGAGAAGGAAATTCATAGAAATCTTTGTACGAACATTTTTATCGTACAAAGTTTGTGAAACGGGCCCCAGATGAGACACAGTAGCTATGATGTTCAGTGTGCACAGTAGCTATGATGTTCAGTGTACACACTAGCTATGATGTTTAGTGTGCACAGTAGCTATGATGTTCAGTGTGCACAGTAGCTATGATATTTCAGTGTGCACAGCAGCTATGATGTTCAGTGTGCACAGTAGCTATGATGTTCAGATGTGCACAGTAGCTATGATGTTCAGTGTGCACAGTAGCTATGATGTTCAGTGTGCACAGTAGCTATGATGTTTCAGTGTGCACAGTGGCTATGATGTTCAGTGTGCACAGTAGCTATGATGTTCAGTGTGCACAGTAGCTATGATGTTCAGTGTGCACAGTAGCTATGATGTTCAGTGTGCACAGTAGCTATGATGTTCAGTGTACACAGTAGCTATGATGTTCAGTGTACACAGTAGCTATGATGTTCAGTGTGCACAGTGGCTATGATGTTCAGTGTGCACAGTAGCTATGATGTTCAGTGTGCACAGTAGCTATGATGTCCAGTGTGCACAGTAGCTATGATGTTCAGTGTACACAGTAGCTATGATGTTCAGTGTGCACAGTAGCTATGATGTTCAGTGTGCACAGTAGCTATGATGTTTCAGTGTGCACAATAGCTAGTGTTCAGTGTGCACAGTAGCTATGATGTCCAGTGTGCACAGTAGCTATGATGTTCAGTGTACACACTAGCTATGATGTTCAGTGTGCACAGTAGCTATGATGTTGTCTATTCAATATCAACTTTTAGCCTGAACAATACAAAAAAAGTGAAAGTGAATGGGTTTAACATCCCAGCAACAGCTAAGCACGTAGGCACGTCACTGGTAGCAAATCAATAGGTGTGAAGACTCGCTTTTGACGACATTTAACTCATTACATTATGAAGAAATACACCAAATTACAATTAGAAAACCCTATTGTATTTATCCACCAGAGGCCCATTTCACTAAAGTTCTTATGATAAAACTGTTTGTATAATATTTATTAATTTGCTTCTCACAGTAATGTGGTTAACTCTTTGCATGCTAGCGGCGAAAATATCCGCCAAACGAATTAGGAGTACATGTATATATGTTTTATTTCTCTCTGTAAATATGTATTGAAATTTCATTAGAATAGTGTCCACAGGACACAATTCTAATGAAATTCCAAGACATATTCATGACATTTATAAGGAGAAATAAAAGAAAATATAATAAATTGTCATTTGCTATTTTTGAACTATTTATAGCCCACAAATTTCCCAGCATGCAAAGAGTTAACTAATGTACACATCATTACATGTGAACACATCCACTGAAAAGATTTTCCAACATCGGCTGTCAGTGTGAATGTTATTGTAAAATTAAATTTTGCACTTACAAACTTAATCAGTCTTACGAAGTTTAGTGGAACGGGCTCCTGTAGCCTATTTCACCAACATTGCAAAGTATACTTTTCTAGCAAAGTAGACTTTGAGGGAGTAATCATTTATTTTACCTGAAATGCATTATTTCATATAGAACTAACAAATGCACATATTTCATGATTAAAAGTATGCAGAATTATTATACTGAATTTATTACATTATCACAGCCAATTGGCTGTGATAATGTAATAAATTCAGTGTAATAACAAGAAACGAGGCAAAGCCACGAAGGCCAGGTTTTTTCCAAGCATAGACACTTGGACAACATAATAATACACACTTTTTGTAGACTAGATGGCCGTGGCCTGCATGTTGCGCCTTGGGGCGAGGCATGGACATTAAACAAGAGGGCCATGATGGCCCTAATTCGCTCACCTGACTCCATGAACACCAGAGGAGAATGTGACATCGAGTTCATGTATTTTAAAAAAATTGTGCTATTTTTAGATGACAGTCATCTTGGATTAAGCAATGACTCTCATTTTACAAAATCTGAAAATGCTTCACCCAGCATCGGCCATGTGGTTCCTGAGAAAAAGACGTTAAAAATCTTGAATAAATGGACCTTTTGGTGGCCATCATGGATGACATAATCATCCGATTCCGACAAATATTGCACCAGAGTGATCGTCTCATTGATACCTTCAATTTGATATATGACATGACCATATTCAGTCAAAAATAAAATTTGACCCCAATTTGACCGCACGGGCCACGCCCATTTTTGACCCCAGGGTCACCATTTTAACAACTTTGAAAGAGCATTGTACATCGATCATTCCTACCAAGTTTCGTCGAAATCCGGCTAGCGGTTCATGAGAAGAAGATTTTTTAAGAATTTATGCTATTTTTAGACGGCGGCCATCTTGGATTAGCGATGACCTCCATTTTAACAAATCTGAAAAGGCTTCACACATGGACCATAACTTTTAGGTTTGGCTACCATGGGCCAAGCGGTTCATGTGAAGAAGAATTTTGAAATCTCTAATAAAAGAACGACCTTTTGACCTTTCGGCGGCCATCTTGGATGACATAACAATCCGATTTCGACAGAAAAGGCACCACAGTGATCGCCTCATTGATACCTTCAATTTGATATATGACATGACCATATTCGGTCAAAAATAAAATTTGACCCCAATTTGACCCCAATTTGACCCCAATTTGACCCCACGGGCCACGCCCATTTTTGACCCCAGGGTCACCATTTTAACAACTTTGAAAGAGCAATGTACATCGATCATTCCTACCAAGTTTTGTCGAAATCCGGTTGGCGGTTCTTGAGAAGATTTTTTAAGAATTTGTGCTATTTTTAGACGGCGGCCATCTTGTATTACGTAATGACGTCATTTTAACAATTTTGTAATCCCCCTACCTAAGGACCATGACCATGAAGTTTGGTGACTATAGACCCAATGGTTACCGAGGAGTAGACGTTTGAAAATGTTCACGGACGACGCGACGGACGACGGACACATTGCGGTAACAATAGCTCACATGAGCTTCGCTCAGGTGAGCTAAAAAAGAGATATAGTAGATGGAAAAACTTTAACCAAAAAACTTTAACCGGACACACGGATGTACGGACGTACGGACGGACGGACGGACGAATGCCAAAATGCTGACTATATCGCGCTTTCCGCAAGCGGGCGCGACAATGATGATAAACACCCATGTGAAGTATCAAGGTAATGGGTGAAGCAGTTGAAGTAATTTGACCTTGACATTGGGCACAGGGGCCGCACGGTTGGGGGGTAGAATGAAAATATGGATGATGATAAACACCCATGTGAAGTTTCAAGGTAATGGGCGAAGCAGTTACAGAGATATAGTATAACGAAAAACTTTAATAAAAAAACTTTAACCAGACGTACGTTAAAAAGTTAACGTTGAAAATGGCTAAGTCAATTACGTAGAAATAATAGGTCAAGGTAAAATAAATGGTCACATGTTGGATAGTTGTATGTGGTGGGCACCCCTTGGTTATGAAGCTGTGAAAGTTTGGTGGTCCTAGGTGGTACAGTACCAAATAAATGGACTTAAACACGAAAACTTAACATTGTAAACGTGAAAAGTTAACACTGAAAATGGCTAAGTCGACTGCGGGGACAAAATGGGTCAAGTTCAAAAAAAGGTAACATGTTGGATAGTGATATGTGGTGGGCACCCCTTGGTTATGAAGCTGTGAAAGTTTGTTGGTCCTATGTGGTACAGTAACAAAGAAATGGACTCAAACACGAAAACTTAACATTGATTGTGGACGCCGCCCGCCCGCCCGCCCGGCTGGCTGCCGTCCGCCCACCCGCCCCACGCCCGCCGCCCGGCTTTCGCCAATCCAATAGCCTGGATTTTTTCCCAAAAAAAACCTGGCTAAAAATTAATAAATTTCTCCTAAAATTGAAAATTTCTCCCTCAAAAGTATACTTTGCTAGAAAAGTATACATTGCAATGTTGGTGAAATAGGCCCCTGATGTATAAGTCATGACAGCCACATAAACTTCTGTTGAGAAACAATAAAAACAGGAATCCGTATTTCAAAATATCCAAATGCTTAATGAGTATTCCAGACATACTGAATTAATGAGTATATCTCAAATGAAATAGATAGACCACAGTCCCCATGTGACCTCCACGTAGCCCGGTACGTTGGAAGGATACAAGCATCGTGAATCAATTTACACAACCTCTCCACCACCAAACCACCGAGTCTCCCAGTGCAAAACCACCAGGACAAGACTAAATGGATAAAAATTACCCTCCACTGGTTCGACAGATAGCAAATGTTAACTCTTTCACCCCTAAATAACTGGATGGAATGTGATATGTTAATTCATCAACCAAACAAATCATCACAAAATGATTTAAGACTAGTCCATTTATAACAAGAGTGCCGTAGGTCACAATATACGCCCGTCGAGGCAAGGCAAGTTAACAAGGGGAGATAAGTCACTGACAATTAATAGGGTTCTTGCCGTGATAAACATGTATATTGAATTTGGTCACAATCTGTCAAAATAAATAGGCTTCGTCTTGCCGTGATAAACATGTATACCGAAAATTTTTACGATCAGTGAAGTAGAACTTGAGTTATTGCGTGGACAAGGATACAGAGTGCGAAAATTAAAAATGGCTGCCAAGGTATAGATAAGTCATCAGAAATTTTTCAAAATCAATAGACTTCTTCGTCTTGCCGTGATAAACATGTATACCGAATTTGGTTACGATCGGTGAAGTAGAACTTGAGTTATTGCGTGGACAAGGATACAGACAAGCTGTGCCGCCCGCCCGCCCGCTGCCCACCTGGCCACCCGCCGCCCGCCCGTACAAGATGAATACATAATATGTCCCATTTTTTCAAACGGGCGTATAAAAAGGGTGTGTGAGACGGCTTGTCATGACAAGCTCATCTGGATCTACACTATTTGAAAACACTGCTAAAGAGGTATGTAGTGTTGAAAAACTTCATGCACGCTCTAGAGTGACATCTATATACATGTACAGTGGAACCTCTGTAAACGAAATACCCAGAAAATTTCACTGTGTTTAATCGTGTCATGTCACTGTCGTATATCTCCTTTGATAATGTATATTAATCACTGAAAATGACAGGTATGTGGCAGTGATTGGCGAAGTGGGTCTTATGGGATCAGTGACTAGTGTAGCTCCTGATCAAACTAGATTGGTCAGTAAGCGAGGCTTACGGAATACCCCCCCGCGTGGGCCCAGGTACCCCTAAATATGTAAAATAATTTCCAAGTGTGTGAGCTTGTGACCTTGACTCTGAGCTTAGCGGGGGCGGCACGAACGTGAATTTGTCACAGGGTGGTAGAGGTCCATTGGAGAAATGCGTGTGTGAAATGTGAAGCAGATCCGAGCAAGGAAATAGAAATTATAACCAATTTCTCTGATGTTAAGTTTTGTAAAGAGATCAAGTATTTGACCTTGACCTTGGGATCAGCGGGGATTGGATGGTCGTGGATTTGGCACAGCATGATAGTACAACCTTAGAGGAATGCATGAGTGAAATATTAAGAATTTTCAATGAAGGAAATAGAAGTTATAACTTATTTCTCTGATGTTAAGTTTTGTAAAGAGACCAAGTATTTGACCTTGACCTTAGAATCAGCGGGGGTTGGATGTCGTGGATTTGGCACAGCATGGTAGTAGAGCCTTACAGGAATGCATGTGTGAAATATTAAGCATTTTAGATGAAGGAAATAGAAGTTATAACAATATTTCTCTGATGTTTAGTGACGGACGGATGGACGGACGGAAGGACATTCCTGCAAATGGATACTTATGTGGCTAACCCTAACCTTTTCCTTTGTTCATCCCTATTGTTCTGTAGCCACATAAACCCATTTTTAGCCATATAAAATCACGGAACAATAGAATATTACATAACCTATTGTTCTCCTAGCCACATATGTATCCATTTGTAAGCTCGGACGGACGGACGGGACGGACGGGACGGACGGGACGGACGGACGGACGGACGGACGGACGGACGGACAACCTGACTCGTTGCGGGGGGTATAATAACCCAGGCGTGTAGCCTGATAACGATCTATATTGCTTGCGGATGCACAGGCTGATCTGGATCTACACTGGTCGCAAAACCAATAAGAACCATTTCTCCAGTCACAGCCATATACGTGTTCGAGGGCTCCTATGTTTGAATCACAGTGAAACAATGGCAGTCGAAGTGAGAGACCACAGGGATCTCCCACAGTTGTCCAGTTTACAGAAATCAGTAAACAGTAATATATTTTCATCTGACTTACCACACAGGATAATGTATCTTGTCCCTAACTCAACGCACCCGAACCTACCCAAAAAGGTTAGTAGAAATGGATTTTGTACAGAGTGGCATAAACATTTAGACCATGGTTTGTCTGCCCGTTATATTAGTCTCGATAAGACACTCATAACTTTGGAAAATTATCTCGGAGCCCAATGCAGTCCCTGGGCATTTCATTGGGGTAGTTCTGGGTGGTACGGCAGTATTTAAGAATTTGAATTGAGTGAAAAATGGAGCCCAAGCAAATCAACATGTACGAAGCCCCACAGGGGACATGGATTTTTTTATTAATTTGTTCCCACAAAATAACAATTTGTTCCTTCGAATTAACAATTTGTTCCCCCGATATAAAAATTTGTTCCCACGAATTAACAAAGAATTCTACGTCCCCTGCAGGGCTCCGTAGACATGTACTATGTTTTTGCTAAAATATATTGTTCCATGTACTACAGTGCAACCGCCCTACAAAAGCAAAGCCATGACCCAGATATTTCTGTAATATTCAAAACACCGATTATTCAAAAAAGCAGTCAATCGCGATGTTGCATCATTGTGCTTTCCTTAAGTTCATCACTTCAAAGATAATTCAAAAAATAATAATGGAACAAAGAAGGCATATGGAAGCTAAGCTATACTCTATAACAGAATGTAACTGAGCGGTCTACTATCTAATCGCATCTGACATTTAATTCTAAGTATCTATTTTTGCTAATAGTTTTTACAGAATAACTCTGATATTAACAAGGTAATGACATAAGACTATATTAAATCACTGGGAAGAAGATAGTCAGTATCATACTCTCTATAGGAAGTTAATATCCAACCATTTTCCAGGTATTTCAACACTCACCCTTGAAGCTGTATGTGGCCGTGATTGGACAAACGGGGTTTATACCGTTTGCGACCAGTGTAGATCCTGATCAGCCTGCGCAGATGCGCAGGCTGATCAGGATCTACACTGTTCGCTATTCAGTCAATAAAACACCCATCATGCTTCTAACAAACAGTCTGTATCCTTATAAGGCTGGTCGAGTGTGCTAGAAGATCAGGAACAAGACTGGTCACAAAAGCAGTAAGTCCCATTTCTCCTGTCACAGCCACATACACAGATATCTTATCCCACACCCTTCCACACCAACAAATGAACTGGTATTATTTTGATGCTCTTCCAGCACATGGTTTATAACATTTCTTTCCTCTCTGGCACCGGGATTTTCAAAGTGTGTACACATCATGGCACTCGTATTTAAGGAATAAAACCATGGGCTGTTGCGTTTACTGGGGTTAACCATACATTTGGTCTGTTTAAAGTGTGTCCAATTACTAGGACTCCACACACTTTAAACAGACCAAAGGTATTGTTTACCCCAGTAAACCCAACAGCCCATGGTTTTATTACTTATATTTACACTGCATTTTCTGATATATTCAAAAATGTAAATAAGCACATATGGCATTAAAATTAAGAATAATCTTGTCTTACGTCGCAGCGTGACGTTATTGACAACGACGATGATTAACGAATCAACAACGTCGCGCGACGTAACATGTTGCTAATGTAATGTACTGGGATATAAACACAATACGTTGAATGGATGTTTCCATTATGAATGTAAGAACAGTGTAAATATTACATAGTATACCGGAATTGATTTATACTGACTATGTAAAACTTGTACAATGTGATGATGTGCACCAATTACTACTACTACTTTCCCCCTAGGTTTAACCCTGTCAACACTACAGGTCTGTATAGTGGTATTGGCAAACAGTGTACATCCAGATGAGCCGGCTCGTGACGAGCCGTCTCATCAGGATCTGCACTTTTTGCAAGCAATTTTCAAAAAAACATCCCCTTTTCATCATACATGGACTAAGTCTGAAAATCATTTTGTGACAGTTGGAGTGGTTGCAAAATTAACATTTCAAAATCTATTCCAGTTACTTAGGTGTGAAAGGGTTAATTCCTATAGAAAACTTTTTTTTGTGTAACCTGATAAAATTAGAATATTATATAAAAAATATTATTGTTTTTACTCTATTTAGAAAGCCGTACAAATTGTGGTGAAACAGACAGTTAGCTCCATTTTCCATGCACAATGCATAGTAGAGGTCCATTTATTCAACCAGCAGCCTCTACAATATGTACAATGAATAAATCCCAATCATGATCATATCAACATATTTGAACTGAAACCCAATTCATAAGGCCTCTAGTACGTACTGCTCTATCAGCAGCAAAAGAGAATTTCATCAGTGTCAAACAGTGCAAGCTTTGGTGTGTACAGGTTGCAAAAGTTTCTAGGCACCTTATGTTAGCCAGTTGTAAGAAGTAAACCATTCAGTTCTGATGTTATTCAAACAGTAAATGTCTCCTCAATAGCACGGCTAATCTGTCTACTCAACATTCACAGCAGCAATTAGCTTCGAGTTCATTGTCTTCAAGTTCATTGTCTTCAAGTTTTAACCCACTGAATTAAATTTTGCTATCAGATTATTTTTTTTAATTAACTTTTCTCAATTAAAACATGATTTGTCAGCACATGAGAATCATCTGCTTTGGAGATGATTCCCATTTGCTGGCAAAACATGTTTTTGCCGAGTAGTAAGACAATTTGGAAACAAAATTAACTTTTCTCAATTAAAACATGATGTGTCAGCACATGAGAATCATCTCCTTTGGAGATGATTCCCATTTGCTGGCAAAACATGTTTTTGCTGAGTATTAAGACAATTTAGAAACAAAATCAGCAACACTGATGAATGTACACCTAAAACCTTTAACCCTGTGACCCCTATTAATAACTGGAATGGATTTTGATAGGTTAATTTTGCAACCAACCAATCAAATGGCCACAAAATGATTTTCAAACTAGTCCATTTACGAAAAGGGAGTGTTTTTGTTCTCAAAAATATGAAAATTACTTGCAAAAAGTGCAGATCCTGATGAGAGCCGGCTTATCTACACTTCTTCCCAATACCACTATACAGGCATGTGGTGTTGAAAGGGTTAATGCCAAAAAACATTAACGTAAATTTATAACTCATTTGACCTTGAGCGCAGGGACCGCATGGGTGAGCTATAGAAAGAAAATATTGGTGATGACAAATAAGTATATGAAGTTTCAAGCCAATCTGACTTACGGTGACAGTGACAGTAGGTAGCTGAAAACTTTAACGCAAATCTCAGACAGACCAACAGATGACAACCAAACAGACAGACAGGGTTGCGACTACACATACCTGATGGTGTGTAGTGCGTAATAAAAATGGTGTCCAAGAACTAGAGCAGTCGCGCCGTCGCAATATACCCACTTTTCCCAGATGCTAAGTAGAAAAGGGGGAGGTAATCCATGATCGGGGGCCGAATAAAAATAGAAATTCATTTTGCGCATCACACCATAAGGAAGGCACACACCGGACGGACGGACAGACGGACAGACGGACAGACGGACGGACAGACGGACAAAAAGTTGGTATAATAAACAAGAAAATGTGGCCTCTTAGCACACAAATACCCCCAGTGCCAGATTGGAGAAACTCTGGCAAACACATGAACACACAGTCTAAACACTATATGCCTCACAGCTATACTGTACAGAGACAGGGTGCATACAAAATAAAGTGAAATCTCTCTAAACCAGACACCCTAGGAGGTCCCCAGGGTGTCCGGTTTAGAGATGTTTCACTGTAAAGCAGACGTATGACCATTTTGTATGTGCGCACTTTTGAATCATGAACATACATACAATCTGTGATAAAAGATCAAGAAACCAATCAAACATTAGAGAGGTTCCACTTTATGTGTGTTGCCATTTTCATCTATTTTCATGCATATCCAAGATAGAGCCAGTTTAAAATTTTGACGAACCCCGCGAAAGGCTAAAGTGTGCCATGACACCCTAATTATCCAGACAGTGTCAAACAACTTAAGGCAGTTTTAACCTGATTTATGGCTCAGTTTCAAGTTACTGGAGACTTTTGTAGCAACTGTAATTGCAAAACGCTAATGAAGCACTAATTCTGCGAGTTCCCGGTTTATCAATATATTTCTCATACCATGAACAAACCATTTTCCGATGAGAGCTGCCTTAAGCCGATAATTAATAAATGATAAAATCATTACAGATCACTAGGTAACGTCTTCCATGGATGAGGTATTGAGGCACAAGGTGGCTGTAAATTACTGCCAGAAACACTGCCAAGTCATATCTTTGGCAGGAAACATGAATGCCAGTTCAATTATCAAAGGGGTCAGTGGAAGAAGGGGGACTTAGACCCCTTCTTCCACTGACCCCTTCATTATTATTATCTTAATATAAGTTACAACAAGAAGCTTATCCCTCGCTGGCAGCCTTGATAATAATACTAAACAAAATTAACAAAAAATTCCTCAGCGACCTTGACCTTGGGCGGTCGAACGTGGGTCGTCGTACTGGCAGCCTTGATAACCAAAAAACATTTTTGCCTTACAAACAAGGTGAACATAAGTCCTCAGTTACAAACATTGAGGGAAAATAAGTCCCATGTGTCAAAACGATAGCTGTATGAACTGTAACGCTTATAAAATTGATTCATAAACAATGAATCAGTGACATTTTTCACATTTACACTTTTTAACACACATTCTGCAAGCACAGAAAGGTAAGTTTCAATATCATTTTGAATCGGATTTGGGGTCGCATGGATGGGCATTTCGTAAGGGTGATAAAGCAACAATACAGTTTTAATCCAATTCGGAAAACTTTCCAATGCAAATGCCACCATCACATGCAGCAACATAAAAATAACATGGGAGTGGCCATTTCAGTTACTTCCGGCGAAATGGTTAACAATTTTAAAGGAGGTACCGGACATACGAACGGTGGCACGCCTGGACATATCAATGCGATCATTATGTCAAGCTCTCCTACAGTTCGGTCGACAAAGAATCAAGTTGGATATCCCATTTCAATTTAATGAATAATATCTGCACAGTTGTACAGATACATACAAAAGTAGGTGAAGAATAAATAAACATGCACTCAAGATTGAGAAGACACAGCAGGAGTGAATGAAGTATTACCCAATTCCTTGGTCTTTGTTGGTTGTTAGATAAGGACTCTGGTGTAAACAGAAATGTGGCTGTGACTGGAGAAATGGGGCTTATGGTATGTGTGACCATTCTAGCCCCTGGTCAAATATAATACCCCTGTAGCCCGATAACGATCTATATTGCTTATTCGAAACATGACAGGTGTTTCATTAATGAAATGGCGAACAGTGCAGATCCTGATCAGACTGTGCGGATGCACAGGCTGATCTGGATCTACACTGGTCGCAAAACCCGTAAGACCCATTTCTCCAGTCACAGCCACAAATGTAAAGAAGGCTATAGATACAGGCTGCACTCTCAAATACATTCTCAAACTATTTGATAACAACTAGCAAATCAAGAGCTGTTCAACAACACAATGTACTAGTAGTACATGTAGTTGGTAGACATTCAATAGAATATAGGTGTGTCAAACAGCATGTTAAATTTGTTATTAACCCATTCAACACTACAGACCTCTATACAAATGTTTGCAAATGATGTAGAAGAAATAAGCACAGTGTCACTAATTATATAGGTTTGAATGAGCACTGCATGTTGGTGGGTATGCTTTACTATGCGACATTGCATTGAGGATGTAGCTATGATAGACAGAGAGGACCAAAGAGGATCTTGCATAAGTGATGAGTTAACATATTTATTAAACAAATTTACTGATTTCGTTAGAAACAAGGCTCTCTCTAGCTAGTTTGCATCTCAGAAAAATACCTTACAAAGTCTGCTATCAACATATTCCCAAATAGCCTGCACATCCTTGCAACTTGATCATGGCATATATTGCCGACATGTCATCAATGAAGTAGCTGACTGTCCTCAGCAAAACAAAAAGATCTTAATATTACTGTGTCAATGTGCAAGACAACCAACAGTTGGAAATACCATATGGACTATTTACTAAGCCAGTGGTCAATGTGTTTGTTTGTTTGTTTATTGGTGTTTAACGACCTATCAACAGCTATGGTCATGTAAAGCCGGTCAAACGGGTTCGATCCCATTTTAACCTGCTGAATTGGTGTGGGTGGGGTGGGGTGGGGTGGGGGGGGATCCCAAAATCAGAACAGAATATTTACATTGAGAAAAAATATATTCAGACCTGAAATTAGAATAACCTGACAGGTCCATACCACACCAAAGTCACTTGGCCCCTTCCCCTAAAATAGGATTACGAATAATCGTTATACTCACATAAAGGGTATAACCGCCCTCCCACCCCCCACCCCCCTTCAGAAATCCCGATGTTTTTTTACGAAATATATGGCTTCCTCAATTCAAAAATTTCCGGGGGATCATTCCGGACCCCCTTACCCAACTCCCTCGCACCGCTCAGTCGACGAACGAGCATACCTCGTTCAAGTTCCATGTGGGCCCCCCGCTTGGTGAAATCCTGCATCCGCCACTAAGGACGTTATTTAACCCTTAGAATGTGGCAAGCAAATATTGTTGTCTTTCTCAATAAAAACATGGTTTGACAGCACTTTAGAATCATTTCCATTGGAAATGATTCTAAAGTGTTGTCAAACCATGTTTCTGATGAGAATAATGGAAACTAAAAAATAACTAAATAGCAGTCGACAAAATTCAGCATCGTAAGGGTTAACACAATTATACATACACAAGCTCCAATAGTCAAGAATCATACTGTGTTTGTGATCAGCACAAAATGAGCCAGAGCACCTCAAAATGATGCAAATGCTTGTCTGTTATTTCATCTTTTGAAATGTGTAGTATTTAAAAAACAAGAGGCCCAAATGGGCCTGTATCGCTCACCTAAAAGCCTCCATAGTGGTCATCTTGATTTCACAAAGACTCTTCACTTACAACTTCAAATGTTCCACAGAATTTGTTGGTACCTTCTGATCTAACATATATTGCGAATGTGCATGTGATTTACTGCTATACCTTCGATTTGATACATAAAATGACCATATTCGGTCAAAAATAAAATTTGACCCCTATTTGACCCCTCGGGCCATGACCATTTTTGACCCAGAGGCCACCATATGAACAAATCTGAATCAGCGTTAACTATCCATCATTCATACAAAGTTTCGTCGAAATCGGCCTGGCGGTTTGTGAGAAGATTTTTTTGACAATTTGACCTACTTTTCAACGGCGGACATCTTGGATTTGTGATGACCTCCATTTTAACAAAAATGGACAGGCTTCACCCACAGACCATTACAGTTAAGTTTGGCCAATATCGGCCAAGCAGTTCACAAGAAGAATACGTTTGAAATCTTTAGTAAAAGAACAACTTTTTTACCTTTCGGTGGCCATCTTGGATGACAAAATCATCTGATTTAGATAAAAAATGCTCCAGAGTGATAGACTAGTCGATACCTTCGATTTTGATATTATATAACCATATTCGGGCAAAAATATAATTTGACCCCTAGTTGACCCCTCGGGCCACGCCCATTTTTGACCCAGGGGCCACCATATGAACAAATCTGAAACAGCGTTAACTATCAATCATTCACACCAAGTTTCGTCGAAATCGGCCTGGAGGTTTGTGAGAAGAAGATTTTTTGACAATTTGACCTACTTTTCAACGGAGGACATCTTGCATTTGGTGATGACCTCCATTTTAACAAAAATGGACAGGCTTCACCCACAGACCATTACAGTTAAGTTTGGCCAATATCGGCCAAACAGTTCACAAGAAGAATACGTTTGAAATCTTTAGTAAAAGAACAACTTTTTTACCTTTCGGTGGCCATCTTGGATGACAAAATCATCTGATTTAGACAAAAAATGGCCCAGAGTGATCAACTAGTCGATACCTTCGATTTGATATATTATATGACCATATTCGGGCAAAAATATAATTTGACCCCTAGTTGACCCCTCGGGCCACGCCCATTTTTGACCCAGAGGCCACCATATGAACAAATCTGAAACAGCGCTAATTATCGATCATTCATACCCAGTATCGTCGAAATCGGCCTGGCGGTTCGTGAGAAGATTTTTTAAGAATTTGACCTACTTCTCAACGGCGGCCATCTTGGATTTGGTGATGACCTCCATTTTAACAAAAATGAACAGGCTTCAACCACAGACCATTACAGTTAAGTTTGGCCAATATCGGCCAAGCAGTTTACAAGAAGACGTTTGAAATCTTTAGTAAAAGAATGACCATTTGAACTATCGGTGGCCATCTTGGATGACATAATCATATGATTTAGACAAAAAATGTTCCAGAGTGATTGTCTCGTCGATACCTTCGATTTGATATATTACATGACTATATTCGGTTAAAAATAAAATTTGACCCCTCGGGCGACGCCCATTTTTGACCCACGGGCCACCATATGAACAAATCTGAAACAACTATCGATCATTCATACCAAGTATCGTCGAAATCGGCCTGGCGGTTCGTGAGAAGAAGATTTTTTAAGAATTTGACCTACTTTTCCATGGCGGCCATCTTGGATTGTCGATGACCTCCATTTTAACAAATCTGAAATGGCATCACCCATATATCATCCCTGTGAAGTTTGACCAATATTGGCTCAGCAGTTCGGGAGAAGAAGATGATTGAAAATGTTCACGGACGGACGACGGACGACGGACACTTTGCCATAACAATAGCTCACATGAGCTAATAAGCCTGATTATCCTATGTCAAAGTAGGTCAAGGGCATGAACACGTGTTTATTTATGTAATGGTGTTTAACGGCCTATTATTAGCAGAGGTCATTTGAGGCCAGGTTAACGGATTTGAATCCTATATTGCACCTGTACGGATGGGGGCGGGATGCTAGTGATATATGGTTACCAACATTCCAAGGGGGAAAACTGAATACTTACAAAACAAATATATGTATTCAGCTCTGAAATTAGAATATCCTGACCTGGTGCCAGATCCTCACCACATAAGTCATTTAGCCCCAGTCCCTAAATAGAATTTGTATTAATCCTACCTATACTCTTGTATATTGAGTATAACCAGATTCAACTGTCACTTACAAGAAAGACAGTGATGTACCTGAGGGCCAAACCAGGGAAAATAAAAAAAATCGCCACTTTTAGATTTTTTTTGAAGTGGCGATTTCTTTTCGAAAATTGTAATTTTTTATCGCCAATTGTTTATTTTTATCGCAAATTGCGAAAGTGGCGATCGCCAGCGGAATCCCAGAGTAAGGATGAACTTCATAGTTAAACACTTCGCATGCTCCCACCCTACCGCCCGCCCGCTCATGGATGGGTAATTTTAGGTTAAATATACTGATGGAAGTGATGATTCTGATTGGTCATCATAATGTCAATGGGTTGCTGAAAAAATGACTAAACACAAACTAAAATTTTATAGAAAATTAATTGAAGCCTAAAAGTATATACATAATGTGTTTCTTGGGGAAAGTCAATGCATTGAAGAGAATATGATGTAATTGCAATGGTTAACAACATTCTAGCAGAAATGACACAGGTGTGGATGGGATGACACCAGTAATGCTGGAGTAAGAGGTTAACATTATACAATAGACCAGCCTTAACCCTTTCCCTGTTTTGCGATATTTCGACTCATCCAAATCCAAAACATCTGAATAAAAGAATCAAATGCTGGATCTAATGATGGTTAAATTATCTGATAGAGTAGAAAACATTGTGGGAAAAGGAGAAATTGCTTGTTACAAGTAATTTCTCCTTTTCCCACAATGTTTTCAAAAGACATCTTCTGCAGAGGCGTGAAAAGTCGTCTCTATCAGGGAAAGGGTTAAATAGGCTACTCAACTTGAACACAAGAAAATCTTGAATAACATCCCTTATAACAACTTTCAGGCACCATCAGTGCATGAATTTGTAAGTTTGACATGACGTTGCTTAGTTCAAACTAAGCAATTATATGCTGTCAAACAGAACAGATTCTGACAAATCTAATGTCAAAGATGACCCAGAAGTCGTTCAAAGGGAAGTTACACATGATTTATCAAGTTTAGAAATTCTATTTACAAGACTGATCTGTAGCATTTTCAGTATGCTTCGAAAAAACACAGCCTAAACATTTGGACAAGACATATTTTCATAGAAGCAGCACCAATTGGAATTAATCATTTATTACAGGGTGCTAGTGATATATGGTTACCAACATTCCAAGGGGGAAAACATTGCATGTTACAGCTGTATAAACACTGTACCTGAGATTACACAGGAAATTAATTAGGACATGACTCCCACAAAGATTCACATGCTATTAGACTGAACAGTGGAACAGGTCAGTGAAAAGTGAAAGGATTTAACACCCCAGTAACACAAAAGTTCATCAGGGTTTCAAGTCTCATTCGAAAGATCCCTGGAACGAAAATACTATGAAAGTATTTTTATGCCTAAGGCGAGGTTTGGACCCACAAGTTTCGAAGTCAGATGTTCTAACCTCTATGCCACAACCCAGAATTTATTTTTTTATTATATTTAAGGGTCAGAATTGGCTCGAAGATCTTCTAAACCCGGGCATTTGAGCCAAAACAAATTGTCAGGCCAATGGCAGTTGGCCCATTTGCCCATTTGCTTCCAAATTTACTAACATCTGCGATACAGTCGAAATTTGTGCACAGCCCACAAAAAGGGGGCCATGTCTTTAAGGGACTTGGCCACCTTTTTTATCAACTGACCCCTTCAACGTTCACATATCATTAAGGGTGAGAAAATCAGTGTTCAAATTAGTAACAATCGTTATCAACTATCAACTGAACGGGTCAGTGGAAAAAATGGGGCTCAATAAGGAAGTTAGCCCCCTTTGTCGACGTATGCCTTCAAATGTCCTGATTGACTCCCACTGTCAGGTCATCACATGTGGTTGCCAGCAGATGCATGTGGCTGTGACTGGAGAAATGGGACGTACAGGTTTTATAACCAGTGTAGATCCAGAAGCTTCATCATATGTGGCTGTACTTGTGAAAATGGGGTTTATGAGTCCTATTTATCCAGTTGCAGACATGTTAGGTACAGATGAACCCGAATTACTCACAACAACTGCTGCTGAAATATTGTCATCTGCGATTTATTTTTAATTTTTCTCATTAAAATCATGCTTTGATAGCACTTTTGATGCACTTCCAACGGAAATGATTGCAAATTGCTTTCTAACAATGTTTTTTGTGGAGAGAAGACAAAATGTAACAACATAAGATGACAATTTACCTTTCCATTTACGTTTCATTTTAACCCTTCCTACGCTGTTGACGGAAATTGCCGTCTGCTGTTTTTCATTTTTGCTTTAATTCTTAACAAAAAACTGGTTTTGACAGCACATGAGAATTGTCTCCACTGGAGACGATTCTCACGTGCTGTCAAAACCAGGTTTTTGTCGAGAAATATTGTTTGTTTGTTTGTTTATTAGTGTTTAACGGCCTATCAACAGCTAAGGTCATGTAAGGCCGGGCAAACGGGTTCAATCCCATTTTAACCTGCTGCATTGGGGGGAAAATCCCAAAATCAGAACGTAATATTTACATCGAGAACAAATATATTCAGCCCTGAAATTAGAATAACCTGACCTGGTGCCAGGTCCATACCACACCAAGTCACTTGGCCCCTTCCCCTAAAATAGGATTACGAATATCGTAATACTCACATAAGGCGAGAAATATTGAAAATAAAACATTTCCAGCAGACGGCAACATTTAATTCAGCGAAGTAAGGGTTAAGGGTTAGAGTTCCAAGTTACAAGCATTTTTGATGTGACAACCTTATGGATTAAACCATGAAATGCACCTTGTTCATCTTCACATACCAAATAAATGTTTCTTGCAGAGTTACACACAAATCACGACGAATCAGTAGTATCGCATACTATCATGTCACATATTTTGAGTTTATACTGTTTTCAATAAAAACGAGACACTGAAACCGCAGGTGACAAAATAATCTTGAAAATGCCATACAGCTCGCCATTCAGCAATTCGTT
This sequence comes from Conchocele bisecta, assembly GCA_029237695.1. NCBI lineage: Eukaryota > Metazoa > Mollusca > Bivalvia > Lucinida > Thyasiridae > Conchocele > Conchocele bisecta. The sequence goes on along the minus strand of CM055265.1, from coordinate 201,739,545 downwards.
AGAAGCTGGGGGCCGTTTCACTAAACTTTGTACGACTATGATATTTGTAAGTGCAAATAATGGATCGTCTGGAATTTCAATTGATGGATTTACATTTATTGAGCATAGGCTGCATTTGCAAATGTAGCCCATGCTCAATACATGTAAATCCAATAATTGGTTACAACAAAACATTGTTAATGTTAAATTAACATAATTTTGCACTTACAAACATTTTAGTGAACGACCCCCAGATCCGAGATCTAAGAACAACTACTGTCTGTTCAACGTGTTTTCTGCCGACAAACTTTTGGCTGTTAAACACCTTAAATGTAAAAAATATCAGAATCTATTAAAGTGCTTTTTCATTAATAACAAAACCCAGTCACCCTCTCCAAGTTTTTTTATTTGATGAAATTCCACCAAATATTGATTTTATTGCGAAAAAAAATTCTAATGGGAATTTAACATGAGGCAAAAATGACATGGAAGGTGAAGAGGATGGTCGAAAAACAATTACAACTTGAAAATGATGTAACTAAGAAAACATGTTAGATTTTGAAAATAGGTTCACAAATTCCAAATTATTTTTTTTTAAAAAACTCTTTTTAACCCCTATGTTAATTCCCATAGCAACATTTTTGTTTTGCAATAAAATACTAATAAACATTTTATGGAATTTCATCAAATAAAAACAATTTGGGAGGTGACTTTTTTTTGTTATGATGAAAAAGTACTTTACCCTTCCTACGCTTCCTACTTACATTTAAATACTTTTTAGGTTTATAAAGTGTTTAATAGCCAAAAGTTTGTCGGAAACCAAACGTGGAACAGACAATCGGTGTATTGTATTGCCTTTGTGATAAGTGAAATAGAGACAAGATTCCCAAGCCTTGGAATTCCTACGCATTGCCTAGCCTTGCCTGAAAATACGGTATCAAGTGTAAATACATTAGTCTGGAGGTCGTTTCACTAAACTTTGTACGATTAAAATGTTTGTACGTGCAAATATAGGATCGCCTGGAATGTTCACATTAACAATGTTTTCTTGTAAACAATTATTGGATTTACAATTATTGAGCATAGGCTGCATATACAGCCTATGCTCAATAATTGTAAATCCAACAATTGAAATTTCCAGACGATCGTAAATTTGCACTTACAAACATTTTAGTCCTACAAAGTTTAGTGAAAACGGCCCCAGGTGTTCTGTATGTACTCTATAACATCATATGTGACTGTCACTGGGGAAATGGGGCTTATGGGCGTTGTGACCAATGTAGCTCCTGATCAATTATCAAACTCCTGTCACCTGATACCGATCTAAATTGGCTGATAAAATCACAACAGGTGTTCCATCGATGGAATGGCGACGAGTGCAGATCCTGATCAGACTGTGCGGATGCACAGGCTGATCTGGATCTACACTGGTCACAAAACACATAAGCCCCATTTCTCCAGTCACAGCCACAAATTATGAAGCTTCATTGGTGTCTGGCTGCCAGTGACAAACAATAATTTAGATATATACCTAACCATTAATTGCCCTACACTATATATGGCCATATTAACTCTTTGCATGCTGGGAAACTTGTGGGCTAAAACTAGCGGACAAGATATTCATCACATTTTCTTGTATTTCTCCCCGTAAATATCATGAATATGTCTTGGAATTTCATTAGAATTGAGTCCTGAGGACTCAATTCTAATGAAATTCCAAGACATATTTACAGAGAGAAATAAAAAATATACTCCTAATTTGTTTGGCGGATATTTTCACCGCTAGCATGCAAATAGTTAACGGAGATAATTTGAGGACAGAAATCAGGGAAATTACTGGTGATTGAAGACTACAGGCAATCAAATTATGAATAAATCAGATCACATCTATTTCTTAACAGAATCTGTGTCATTATCTCGGTTCAAATAATGAACGAGTTTCATAATGAAAGACGTGGATCAAAAATAACTCCTGTTGGTTATACATGGACAATTACAGCTATCAGTGAGACTTAATGATGGCATCAGGGAATTAATGAACCTGTAAATTAGCTGAAAGTTTCCAATTAATAGACTACTGTCATCATATAACAGGTGTGCAACAAGGGCGGTCTACTTCGCTACCTGACGTATACAGTACTCAATACCCAACGCACCAGCCATACATATATCCAAAACCAACAAGGGCATCGCTATCACTGAGCTAATCCCCTCACTGGCAACTATATATACTGCTTGTTAGAAGCATTACAGGTGTTTCATTGGTGGAATGATGAACAGTGCAGATTCTGATCCGACTGATCTGAATCTACACTGGTCGCAAAACTCAGAAGCCCCATTTCTCCAGTCACAGCCACATATCAGGAAAATTGACTGAAAAAATACTCCAACCACAATGAATTCATTTATCATATTCAAATCAAGCCCACATAGAAAACCATTATATTGCAAGATATGGTTAGACCTACAGGCTGAGTCAGGAAGTTTATTTGGAATTATAGCATTCTGTATATTTAATTACATCTAACCACATCTGCCCAGGATTGCCATTCAGTCCAAGAAGTAGTTTTACAGCAATCAGCAAAAAGATTAGAATCTGAGATTCTAATCTTTTTGCTGATGGCTGTAAATTTACTTTGCAAAGCTCTGGTTGTGTAAATGTGTATAAGGGCCATGATTTACAACAGTTACAAATCTTGTAAGGTCTCATTTTTCAGCCATTCCAGGGTGGTAGATGGCTCAAAGACCTATACAGACAAAACTGTTAAAGTGAAAGGGGTTTAACATCCCTGCCACAACTAGGGTCATATAGAGACAGGGTTTTGGTTTCAAAGAGAGGAATGGGTATAACGCTAATGTCATAAAGAGACGGAGCCTTGGTTTCAAGTCTCATCAGAAAGACCAGCAGGATGGCAATACTATGAAAGTGTTTTTCATGCTTCCAGCAAATCTTGACAGGGGGTAGTAGAAGCTACTTACAAAGTATGCCCTTTCAGATGACTGTAAATGTCAGTCAGTCCTAATTAACACATTAAGTCATTGTTACACATATGAAACAATTAGTAACCATTAGGTGATTTGTCAATAGTTGCAGAGATTCATCAAGCTGATCATCCCTGCAACACCAATCATGATACCCATCACACTCCAGTGACATCTCATGTATCAAAGATAAATCATGCCTGTGGCCACTAAAAATAGTAAGAATAATCAAATGTCTGATTTACAGTGAAACCTCTCTAAACAGGACACCCTGGGGACCTCCCAGGGTGTCCGGTTTAGTGAGGTTTCACTGTAGAATAAATATGGTATGTACTAAAACAACATTAGTGTAGATTGATACTATGCATGTATAACCAGGTATTCCGATTCCCAAGAATGCCAAAGATACATGCATTTTGTTATAGGAATGACACTTACAATGTATTTGAAATTCCATTTTTTGTTATACATGTACAGTGGAATCTCTTTAACCGTTTCAACACCACAGACCTCTATAGAGACAATGTTTGCAAACAGTGCAGATCCAGATGAGCCGGCTCGTAACGAGCCGTCTCATCAGGATCTCCACTGTTTGTTAATAATTTTAAACGTCGTACAGATTACCCTTTTAGAAGAATGGGATAATTTGAATGAACAAAATTAATGAAATAGCGTGAAACATTGGCATGGAACATCCTATTAAGTTACTTGGTGTTGAAAGGGTTAAACTGGACACCCTGCGACCCTCCTAGGGTGTTCTGTTGAAAGAGGTTCGACTGTAATCCTGCTACATGAGACCTCCAATACATGTGTATGCTTTCCAATCAGACACAAGAAATCAGTAACACTGATGGAAGAACTCAAAAATTTAGTGCAAAAAATGCTTTAACGCAATTTTCTAAGTGATTTAACCTTGCCCTTGAGAATATGGGCTGCATGGGTGGGCTATAGTATGAAAATATGGATGATGACAAATAAGTATATGAAGTTTCAAGCCAATCTGACTGATGGTAAGAGATAGTAGGTCTCATTCCAGTAAAACCAGGTACCAGTCTAAGTACATCGAAAGTAGTACATTTTAAAAAGTAGTGCAATACAATATTGTTGATTATTGCATATTCATTGTGGCTGGTGGTGATTTTTCTATTAAAATAATTAAAGGAACATATAACAGGTAGTCTGCACCCAAAATAAGTTAGTTTTATTTTGTTTTTCTTGTGTGTAGGGATACAGAAGTTATAAGGGGAAATTGTGTTCCATTTTTAGACATTGAAGCAAGCTTTCAGATGACGAGTATTTTCGTACATGATTGTCGACATATTGTTTTCTCAGCATAATTCAGTGTCACCACGCTACTAGATCATGAGAATGATGGTCTGGTGGTGAGTATTTCAGTCTACATATTGTTTATTTCAGATCTTGTGACATAGGTTTACATTGAATTAAATAGCACAATTCAATGCTGGAGCGTAACCTAGTAGGTTTCCGAAAACATTAACACAAATCTCAGACAGTCAGACAGACATAGTGGCGACAATGTACACTGAAAAAAATTCAGGGAATAAATGACAGTGAAGCCTGTCGAAATTATGAAAATTGATGTTTCTGAATGTCTGGAAATGAGAAGTTCTACTAGATCATCATAAAGCTTCTAAACAAGCCCACGTGCAAGCACCAAACTCCACTACTAGAGGTGAGCCGTACTAACTACCTGTGTGAGTGTGAAGCAGGTTATATCCAGAAGGGAAGCATGTTTCCACTCAGCTGTTATGATAATATTTTGTCAGGATTGAACAATGGGGGAATTCCTGACATACGAGTGTCATAGCAAGACAAACAGCAACAGTGATGATGGGTACATGAACACCACTTGCGTATGTATTGAACCAGAACATTGAACCAGCCACTTGGCACAGCATTTGCCACCTACGTGACAATATTTACTCACAACGTATTCTGTGACTTCCCGCTTGTACTGAATCCACCTTGCTGCCATAGTAGAACATTGACATACTTAGTTGTTGGAACAGATTGATATGTGTATGAATACATGGTGGCGACTGTCGTGGCATGGGGAAAAATTTCTTTCCGCTGAGCCACTGTAGGATTATCATCACCAGATAATGGAATTTTGTTCAACACCTTACTGTTAATGTAATGGCTTGTAGATAACACATGGAGCAGAGGAAATAAATAATTATATGGGCCGTCGGCCGATGTAAGGATCTTATGACGTTTGCGATTGGCGTAGCTCCAGATCAGACCGCATCTGCGCAGTCTGATCAGGGGCTGCGCTGTTCGTCATGCAATCACTGAAGTTGGCTTACTGCTTTCAGCAAAACAATTAGATTTGAATCCAACAATGCAACTGCAAGACAATCCTATCGCCAATTGTTGCCGCCGTTGTAAGGCACTGTTTCTAAGTCAGTAGCCCATATAGTATATTCAGGTGTTAATTACTCGCAGAATATTTCTTCTTGTTCCACAGAACACCAGTACAATGCAGTTTATGCCTCTATAATCATCATAAACATACTACGTGTACAACCCATCCCAAATTTTACCTAGACATTGGGCAAGCCATATGTACAGTATAAGAGTAACATATGGATGATGATAAACAGGCATATGGAATTGCAATCATACTAAGAGTTGCATAGATAATAGGTACTCAACCAATTAATGAAAATATAAAATACAGACAAATTCACAAATGAAAAGCCAGATGGAAAGGTGAAAACTATACACCCCACGATGGACTAAGCTAAGAATGCTGCAGAGTTAAATGCGTAGTTAATCTTTATCTATCGATCATTCCTTACCATATTTCGTTGAAATTGGTCAAGCTGTTAAAAACAATATTTATGAAGCCAATTACAAACATGAATCAATTGTATTGAACAAAAACATCCGCTTCGGTACTATATTAAGCATTTTGAAATTTGAATCCAATTGGTGACATTTCTAATTGCAAGAACAAGATGAACTGGATGATTAGAGTGAATGCAGGAACAGATATTGAAGGCCAGTTCACCTAGACATCCAGGGTCTAATCGGTCTCGGCCTGTGATGAAAGCTTTCTGAGAATGTTCTCCAAATTTGATCTCAAAATCATGCAGTTTGATTGGTCGAGACTGAGCTGAGCTCAGTCTCGACCAATCAAACTTCATGATTTTCAGCATGTACTCTAGTTTTACATGTACAGGCCCAGATATGGGAAATTTGAGCAGAATTGACAACAATGTCATACAGCTCAGCTCGGGGAATATACCAAGATCTTGTTGATACAGATTTTGAAGACATCAACATTCATTGGGTCAAATTTTCTGTCTATACATAAGTTTGACTGTAACAGTCAATATTGGTGAAAACCATGGATGTGACAAGGTAGAAAGTCGCAGATTACTCGGCCCATAATATTAAATGACCCATAAAACGGTTAGCACTTTATCGATAAGTCATTAGACATATATTAAATGACCCAGAAAACCAGTAATTTTCCCTTATCTGGTACAGCAGACACAAACAAGGTTAACTTTTTATACGAGAACATACTACACACATATACAATAGTTTGACGTCAATAGGAAATGGCAATTTTCATTTAAATTGGCAGATGATACCCAATTAGGATCAAACACACAATGTGCACTAGTAAATCATTTGTGGTAAGTAAATAATGGGAGGATTGAAATGGAGGAGAGGATTGAAATAAGTTTTATAAGCTTTCAATCCAATCCAAACTACTACCTATGTACATGTTTGTATGTGAATGCAGTAAATAAATATGTTTATACCAAATAATGATAAAAAAATATGTCCTGGCCAAACTATAGAAGGAGGGCTGACTGAATACTTGGGCTCGGACACTAAATTTACTGTGACCTTGAAATAGGTTTAACCCTTTCACCCCTAATTAACTATGGAATTTGATATGTTAATTTTGCAACCAATCCAATGGTCACAAAATTATTTTCAGACTAGTCAGTTTCTGAAAAGGGGGTATTTTTGTTCTCAAAAATATGAATATTACCTGCAAAAAGTGCAGATCCTGATGAGACGGCTCGTCACGAGCCGGCTCATCTGGATCTACACTGTTTGCCAATACCACTATACAGGCATGTGGTGTTGAAAGGGTTAAGTGGAGGTTGTAGATTTGTCACTGCACGATAGATCAGAGAAATCCACGAGTGAAGCAACATCAATAGTTACATGACCTGAAACAGATATTACAAGAAATTTACCTTGATTATAAGTTTTGTGAATGCACAAAGTCTGTGTGACCTTGGTATTGGGAGTTGTGGTGTGGGATGGTCATGAGTTTGTCACACCATGATAGAGGACCAGCAGAAGAAGACATGTGCAAAACATAAACAAGATCCATAGAAGGAAACATGAGAACTATAATGTGAACGATTCAAAGATTCCGGAACCTGAAGAATAAATATATCATCAGAAACAGATTAACAATGAGGGATCGGAGCTAGTTATTTCCCTTTGCAAATCTATTAATAGATATCCGGTCTGATGCTGTATTTCTTGCTGAATAGCACCAAAAAATGAGCTTTGTGAACAGAGTAAACCTAGATCAGACTGCACAGATCTGAGTCTACACTGAATGCAATAACATTAACCCTTTCAACACCACAGGCCTGTATAGTGTGGCATTGACAAAAAGTGTAGATCCAGATGAGCCGGCTCATGACGAGCCGTCTCATCAGGATCTGCACTTTTTGCAAGTAATTTTCATATTTTTGAAAACAAAAACACCCCCTGTTCATAAATGGACTAGTCTGAAAATAATTTTGTGACGGTTGGATTGGTTGCAAAATGAATGTATCAAAATCCATTCCAGTTACTTATAGGGGTGAAAGGGTTAATAAGTATCAAAATCCATTCCAGTTACTTATAGGAGTGAAAGGGTTAATAAGTATCAAAATCCATTCCAGTTACTTATAGGGGTGAAAGGGTTAATAAGTATCAAAATCCATTCCAGTACTGAGGGGTGAAAGGGTTAATAAGTGTGAAAATATGAATCCGGCAAATAATGCAGTCCCGGATCATATTTTGAAAATATGTACCACGATCTGGATCAACACGAATCGGAATCACTCTAACTGCTCCTTTTCATAACACATCATGCTACATTCGCCCTTTTTACAAGCAATATTGCCCTAAACTACACAACTTGGACCGGATTTCTATAAATAAATTAAACGGGACATAACTATCTACGATCCCTTATTACCTAGATACATGTACCTGTCACCATTTAGGGTTATAGAACGGTAGGTGTACTATACTATACACTACTACGTAGAATTCTTTTTTTTGTTAATTTGTTCCCACGAAATAACAATTTGTTCCCTCAATTGAACAATTCGTTCCCATGAAATAACGAATTGTTAATTTGTGGAAATTAATTGTTATATCGTGGGAACAAATTGTTAATTCGAGGGAACAAATTGTTAAATCGTGGAACGAATTCTTAATTCGAGGGAACAAGTTGTTATTTCGTGGGAACGAATGAATAAACAAAAATGCATGTCCCCTGCGGGGCCCCATACACTACAGATAATCACTCCACAAAATAAAATAACAATCCATTTTCTTTGATTTGCTGCCTTTCAATCATGATCATGACCACAGTGATGGGAGAGAAACAAAGGACCGCTATGATAGGACAATGATACGTCTGGGAGGGGCAGACACATTCATCATTCACATCACATTCGCTTATACCTTCAGGGGCTTGGAACATTGAAACGTGTCACTTTTCCTAATTTTCTGATTTCTCCATTAACTCTTTGCATGCTAGCGGCAAAAATATCCGCCAAACAAATTAGGACTACATGTATATGTTTTAATTCTCTCTGTAAATATGTCTTGGAATTTCATTAGAATTGAGTCCTCAGGACTCAATTCTAATGAAATTCCAAGACATATTCATGATATTTACAAGGAGAAATAAAAGAAAATATGATGAGTTTTTGTCCGCTAGTTTTGAACTATTTATAGCCCACAAGTTTCCCAACATGCAAAGAGTTACATTTAGGCTGTGACAGTATGTCTTGGCAGAAACAGTTGAATTGATGATTAGTGCCTATAGTTGAACTTCTAGTTATATGACCGCCGGTACAGTTCATACAGTAAAGAAGCTACAGCAGAATGGAAAACGTAATGGACGGACAGAGAGACAGGCGGAAGGACAGACAGATGACTTTTGCATCCCTATATCCCATTTTAACGACACGATGGGATAACAAGTGTTGTCAGAAGACAACGAAGCGCATCTGGTGGTGTTTTAGAGTAACGAATACCAAGAAGAAGCTGTGTGAAAGGAAACTATTATAACAAATTTCCCCCAATGTTTGTTTGTTTATTGGTGTTTAATGGCCTATCAACAGCTAAGGTTGTGTAAGGCTAGGCAAATGGGTTCGATTCCGTTTTAACCTGCTGCAATGGGGGGAAAATCCCAAAATCAGAACGGAATATTTACATCGAGAAAAAATATATTCAGCCCTGAAATTAGAATAACCTGACCTGGTGCCAGGTCCATACCACACCAGTCACTTCCCTTAAAATAGGAATAATCATAATACTCACATAAGGGGTATAACCTGATTCAACTGTCACATACAAAATGCCAAAGACGTGTGTGAGGGCCAAACCAGTAGCCTATTTCATCAACATTGCAAAGTATACTTTTCTAGCAAAGTATACTTTGAGGGAGAAATTTTCAATTTTAGGATAAATTTATTAATTTTTATTATACTGAATTTATTACATTATCACAGCCAATTTGGCTGTGATAATGTAATAAATTCAGTATAATAATTCTGCATACTTTTAATCATGAAATATATGCATTTGTTAGTTCTATATGAAATAATGCATTTCAGGAAAAATAAATGATTACTCCCTCAAAATATACTTTGCTAGTAAAGTATACTTTGCAATGTTGATGAAATAGGCTACTGGTCTCTAGTCGGGATTCCAGTAAGGATGAACCCAATCGTTAAATTACCCATCGCATGCTACCACATGCCACCAACTCATTCTAATGTGTTGTGAAAACATGTTGTTTTTTTTTAAGCAAGAAAACATAATATAAAACAAGAGGGCCATGATGGCCCTAATTCGCTCACCTGACTCCATGAACACCAGAGGAGAATGTGACATTGAGTTCATGTGTTTTAAAAAAATTGTGCTATTTTTAGACGGCGGTCATCTTGGATTAAGCGATGACTCTCATTTTACCAAATCTGAAAATGCTTCACCCAAGGATCGGAACTTCCTATAAAGTTTGGCCAGCATCGGCCATGTGGTTCCTGAGAAAAAGACGTTCAAAATCTCAAATAAATGGACCTTTTGGCGGCCATCATGGATGACATAATCATCCAATTCCGACAAATATTGCGCCAGAGCAATCGCCTCATCGATACCTTCAATTTGATATATGACATGAGCATATTCGGTCAAAAATAAAATTTGACCCCACATCGATCATTCCTACCAAGTCTCGTCGAAATACGGCCAGTGGTTCATGAGAAAAATATTTGTTAAGAATTTGTGCTATTTTTAGACCGCGGCCATCTTGGATTAGTGATGACCTCCATTTTAACAAATCTGAAAATGCTTCACCCATGGACCATAACTGTGAAGTTTGGCTACCATGGGCCAAGCGGTTCATGTGAAGAAGAATTGTGAAATCTCTAATAAAAGAACAACCTTTTGACCTTCGGCGGCCATCTTGGATGACATAACCATCAGATTTCGACAAAAAATTCACCAGAGTGATCGCCTCATTGATACCTTCGATTTGATATATAACATGACCATATTCGGTCACAAATAAAATTTGACCCCAATTTGACCCCACAGGCCACGCACATTTTTGACCCCGGGGTCACCATTTTAACAATTTTGAAAGAGCATTGTACAGCGATCATTCCTACCAAGTTTCGTCGAAATCCGGCTAGCGGTTCATGAAAAGAAGATTTTTTAAGAATTGATGCTATTTTTAGACGGCGGCCATCTTGGATTAGCGATGACCTCCATTTTAACAAATCTGAAAAGGCTTCACCCATGGACCATAACTTTTAAGTTTGGCTACCATGGGCCAAGCGATTCATGTGAAGAAGAATTTTGAAATCTCTAATAAAAGAACAACCTTTTGACCTTTCGGCGGCCGTATTGGATGACATAACCATCAGATTTCGACAAAAAATGCACCAGAGTGATCGCCTCTTTGATACCTTCAATTCAATATATGACTTGACCATATTCGGTCAAAAATAAAATTTGACCCAAATTTGACCCCACGGACCACGCCCAGTTTTGACCCCAGGGTCACCATTTTAACAACTTTGAAAGAGCATTGTACATCGATCATTCCTACCAAGTTTTATTGAAATCCGGTTGGCGGTTCTTGAGAAGAAGATTTTTTAAGAATTTGTGCTATTTTTAGATGGCGGCCATCTTGGATTACGCAATGACGTCATTTTAACAATTTTGTAATCCCCCTACCTAAGGACCATGATCATGAAGTTTGGTGACTATACGCCCAATGGTTACCGAGGAGAAGACGTTTGAAAATGTTCACGGACGACGACGGACGACGGACACATTGCGGTAACAATAGCTCACATGAGCTTCGCTCAGGTGAGCTAACAACAGCAGACGGCAATTTAATTTCCCTCTAGCTAAGGTGTAAGACCTCTCGGTGAATGTTGACCACCAAACATTGTCTGGTCGTAGCTATGCTGGTCATCCAGTAGAGGTATTTTCTAGCTACAGTTTGTCAGTGGGTGGCCCAAAATGAAATTTAGAACAAGGTAATTAATATTTCCCATGAAAGAAAATTGAAATTCTAGAACTGAATTGAAAACAATTTTTCCTGTTACTTGATCATTGTCAGGAGAAAGGAGCCTGCAGATCGTGAGAAACCGGACAACCTGCCTTCATGATTGTGAAATATGCGGCTGTGACTGGAGAAATGGGTCTTATGGCATCTGTGACCATTCTAACTCATGAGCTGCTCTCCTGACAATGACATTTTCTGTACTCTTTGCTACAAGGTGCTCCAGTTACTTAACCCTCGCTACGCGGGAGACGAAAATCGTCGTCTGCCGTTTTTCATTTTTGCCTTAATTCTTAACAAAAAACCTGTTTTGGCCGCACATGAGAATCGTCTCCAGTGGAGACGATTTTCATGCGCTGTCAAAACAGGTTTTTATTGAAAAATATCGAAAATAAAACTTTTCCAGCAGACGACAAAATTTAATTCAGCGTAGTAAGGGTTAATGGTGAACAGTGCAGATCCAGATCAGACTGCACGGATGTGCAGTCTGATCTGGATCTTCACTGGTGATAACGGCCATACGCCCCAATTTATCCACACACAGTCGCAAATAATTATGTTGCAAATACAATGATGTATAGTAGCTGTCTATAGGCTGCAACATGAAAAATAGAACACTGCTGAGTTAGGTGTTACCATGCTACAAGATCATACATAACATTGACTAACTAGAGAGCAGTCAATGGCATACCATAAAATATATCCAATTTGCATGCTGGGAAATTTGTGGGCTATAAATAGTTCAAAAATAGCAGTTTACAATTCATTATATTTTCTTTTATTTCTCCTTATAAATGTCATGAATATGTCTTGGAATTTCATTAGAATTGTGTCCGGAGGACTCAATTCTAATGAAATTTCAAGACATATTTACAGAGAGAAATAAAACATATACTCCTAATTCGTAAGGCGGATATTTTCGCCGCTAGCATGCAAAGAGTTAAAATTATCCCCCGATTCAAATTAAACGTACATGCCCACTCAGTAGGCACAAAATGTTCTTCATATCAGAGACATCATCTAAGACATTTTCTGGCAAAATAAACATTTATACATCATTATCCCATGTATTTATTGGCATTATTACACATTTTAAATCCGACGTAAATTTCTACATGGATATCAGGGGCTATAACCGGGTTTCATTAAAATGTTAACGGACATGACTATTTATTCTCTGTATTTATGTTTGGATGTGCAATGATCATACTTTATAATCTGTCGATGATATTATATTTTCAGGCGACGCATTTAAGTAACATAAATAATTAAAAAATATCATGCCTCATTTGCATATGAAAATAGCCTGATACCACCGCGAGTCACTATCAGTAAAATAAATATTACTATCTGTGTAACGGGCACTCGTAATGTTTAGAACTGGTGGAATAGTAACACAATTATACAATTAGTATAAAGAACATTTTGTGCCTACTGAGTGGGCATGTAAATTAACCCAAATGAGACCTTCAAAATGACATTGCCCATTAAGTCACATACATACAAAGCTAGATACAAAGCCTCAGTAGCTAGAAATGCTGTAAGAAAACATTATATTATTACATTTTGGCTCCTGATATCATCCCTGCATCAGACACAATTTACTGACCATGGCAGAGATCAAATTTATTTAACCCTTACAATGCTGAATTAATTTGTGTCGTCTGCTGAAACTTTTTTATTTTTCAATTTTTCTCATCAAAAACTTGGTTTGGCAGCACTTTAGAATCATTTCCAATGGAAATGATTCTAAAATGCTGTCAGACCATGTTTTTACTGAGAGAAAAGACAAAATATGAATAATCAGCAGACGACTATTTTCAGTTCCCGCATTCTAAGGGTTAATGATGGTTAACGACATATCAACAGATTCAGAAAACACAAGCCGCTTTAAGTAAGCCGTGTCCTCGTATGCGCAATGATGTCTGCAATCGTGTGTATAACTTTTGAATTATCGATATGACTAAGTGCCCACGGCATGTACTTTACACTTGCTTCAAATTGACACAGCAGCATCTCTTTGAGCTAGACAACCCAACAAGCTGACTCGTCACAGGTGTGTCACTAAACAACAAAAGATATATGGTGCCAAAGCTATTTTGTATGAGTTTTCAAACTGTTCATAGATTATAGAATTATATTATGTCTACTGGAATACACAACACAGAACACGTATCAATATATTTCATTCAAAACAACCAGAATGAACTAATGTCACCAAATGACACTGAACTTTGGAAAGGTAAATACGGTATATTTTAAAACAGGCCCGACATCTATTAGCAAAATATTTTTAACAATCATAGGCTAGGATATGTGGATTTGTTCGCGGAAATTTACGGAAATTTACATTCGCGAATATTAGTTGGTTTACAGCATACTTTGAAACAGAAATAGAGAAAATAAAGAAAACAAACTCTCAAAATACTTCTGTAATTGTATCTGGCCTGTAATGGGCAGACCTCCACAAATATTTAATTTTTCACTCATCCAGATTGGATTGTTATTGCCAAAGTGTCACTTCAAATTACCATTCGTCCAGGTCGAAAATGTATTTCCACTATGAGGAGACCAGAGGATTTGTAGAGGCCTGTGACGTTAAACACATTCACTTTCGCTTTTTTTTTGTAAAGGCCTGGGGCCCGTTTCACTAAACTTTGTAAGACTAAAATGTTTGTAAGTGCAAAATTATGATAGTCTGTAAATTTCACATTAACACTGTTTTCTGGTAAACAATTAGTGGATTTACATTTATTGAGCATAGGCTGCATATGCAGCCTATGCTTCAATAAATGTAAATCCATCAATTGAAATTTCCAGACAATCCTAAATTTGCACTTACGAACATTTTAGTCGTACGAAGTTTAGTGAAACGGGCCCCTGATGGGTAAAGCAGAACAAGACAATGATGTGACCAAAACTGATGCACAAATACTTCATCTACCGGTAGACAACAGTGTAGACAGTGTAGGTAAGGGTGACAGCGGCATGTTGATTTATATTATTTCTGTTTACAACTACATTGGCCATTAACCCATTAAAGACTTATAGTAGTATGAAACATTTTAGGGGGGAAAATCCTATTTTCTTCATTTCATCTCAAAAGTATATGTTGTTACCACTCATTTGAACCGTCTCGACGAGACGGTTCAAATGAGTGGTAACAACGTATACCTTTATGGAGAAATAAACAAAAGAATGAGATTTTTCCAATAAAAATTATTGTATCCTTAGACTGAAATGGGTTAACCCTTAGACTGCTATCTTATTTTTTTGTCGTCTGCTGTTTATTGTTTATTTTCCATTTTTATCAAAAAAACATGCTTTGACAGCACTTTAGAATAATTTACCACATGCTTTGACAGCACTTCAGAATCATTTCCATTGGAAATGATTCTGAAGTGCTGTCAAAACATGTTTTTATTGAGAAAAAAGGCAAGACATACAAGCAACAGCAGACAACAATTGTTGTGAGTAGAGGTCTAAGAGTTAAGCAGCTGTCAATCTCTCAATCTGGGGCCGTAATCAGTGATATCTTGTAACAATACTTCGTCTGGCGACCACAATGGCACAATTGTGTCTTCAATTACAGATTGGGGTTATGTTTCTAGCGTGAAAGGAAACTTAATGGTTTTGTTTTTTGTATGTTTTATTCCACAAGTTAATATTTTTGGCTGTGACTGGAGAAAGTGGGATTATGGGTTTTGCGACCAGTGTAGATCCAGATCAGCCTGTGCATCCGCACAGACTGATCAGGATCTGCATAGTTCGCCATTCAGTCAATGAACCACTCATAATGCTTCAGACTTCCAAATTTTTTTTTTAAACTTTGTATATTTTACAATGTTTACAAACAAGCACAAGAGCACTTATACAAATGCTTTCATTGGCACAGATGCATGCGTAAGTGAGGTTCTTAATGTGGGAGAAGACCGGAGTACCCGGAGGAAACCTACTTGTACGGTCTGGTGGGCGGGCAGGCTTTTGGTTGGCGGGCAGGCGGATAGGCGGACGTACGGACAGACAGGGTGAAACCTATTAGTGGCCCTAAATTTACACAAATGCAATTAGCCACATTTCTCCAGTTACCGCCACATTTGACAAGAAGACAATTGACTTAGTTTGCATGCAGCCTACAGCAGCTGTTTATCAATCAAGGCCATGCTCCACATGAATACATTATAAACAAGTATCAGGTCACAAGTCAATAATTAACTTTCTCAAGATCGTGATTCCACAGATAATTGGCTCAATTCATTATGTTTCATTTACCAACTGTTATGTATGTCAGTTATCAACTGTGAGTGTTCAGTCAGTCAAACTGTGGGGTTTTGTCGTTACAAACGTGGGGTTTGTCAGTTTACCAACTGTGGGTTTGTCAGTTCATTATTCCAACTGTGGTTTGTCAGTTACCAATGTGGGGTTTGTCAGTTACCAACTGTGATTTGGGTTTGTCAGTTACCAACTGTTTTGTCAGTTACCAAGTGTGAGGTTTGTCAGTTACCAACTGTGAGGTTTGTCAGTTACCAACTGTGAGGTTTGCCAGTTACCAACTGTGGGGTTTGTCAGTTATCAACTGTGGGGTTTGTCAAATACCAACTGTGGGGTTTGTCAAATACCAACTGTGGGGTTTGTCAAATACCAACTGTGAGGTTAGTGTTACAACGAGCGTTGTTTAATGCTATTTATTAATTTACTTTTACTTATTTTAGACTTGGGGAATTAGGCTCAATTTGATCGAAAGATGAAAGACAAAGACACATGCTGATTCTATAATGTAATATTCCCAACAGCTCCCTGGCAACCCAAACAATGGCCTTTATACTTGGCAACGCGGACCTTATAGAAAGCACCTGACCACTCGGCATGAAATGCACACAATGCAGACTTTTCCTGAGAACTGTGTTTGTTCAACACAGTTCAAATTGCTATAATTAATTACTCATTGAATGCAAACCTTAGATATTTTACATGCACAATTCATCCATTCATCTACATACACCCAGCAAATATACAATGACGAAATGAAATCAGAACTATGTCTAAATTGGCTTTTAATACGAATATCAAAGTCAATTTAGACATCGGACTGTCT
Source organism: Conchocele bisecta (assembly GCA_029237695.1). Lineage (NCBI taxonomy): Eukaryota > Metazoa > Mollusca > Bivalvia > Lucinida > Thyasiridae > Conchocele > Conchocele bisecta. Next base: position 201,722,626 of record CM055265.1, on the reverse strand, counting down.
TCTGAATCATATCTGGAACTAACTGTAATATGCAAATGAATGTAAACAACCACATGTTATAGTATTATCTTTTGACTCGGTGTAGCTCAAATACTAGTCCATCAAGTACAGTCTCAAAATAGTTATTACATGATTATATGAATTGCACAATAACAATTGCAGACAACAATTAAGAATTTCCACGGCGATGCTGCATTCATTTTGTGTGACCCCAAGCTATTTGACCGGGGCACAACGCCCATTAAAAGAGGTCTGGTTTCTGCAGACAAGTTACTCAGAGGTCATGACCTGATTCCATATGAACAAAGGAGCAACCAGTCTAGTCCCAGCTTGGACAAAGCATCTGCATGGTTCAATCAGGGTTTGTACTGTTTGCCATTCAGTCCATCAAATTGGTACACTATAACATTAGTCAGTTACGAAGTGTAAGGTTTGTCAGTTACCAACGGTGGGGTTTGTCAAATACCAACTGTGGGGTTTGTCAAATACCAACTGTGAGGTTAGTCAGTTACAAAGTGTAAGGTTTGTCAGTTACCAACGGTGGGGTTTGTCAGTTACCAACTGTGGGGTTTGTCAAATACCAACTGTAAGGTTTGTCAGTTACCAACTGTGAGGTTTGTCAGTTACCAACTGTGAGGTTTGTCAGTTACCAAATGTGGGGTTTGTCAAATACCAACTGTGAGGTTAGTCAGTTACGAAGTGTAAGGTTTGTCAGTTACCAACGGTGGGGTTTGTCAGCTACCAACTGTGGGGTTTGTCAAATACCAACTGTGAGGTTAGTCAGTTACGAAGTGTAAGGTTTGTCAGTTACCAACGGTGGGGTTTGTCAGCTACCAACTGTGGGGTTTGTCAAATACCAACTGTGAGGTTAGTCAGTTACGAAGTGTAAGGTTTGTCAGTTACCAACGGTGGGGTTTGTCAGATACCAACTGTGGGGTTTGTCAAATACCAACTGTGAGTTTAGTCAGTTACGAAGTGTAAGGTTTGTCAGTTACCAACGGTAGGGTTTGTCAGTTACCAACTGTGGGGTTTGTCAAATACCAACTGTGAGGTTGTCAAATACCAACTGTGAGGTTTGTCAGTTACCAACGGTGGGGTTTGTCAAATACCAACGGTGAGGTTTGTCAAAGATCAACTGTGAGGTTTGTCAAATATCAACTGTGAGGTTTGTCAAATATCAACTGTGAGGTTTGTCAGTTACCAACGGTGGGGTTTGTCAAATACCAACGGTGAGGTTTGTCAGTTACCAACTGTGGTGTTTGTCAAATACCAACTGTGAGGTTTGTCAGTTACCAAGTGTAAGGTTTGTCAGTTACCAACTGTGGGGTTTGTCAAATACCAACTGTGAGGTTTGTCAGTTACCAACGGTGGGGTTTGTCAAATACCAACGGTGAGGTTTGTCAAATATCAACTGTGAGGTTTGTCAAATACCAACTGTGAGGTTTGTCAGTTACCAACGGTGGGGTTTGTCAAATACCAACGGTGAGGTTTGTCAGTTACCAACTGTGGTGTTTGTCAAATACCAACTGTGAGGTTTGTCAGTTACCAAGTGTAAGGTTTGTCAGTTACCAACTGTGGGGTTTGTCAAATACCAACTGTGAGGTTTGTCAGTTACCAAGTGTAAGGTTTGTCAGTTACCAACTGTGGGGTTTATCAGTAACCAACTGTGGGGTTTGTCAAATACCAACTGTGGGGTTTGTCAAATACCAATGGTGAGGTATGTCAGTTACCAACTGTGGGGTTTGTCAGTGTCAAATACCAACTGTGAGGTTAGTCAGTTACGAAGTGTAAGGTTTGTCAGTTACCAACGGTAGGGTTTGTCAGTTACCAACTGTGGGGTTTGTCAAATACCAACTGTGAGGTTTGTCAAATACCAACTGTGAGGTTTACCAGTTACCAACTGTCGTGTTTGTCAAATACCAACTGTGAGGTTTGTCAGTTTGTCAGTTACCAACTGTCGTGTTTGTCAAATACCAACTGTGAGGTTTGTCAGTCACCAAGTGTAAGGTTTGTCAGTTACCAACTGTGGGGTTTGTCAGTTACCAACTGTGGGGTTTGTCAGTTGAGTTACCAACTGTGGGGTTTGTCAAATACCAACTGTGGGGTTTGTCAAATACCAACTGTGAGGTTTGTCAGTTACCAACGGTGGGGTTTGTCAAATACCAACTGTGAGGTTTGTCAGTTACCAAATTTGGTCTCCTGTAGTTTATTTATTTACCCTTTTTCTCATCAAAAACATGGGTTGACAGCACTAGAATCATTTCCAATGGAAATGATTCTAAAATGCTGGCAACACATGTTTTATTGAGAAATTATTTTTGCTTCCCCACATTCTAAGGGTTCAAGGCGTACATACACACCATTTGTCATTTCTGGCTCCAACGGAGCACAGTTCCGCCTGTCAGATGGTGGCCAATACAACAGTGATGTCAAACTTTCACTGGATAAGTCGACAGCTTAAAAATTGTATCAATGAAATATTGGAAATTCCTCACAATCTGTATAGCTGTGCGGTTCCATGTTGGTGGCTGCGTTTTTTTATTATCTGCCTTCTCTAATAGCTCTATATGTTCTAGAGGTGATTTCGTTCAGGCTTATATTTAAGGGTGGGAATTGGCTAGAACACCTTCCTTACCTGGGATATAGCCCAGTAAAGAAGCACGCTGATGGTCATCTGTAGCCTATTTCATCAACATTGCAAAGTATACTTTAGTAGCAAAGTATACTTTGAGGGAGAAATTTTCAATTTTTATGATAAATTTATTAATTTATTATACTGAATTTATTACATTATCACAGCCAATTTGGCTGTGATAATGTAATAAATTCAGTATAATAATTCTGCATACTTTTAATCATGAAATATATGCATTTGTTAGTTCTATATCACCTAATGCATTTCGGGAAAATTAAATGATTACTCCCTCAAAGTATACTTTGCTAGTAAAGTATACTTTGCAATGTTGATGAAATAGGCTACAGGCTGGTTTATATTTCCGAATTTTGATAACTGTTGTGCGCCAAATATACGAGAATCTATGCAGGTATGGTAACCTATAATAGAGGTGAGAGTGAGATATATTGTTATACTGATCAGTGAGGACAGTGATGTCCATGTACATCTACTATACACATTTGGTTTTGTTTCTACATGTTCCTCTATGGAGTCAGGGCATTATGTGCCAGTCATGATAATGGATGCTACAGACAAAGCACAGTGCAAATGACTGGTCGTTCATAATAGTTAGTCTGGCATAGGCCATAACTCTGCATGCTGGGAAACGTTTGGGCTATAAATAGTTAACAAGAGTTGTCAGAAGACAACGAAGCTCGCCTGTTGGCAGCTTTCATTCAAACTTGGCACAGTTGTATAAAAACATGAATATTATACAACTTGACCTTGGGATAAGGGGTGTGTGGTGGACCTTGACATTGAGGTCAGTGGTGGAAGGTGGGTTGTGGATTTGATATAGCATGATATAGCATATTAAGATGAATGCATGTATGAAATATCAATGCGCTCCCTGAAAAGAGAAGGAAAACAAAATTTAACCCAGCGTTAAGTTTATGAACACACTAAGTTTCTACAGCATGATAGCTATTCACATGAGGAATGCATGTATAAATGTGCTAAGTTTGTGACCTTGGCCTTGGCTTGGCGAAAGGGGTGGGGGGGGGGGGTTGGGTCATGGATTTGCTGTGGCACAATAGAGTATCATCAGATGAATGCATGTATGAAATATGAAGGTGTTCCCTGTAAAGAAACAGAAGTTATAACAAGACATTTACTCCAACGTTAAGTTTATGATGTTGATCTTGGGGAAAGGGGTGGGGTGGGTCATGGATTTGCTGTAGCACAATAGAGGATCATCAGATGAATGCATGTATGAAATATCAAAGCGTTCAAAGAGTAAAGAAACGAACGTTACACAACATTTACCCCAATGTAAAGTTTATGAACATGCTAAGTTTGTGACCTTGACCTTGGGGTAAGGGTTAGGTGTTGGGTTGTGGATTTGCTACAGCATGATAGAGGGTCATCTGAGGAATGTATGTATGAAATATCAAGGCGTTCCATCAAAAGAAACAGTTGTTATCAGACATTTACCCCAAAGTTAAATTTATGAATGTGTCAAGTGACCTTGACCTTGGGGTAAGGGGTGGGCGGTGGGTCATCATGGAATTGCTCTAGCACGATAGAGTATCATCAGATGAATGCATGTATGAAATGTCAAGGCGTTCCATGAAAGGAAACAGATGTTATAAGACATTTACCCCAAAGTTAAGTTTATGAATGTGCTAAGTTTGTGACCGTGACCTTGGGGAAAGAGGTGGGGGTTGATCATGGATTTGCTATAGCACGACAGAGTATCATCAGATGAATGCATGTATGAAATATCAAGGTGTTCAAAGTGTAAAGAAACAGAAGTTACACAACATTTACCCCAACGTTAAGTTTATGAACATGCTAAGTTTGTGACCTTGACTTTTGGGTAAGGGTTGGGTGGTGGGTTGTGGATTTGCTACAGCATGACAGAGGGTCATCTGAGGAATGTATGAAATAGCAAGGTGTTCCATGAAAGGAAACAGACATTTACACCAACGTTCAGTTTATGAATGTACTAAGTTTGTGACCTTGACCTTGGGGTAAGGGATGGGCGGTGGGTCATGGATTTGCTATAGCACGATAGAGTATCATCAGATGAATACATATTTGAAATATCAAGGCGTTCCATGAAAGGAAACAGATGTTATAATACATTTACCCCAACATTAAGTTTCTGAATGTGCTAAGATTGTGACCTTGACCTTGGGGAAAGGGGTGGGCGGTGAGTCATGAATTTGCTATAGCACGATACAGTTTCATCAGATGAATGCATGTATGAAATATCAAGGCGTTCCATGAAAGGAAACAGATGTTATAAGACATTTACCCCAACGTTAAGTTTATGAATGTGCTAAATTTGTGACCTTGACCTTGGGGTAAGGGCTAGGTGGTGGGTCATGGATTTGCTACAGCATGTGCAGGGTCATCTGAGGAATGCATGTATGAAATAACAAGGTGTTCCATGAACGGAAACAGAAGTTATAATAAATTTACCCCAACGTTAAGTTTATGAATGTGTCAAGTTTGTAACCTTGACCTTGGGGTAAGGGCTGGGTGGTGGGTCATGGATTTGCTACAGCATGATAGAGTGTCATCTGAGGAATGCATGTATGAAATAACAAGGTGTTCCATGAAAGGAAACAGAAGTTATCAGACATTTACCCAAGGTTAAGTTTATGAATGTGCCAAGTTTGTGACCTTGACCTTGGGGTAAGGGCTGGGTGGTGGGTCATGGATTTGCTACAGCATGATAGAGGGCCATCTGAGGAATGCATGTATGAAATAACAAGGTGTTCCATGAAAGGAAACAGAAGTTATCAGACATTTAACCAACGTTAAGTTTATGAATGTACCAAGTTTGTGACCTTGACCTTGGGGTAAGGGCTAGGTGGTGGGTCATGGATTTGCTACAGCATGATCGAGGGTCAGCTGAGGAATGCATGTATGAAATAACAAGGTGTTCCATGAAAGGAAACAGAAGTTATAAGACATTTACCCAACGTTAAGTTTATGAATGTGCCAAGTTTGTGACCTTGACCTTGGAGTAAGGGCTGGGTGGTGAGTCATGGATTTGCTACAGCATGATAGAGGGTCAATCTGAGGAATGCATGTATGAAATAACAAGGGGTGTTCCATGAAAGGAAACAGAAGTTATAAGACATTTACCCAACGGTAGTTTATGAATGTGCCAAGTTTGTGACCTTGACCTTGGGGTAAGGGCTGGGTGGTGAGTCATGGATTTGCTACAGCATGATAGAGGGTCATCTGAGGAATGCATGTATGAAATAACAAGGTGTTCCATGAAAGGAAACAGAAGTTATAAGACATTTACCCAACGTTAAGTTTGTGGACGACGCTGACGCTGACGCCGGCGACGCCGGGGTATGCCATAAGCTCTTCTGCACTTCGTGCAGGCGAGCTAAAAACTAGCAGACAAAGAATCATCATATTTTCTTTTATTTCTCCTTGAAAATATCATGAATATGTCTTGGAATTTCATTAGAATTGAGTCCTCAGGACTCAATTCTAATGAAATTCCAAGACATATTTACAGAGAGAAATAAAACATATACTCCTAATTTGTTTGGCGGATATTTTCACCGCTAGCATGCAAAGAGTTAATGACCATCAATAAATAGCTGGACAGTGTGTATATGTCTGTGTTGATCATCAAACAATTTCAATTTGGTAAATCACAACACCATAATATGGCGGCAATTCTTTTGATTTTTGCACGATGTTTTGCTTGTTTTCAAAGTCAACAGGTCCAGAATTTTAAGGCACCAGCAATTGTTGTTTACAAAGCGCAGAGAAAATGGCACCAGGATCATCTTTGGAGGGTGAGCAGCTAATTTCTTTCTTCTACTGTGCTCCTCATTGATAACAATTATTGTAATAACCATACATATTTGGACACAATTTGTTAGAGGGTTTCCCAAAACAAATTGCATCCAAATACATTGTTATTGTGATAAGCCTGTACAAGTATACTAACCATATATATTGGGAGATTTGTTGTTGTCGGAAACCATATATTTATATGTGTTTCCCGAAATAAATGGTTATGACGAATGTGACCTGTGCAGATTCTTGACATTATTTTGAATATTTGAACTAATTATTTTATGGTAATGCGTTACGAGCCCATCCCTTAATACCCAACTACGTCACCACTTATCATCGTACAAGTCTTGCTATATACCATAATATAACACCTGGCTATTGAATTAACCTGATATTTCCGACAATAGGAGTAAATTTGTCTCGTTCATCTAATGACCTTGACATGACCGGTGCAGATCCTTGACATAATTTGCTTATTTAGTCTGAAACTTATAAAACAAATGATAAAATCAGTGTTTTTAGCTTTACATTGCGGTATTGGTAACAAAGGTAACACAAAACATATTATAAGCCATCTGGTACAGTAGCGGCCTGGAAAACCCATTTGCTACGTAGATATTTCTACTGGAAACACATATTTCCCCTGGTATAGAAGTACACACAGTGTATGTTAGGAAACAACTAGATCGTAGCAAACACGATTGCAGTACACGCCCCCACCCACACAGATGTTTGCACCTACTGTCTGTTTCACGAAACCTGCCCAAATTTTACGGCTATTGTTACAACGAGCGTTGTTTAATGCTATTTATTAATTTACTTTTACTTATTTTAGACTTGGGGAATTAGGCTCAATTTGATCGAAAGATGAAAAGACAAAGACACATGTTGATTCTATAATGTAATATTCCCAAGAGCTCCCTGGCAACCCAAACAATGGCCTTTATACTTGGCAACGCGGACCTTATAGAAAGCACCTGACCACTCGGCATGAAATGCACACAATGCAGACTTTTCCTGAGAACTGTGTTTGTTCAACACAGTTCAAATTGCTATAATTAATTTCTCATTGAATGCAAACCTTAGATATTTTACATGCACAATTCATCCATTCATCTACATACACCCCAGCAAATATCAATGACGAAATGAAATCAGAACTATGTCTAAATTGGCTTTTTTAATACGAATATCAAAGTCAATTTAGACATCGGACTGTCTTCTGAATCATATCTGGAACTAACTGTAATATGCAAATGACTGTAAACAACTACATGTTATAGTATTATCTTTTGACTCGGTGTAGCTCAAATACTAGTCATCAATGTACAGTCTCAAAAGAGTTATTACGTGATTATATGAATTGCACAATAACAATTGCAGACAACAATTAAGAATTTCCACAGCGATGCTGCATTCATTTTGTGTGACCCCAAGCTATTTGACCGGGCACAACGCCCATTAAAAGAGGTCTGGTTTCTGCAGACAAGTTACTCAGAGGTCATGACCTGATTCCATATGAACAAAGGAGCAACCAGTCTAGTCTCAGCTTGGACAAAGCATCTGCATGGTTCAATCAGGGTTTATACTGTTTGCCATTCAGTCCATCAAATTGGTACTCTATTAACAATACCCTCCTGGTTCGAAACATTTGGTCCCCAAATGAAATATGGATATAAACAACCATGTGAACCAAATATTACATGTAACGGTACAAGTAATAAGTTATGAATATTGTAACACAAGAAATATAGCATTCACACACCTTACACACTACAATCCTATAATGTTTAATTTTCAAATTATATGTCTGGGTGCCAGGAAAAAAACATCAACTAATGCATGCAGTAAGACATGAAATACATTATAACCGTACTTCATCTAATAAACACCCTCATCTATGCAACATTTGAAAAATTAAAATTATGTAACTAAAAACATTTCCACTTGTTATGCAAAAGTGTGTTTGATATGGTAAAAAAAACACAATTAAACAAAAAGCATAGAAGGGGTTTACATTAGAATAAATATGGTATAGTCCATATACGTTCCATCAGTCTTGATCAGCGCAGTTCATCGTAATAAACTGTAATCCATTTTAATTGGTTTTTAATTTTTTAAATTAAACGACATGTTAAAGTTACAGATTCAGGTATTGAGCACATGTGTAAGGTGTACAGTTATTCAATTATAGGCAGTATGTCGCACTATGAATTATGTAACACCAAACGTCCATGATATGCAATACTGTTTCGTTTCCTTTATCAAAATCAGGTTAATTAGTAAATCATCAATCGTAATACATGTAATCCGTTGTAATTGGAAACGTAATAATTGATACATGTATGTCACTGGTAAGTCATAATTCCATTATTATGGCAGATATGCACAGGAATTAATTATTACTGGGGTCCATTTATGGAATATTTAAATTAAAAGACATTATTAAAGTTACAGGTTCAGGTATTGAGCACATGTGTAAGGTGTACAGTTATTCAATTATAGGCAGTATGTCGCACTATGAATATGTAACACCAAACGTCCATGATATATGCAATACCGTTTCGTTTAACAAAATCTTCTATCGTAATTAATACATGTAATCCGTTGTAATTTGAAACGTAATAATTGATACATGTATGTCACTGTAAGTCATAATTCCATTATTATGGCAGATATGCACAGGAATTAATTATTACTGGGGTCCATTTATGGAATATTTAAATTAAAAGACATATTAAAGTTGCAGATTCACGAATTGACCTCAAACATCACTTTCCATGTCATAGTATGTGGATTTTCGGAAGAAAAGTATGAGAAAAGAGAGAAGAAAGATGCGCTAAAGATCAAATCCCACACAATATGAAATATGAATGTACATGAATGAAATCGCAACATGAAACTACAAACTGTCAATAAAATTCCAAAAATGTATTTGTGCTATTGTCAATTCTTCTTCATTCTGCCGTCGATGGTCCTATTGTTGGCGTGTAGGATGTGCGGAACGTTGTCCCTCGCACACCCGGTCCGAGATTCGTAGTGTTCCTTCCAGAATGTACGGGTAGGCCCCGTCACACATTCTGGCTTCGTAGGTAACTGAGTCCGTCGTGTTTTGCGAGTCTGTTGGTACATCAACTTCTTGAAATATTGTGTAGCAAACACTGATTCAAATGGTGAAAATCCTGTAGATTGTATACATTCTGTCCAACACAATGCCATTAATATTGTAGGCAAAACGTAAGCGAAGTTGATGGCTACACATTTCTTCTCCATCTTCAAAATGTTATTAAAATTTTACACTGACTAGCTGTGTGTGTCGAAAAATCCATCTGTGTAAAGTTCACAATTTGTTTCACTTTCCATCGAAATAATAGATTAATAGTTACAAAAAATTTTGTTCACTTAAGTCCAAATTAACATGACCGAGGATCTAAAGACTCTCCACCAATTGTTATAGTGAGTGGTGGTTGTATTTTATTAATTTCTAAGATGTTACTGTTAATTTTTGGATTTGGGAATTACGGCTCAATTTGATCGAAAGATGAAAAGACAAAAGACACATGTTGATTCTATACTGTAATATTCCAAGAGCTCCTGGCAAACCCAAACAATGGCCTTTATACTTGGCAACGCGGACCTTATAGAAAGCACCTGACCACTCGGCATGAAATGCACACAATGCAGACTTTTCCTGAGAACTGTGTTTGTTCAACACAGTTCAAATTGCTATAATTAATTTCTCATTGAATGCAAACCTTAGATATTTTACATGCACAATTCATCCATTCATCTACATACACCCAGCAAATATCAATGACGAAATGAAATCAGAACTATGTCTAAATTGGCTTTTAATACGAATATCAAAGTCAATTTAGACATCGGACTGTCTTCTGAATCATATCTGGAACTAACTGTAATATGCAAATGACTGTAAAACAACTACATGTTATAGTATTATCTTTTGACTCGGTGTAGCTCAAATACTAGTCATCAATGTACAGTCTCAAAAGAGTTATTACGTGATTATATGAATTGCACAATAACAATTGCAGACAACAATTAAGAATTTCCACAGCGATGCTGCATTCATTTTGTGTGACCCCAAGCTATTTGACCGGGGCACAACGCCCATTAAAAGAGGTCTGGTTTCTGCAGACAAGTTACTCAGAGGTCATGACCTGATTCCATATGAACAAAGGAGCAACTAGTCTAGTCTCAGCTTGGACAAAGCATCTGCATGGTTCAATCAGGGTTTATACTGTTTGCCATTCAGTCCATCAAATTGGTACTCTATATTTACACTATATACACAATGCAAAAACAATATTTTTTTCGATAATATTAAATTATAGTAAAAATTAAGAATGAGCCTTCGTTTTGTTTCGTGAAATTTGGTGAAATATAGATTTTATTACGAAAAATTGTCTATGGGAATTTAACATGTGGGAAAAGGAGGAGGAGGAGCTGCGGGAGGAGTCAAAAAAAAAAAAAGAAAAAAAAGAAGCTCATCTGTATCTACACTGTTTGCCAATACCACTATACAGGCTTGTGGTGTTGAATGGATTAAACCATTTATATGTCCGGCCGATATATGGGTGGACAGATATGCAGCTGTGACTGGCGAAATTGGGCCTATGTGATTTGTGACCAGTGTAGCTCCTGATCATATATCACACCCTGTAGCATGATAACAATCTATATTATGCTTGTTAGATGCATGACGGATGTTTCATTAACGGAATGACAAACAATGCAGGCCCGGATCAGCTGCGCAAACATGATGCTGAACTGGAACTACACTGGTCGCATAACCGATAAGCCCCATTTCTCCTGTCACAGCCATGTATCATTCTGATGCTAGTACCCATGTATCTCATTTCAGTTACTGACAGAGTGAAATAGTAGAATTGATGAAAAGAATTTGAATCGCATAAATAATGTTACTGATCTGAGTGATAAACAGAATAATCTTGGTGATTGGAAACAACTACAACGCCATGTAAGATATTAAAGATAAAGAAAAGCATTATTGTATATTTTGTATTTGTGCCCGATTATTGCATGTATATTAATTTGTACGGTTTGTGGGGGATGGCCCCGACCCACCACAAACATATTACGGGGACAATAAATATTTTCAAACCTGACAAAAAAAAAGCATTATTGTTATCCAGTAAAACATTAAAACATTGATGATTGAAACCATTACATGAAAAGATTTTCCTTAAAAAGTTTGATATTGTAAAGACACTGGCCGCTGTAACGCTGCTTTATGTCCAGAATGGCAATCAGAATAGGCCCGGATCAGCAGCCGATTTCATCAAAATTGCAAAGTATACAATCGAGCAAAGTGCACTTTGAGGGAGTAATCATTTATTTTCCCCGAAATGCATTATGCCATATAGAACTAACAACTGAATATATTTGATGATTAAAAGTATGCAGAATTATTATACTGAATTTATTACATTATCACAACCAAAATGGCTGTGATAATGTAATACATTCAGCATAATAAAAAACAAGAAACGAGGCAAAGCCACGAAGGCCAGGTTTTTTCCAATCATAGACACTTGGATAACATAATTATACCCACTTTTTGTAGACTAGATGGCCGTGGCCTGCATGTCGCGCCTTGGGGCGAGGCATGGACACCAACAAAATAGATATAGTAGATGGAAAAACTTTAAGGAAAAAACTTTAACCGGACACACGGACATACGGACGTATGGACGGACGTATGCCAAAATACCGACGATATCGCGCTTTCCGCAAGCGGGTGCGACAATGATGATGAACACCCATGTGAAGTATCAAGGTATTGGGTGAAGCAGTTGCAGAGATATAGTACACGAAAAAACTTTAACAAAAGAATTCAAAGTAATTTGACCTTGACATTGGGCACAGGGGCAGCACGGTTGGGGGGTAGAATGAAAATAGGTGGATGATGATAAACACCATGAGAAGTTTTCAAGGTATGGGCGAAGCAGTTGCAGAGATATAGTATAAGGAAAAAGTTTTACCAAAAAACTTTAACCAGACGTACGTTAAAAAGTTAACGTTGAAATGGCGAAGTCAATTACGTAGAAATAATAGGTGAAGGTAAAAAAATGGTCACATGTTGGATAGTTGTATGTGGTAGGCACCCCTTGGTTATGAAGCTGTGAAAGTTTGGTGGTCCTAGGTGGTACAGTACCAAAGAAATGGACTTAAACACGAAAACTTAACATTGTAAACGCGAAAACTTAACATGAAAATGGCTAAGTAGATCGGAAAAAAAAAACTTGCGATGGAGTAACTAACATGGAATAAGCTAAAGTCGAAAAGGTGCGCGGATGGGTCAAGTTAAAAAAAAGTAACATGTTGGTAGTGATATGTCCATCGGTGGGCAACTCCCCTTGATTATGAAGCTGTGAAAGTTTGGTGGTCCTAGGTGGTACAGTAACAAAGAAATGGACTCAAACACGAAAACTTAACATTGATTGTGGACGCCGCCCGCCCGCCCGCCGCCCGCCCGGCTTTCGCCAATCCAATAGCCTGGATTTTTTCTCTCAAAAAACCTGGCTAAAAATTATCATTAAATTGAAAATTTCTCACTCAAACTGTACTTAGCAACATAAGTATACTTTGAAATTTTGGTGAAATCTGCTACAGATATGTAGCTTATATGGGCTAAGCTGGTTGCAATATTGTAATATCTAGAAAGTACCACCTTCTCCACCCAGTGTACCAAATGCATTTATTGGCATTTATTGGCAGTGTTGCATGTGAACTGTCAGTAGAATGTAGTACACGATTAGATTACGTCTAATTCCACAAAACCAGAGCACGTCTCAAGTCTAGCTACATTGTGTCTGACAACTGCTTCACCTACATCTTATCTGACAGCCATTTCAATGCTAGATAGATCTACAAATTGCCCTGGAATGTCATCTGATGCTTCACAAGTAAACATATATATTGGTGAGGGTAGAAAAATGAGCTGTCTATGGGAATTTAACATGGGGAAAAAAAGAGGTGGAGAACCTGGAGGTGGAGAACCTGGAGGAGGAGCCGAAAAACGAAAAAGTTTGGAAATTGATTCTGAAATCTAGCTAGATAGCTTGGAAATGATCTAACTAAGAAAACAAAAGCTACATTTTGAAAATCGGTCTACTATTTCTGAAATTCGAAAAATTTCCCCATGTTAAATCCCCATAACATGTGGAAATTGTTTTTTTCGCAATAAAATCAATATTAAACCGAATTTCACGAAATAAAAAGTAGGCTCATTTTAAACAAGAGGGCCATGATGGCCCTAATTCGCTCACCTGACTCCATGAACACCAGAGGAGAATGTGACATTGAGTTCATAAGTGTTTTTTAAAACAATTGTGCTATTGTTAGATGGCAGTCATCTTGGATTAAGCGATGACTCTCATTTTACCAAATCTGAAAATGCTTCACCCAAGGATCTTAACTTACTATGAAGTTTGGCCAGCATCGGCCATGTGGTTCCTGAGAAAAGGACGTTCAAAATCTCGAATAAATGGACCTTTTGGAGGCCATCATGGATGACATAATCATCTGATTCCGACAAATATTGCACCAGAGCAATCGCCTCATCGATACCTTCAATTTGATATATGACATGAGCATATTTGGTCAAAAATAAAATTTCACCCCACGTGCCACGCCCATTTTTGACCCCGGGGTCACCATTTTAACACCTTTGAAAGAGCATTCTACATCGATCATTCCTACTAAGTTTCGTCGAAATCCGGCTGGCGGTTCATGAGAAGATTTTTTAAGAATTTGTGCCATTTTTAGACGGTGGCCATCTTGGATTAGCGACGACCTCCGTTTTAACAAATATAAAAAGGCTTCACCCATGGATCATAACTGAAGTTTGGCCACCATGGGCCAAGCGGTTCGTGTGAAGAAGAATTTTGAAATCTCTAATAAAAGAACGACCTTTTGACCTTTCGGTGGCCATCTTGGATGACATGACCATCCAATTTCGACAAATAATGTACCAGAGCGATCGCCTCTTTGATACATTCGATTTCATGTAGACATGACCATATCCGGTCAAAAATAAAATTTGACCCCAATTTGACCCCACGGGCCACGCCCATTTTTGACCCCGGGGTCACCATTTTAACAACTTTCAAAGAGCATCGTACATCGATCATTCCTACCAAGTTTTGTCGAAATCCGGTTGGCGGTTCTTGAGAAGAAGATTTTTGAAGAATTTTGTGCTATTTTTAGACGGCGGCCATCTTGGATTACGTGATGACGTCATTTTAACAATTTTGTAATCCCCCTAACTAAGGACCATGACCATGAAGTTTGGTGACTATAGGCCCAATGGTTACCGAGGAGAAGACGTTTGAAAATGTTCACGGACGACGGACGGACGACGGACTCCGGACGATGGACGGACACATTGCGGTAACAATAGCTCACATGAGCTTCACTCAGGTGAGCTAAAAATGTAAAGTATACTTTTCTAGCAAAGTATACTTTGAGGGAGTAATCATTTATTTTTCCTGAAATGCATTATTTCATATAGAACTAACTAACCACTGCATATATTTGATGAATAAAAGTATGCAGAATTATTATATTGAATTTATTACATTATCACAGCCAAAATGGCTGTGATAATGTAATAAATTCAGAATAATAACAAGAAACGAGGCAAAGCCACGAAGGCCAGGTTTTTTCCAAGCATAGACACTTGGATAACATATTATACCCACTTTTTGTAGACTAGATGGCCGTGGCCTGCATGTCGCGCCTTGGGCGAGCATGGACACTAAAAAAATAGAGTATAGTAGATGGAAAAAACAAAAACTTTAACCAAAAAACTTTAACCGGACACACGGACGAACGGACGGACGTATGCCAAAATGCCGACGATATCGCGCTTTCCGCAAGCAGGTGTGACAATGATGATAAACACCCATGTGAAGTATCAAGGTATTGGGGTGAAGCAGTTGCAGAGATATAGTACACGAAAAAACTTTAACAAAAAAAATAAAATTCAAAGTAATTTGAACTTGACATAGGCACAGGATCGCGCTTTCCGCAAGCAGGTGCGACAATGATGATGAACACCCATGTGAAGTATCAAGGTAGTGGGTGAAGCAGTTGCAGAGATATAGTACACGAAAAACCTTTAACAAAAAAAATTCAAAGTAATTTGACCTTGACATTGGGCACAGGATCGCGCTTTACCGCAAGCAGGTGCGACAATGATGATAAACACCTATGTGAAGTATCAAGGTATTGGGTGAAGCAGTTGCAGAGATATAGTACACGAAAAAACTTAACAAAAAAATTCAAAGTAATTTGACCTTGACATTGGGCACAGGGGCCGCACGGTTGGGGGTTAGAATGAAAATATGGATGATGATAAACACCCATGTGAAGTTTCAAGGTAATGGGCGAAGCAGTTGCAGAGATATAGTATAACGAAAAAGTTTTAAAACCAAAAAACTTTAACCAGACGTACGTTAAAAAGTTAACGTTGATAAAATGGCTAAGTCAATTACGTAGAAATAATAATAGGTGAAGGTGAAAAAATTGTCACATGTTGGATAGTTGTATGTGGTAGGCACCCCTTGGTTATGAAGCTGTGAAAGTTTGGTGGTCCTAGGTGGTACAGTACACCGAAAAAATGGACTTAAACACGAAAACTTAACATTGTAAACGCGAAAATTTAACATTGAAAATGGCTAAGTCGACTGCGCGGAAAAAATGGGTGAAGTTAAAAAAAAAAACAAAAAAAAAAGTAACATGTTGGATAGTGATATGTGGTGGGCACCCCTTGATTATGAAGCTGTGAAAGTTTGGTGGTCCTAGGTGGTACAGTACCAAAGAAATGGACTCAAACACGAAAACTTAACATTGATTGTGGACGCCGCCCGCCGCCCCCCCGCCGCCCGCCGCCGCCCCGCCCCACGCCCGGCTTTCGCCAATCCAATAGCCTGGATTTTTTTTCAAAAAAACCTGGCTAAAAATGGTCACATGTTGGATAGTTGTATGTGGTAGGCACCCCTTGGTTATGAAGCTGTGAAAGTTTGGTGGTCCTAGGTGGTACAGTACCAATGAAATGGACTTAAACATGAAAACTTAACATTGTAAACGCGAAAACTTAACATTTAAAATGGCTAAGTCGACTGCGCGGAAAATATGGGTCAAGTTAAAAAACAAGAAACGAGGCAAAGCCACGAAGGCCAGGTTTTTTCCAAGCATGGACACTTGGATAACATAATTATACCCACTTTTTGTAGACTAGATGCCCGTGGCCTGCATGTCGCGCCTTGGGGCGAGGCATGGACAGTAAAAAAATAGATATAGTAGATGCAAAAACTTTAACGAAAAAACTTTAACCGGACACACGGACGTACGGACGGACGGACGGACGTATGCCAACATGCCGACGATATCGCACTTCTCACAAGCGGGTGCGACAATGATGATAAACACCCATGTGAAGTATCAAGGTAATGGGTGAAGCAGTTGCAGAGATATAGTACACGAAAAAACTTTAACAAATAAATTCAAAGTAATTTGACCTTGACATTGCGCACAGGGGCCGCACGGGGTTGGGGGTTAGAATGAAAATATGGACGATGATAAAACACCCTATGAAGTTTCAAGGTAATTGGGCGAAGCAGTTGCAGAGATATAGTTATAACGAAAAAGTTTTTTAACCAAAAATTTAACCAGCACGTACGTTAAAAAGTTAACGTTGAAAATGGCTAAGTCAATTACGTAGAAATAATAGGTGAAGGTAAAAAAATGGTCACATGTTGGATAGTTGTATGTGGTAGGCACCCCTTGGTTATGAAGCTGTGAAAGTTTGGTGGTCCTAGGTGGTACAGTAACAAAGAAATGGACTCAAACACGAAAACTTAACATTGATTGTGGACGCCGCCCACCCGCCACGCCCGTCCGCCCGCCGCCCGCCTGGCTTTCGCCAATCCAATAGCCTGGATTTTTTTTCAAAAAACCTGGCTAAAAATTAACAAAAAAATAATGCTCGCTACTGGAGCCCAGAGTTTTTATAATAGTCCTATATTTATCTACATATCATATCTGCACAGGTCCACATATTGCCACAATATTGTCAACACAGTTTACGGAAATGTAATACCCAGGTATAATAATTTACCTGTATAAATTACCTGTAATAATTTAGCTGGACATTTAGTGGTCAAGCTGGAAATTTGTTCAGCTGGAGAAGGCTATTGTTCTCTCTACAGGTAAGGTGTACAGAGCGCACGAGAAAACGGGTCTTCATGCATTAATGTTCAGTTTGTAGCATAGAAAGAAATAGAGTTTGACCTTGACCCTGGATCCAGGATTTTTTTTTAATAGTCCTATATTCATCTACATATCATAGTAAAGGTATGTATAAAGTTTGATGACAGTAGCTGATAAGGTGTTGGAAGTAATGACCGTAACACGAAAACTTAACATTGAATGATGACGCCGACACCGACGCCGCCGACGACGCCGCCGACGCCGACTCCGGAAAAGCAAAACCTATGTCTCGCTTTCCGCTTCGCGGGCGAGACAATAATCATCTAAAACATGGATACATTCTATTGGATACATGCTTTCTTTATTTCCTAAATCCGACGGGTACAGTAGTCGGCAAATATAACAAAATCGAAAGATGCGATGGCTCGAAAGATGCGATCACTCGAACAAAATGTGCGGTCCCGTGGCATTTCGAGCCATCGCGATTTCACTGTATACAGAAAATGGAGCCTTAACATTGTGACCAGTGTAGAGTTGATCACAAAATTTGCACAGGTGGTTGTCAAGCGCACTAACATGTATTATTATAGTATATGGCCTACCCGGTAGTCCCTGATCTTTCTCAAGAAAACATGGTTCGACAGCACTTCAGAATCATTTCCACAGGAAATGATTCTAAAGTGCTGTCAAATCATGTTTTTGATGAGAACAAGAAAATGTAGCCAGTTGGCACACAAATACCACATGTGGTAGATTGGAGAAACTCCGGAAAAAAATTTAAACGGACAGATGGAGCGACAGACAGTCAAAAGACTATCACGACGCCGACGATGCTGGGGGTATGCCATTTGAGCTCTTTCTGCACTTAGTGCAGGCGAGCTAAAAATAGAAAATAAACAGCAAACAACGTTTACTTCAGCATTGTAAGGGATAATCTGTTCCACATCATTTACCAATGGCAGACTACACATTTCTACATGCTCCAGTTCAGCTCTAGGAGCAATCTGGCCTGTTTTCAGAACACCGGCATAATGTGGTAAGTGTAAAAGCCTAATATTACACATGTGTAATAAACAATAAACACCATCATAAAATGTGCTTAACCTATCAGTGTAGTAACTAACTTGACTTATGATAACTGCATGTGAGCCATCCGCTGGCAAAATAAAGGAAAGTGAAGACTTCTGTACCCACCAGGAAACATAATCAAAGGACTGAACGTCCAGAAATTCTTCGCAGTATGTGTTTCTGGATGACACATGGACTAACAATTAATATAGAGTGGGAAGCGGTTCGCGAAAAATAAGCGCGGGAATTTCACAGCAGCAACAATAACAAGTTAAAAATATATTTTTGGAAAACAGCAAGATTGTATTCATGCACCGAACCATGGTGTTACG
The DNA here is from genome assembly GCA_029237695.1 of Conchocele bisecta. Classification (NCBI taxonomy): domain Eukaryota; kingdom Metazoa; phylum Mollusca; class Bivalvia; order Lucinida; family Thyasiridae; genus Conchocele; species Conchocele bisecta. The sequence continues at coordinate 201,703,516 of CM055265.1, read as the reverse complement.
AATCGCGAATAATCAAGTCTGGCGGTTAATCGTCCCACCCTTAGACGTCCCACCCTTAGACTACAGAAACATTTGCAATAACAAATTTAGCACAAAAACGTAAACAAAACATTTATCACACTGAAAAGGCGATCAAGCTAAGTTGTTAGAACTATTTTTTTATGACGTAAGACTCATGTTTTTAAAAAGAGTTCAAACCGCAAAATATGTGCTGCGACTGACATTAGCTCATTTGCATAAAACTGGAAAACCTCAAATTTGGTTGTTAGTTGTATAATTCTTCGCTGGCGCTCGAATAAAAAGATTGCATTTACTCTGTTGCCATGTATTAATACTAGAATGTCGATGCGGCCCCATTAAATATTATTTCATCACCACAAAGTAGTATTTCATTCCCACAAAATAACATTTCTATGCGTTTCATGTACTACACAATATGGGTTGCTAAACTTATCAGGGGCATGATTAATATAATCATGCTGGTGAAAATTGGATGTTACTTTCGGCCACAAAATCCGGGGTCCCAAAAAAAACAGAATAGCATCTGATCATTGCACTTCCTCATTTTCACTATGATGAAAATAGAACGATGATGCTTCATGCATCGACAACCAATATGGCCCGGGATGTAAGAATGCCGAGTCAAATTGGACCACAAGACGAGAAAAGGGACCTCTTAATTTTCTTACACATGTTCATAAGAATGTACTATATATAGTCCACCAATCACATTCAAATGTAAAGATAACATACAGAGCTCCAGATAAGGTGCGTATTTGCGTAAATACCCAATTAAAATTGCCAAAAACCCAATTGAAATCCGAAGTAGCGAGTATCAAAAAGCAATGAAAAATTTGTGGTATCTTTATCATGCTACAGAAAACAATAAACAGACCACAAATATAGCATATTTTCTTATTATTCCATGAGAACACACTTGGTACTTCATTAGAATTGTCTCCAAGGAGACAATTCTAATGAAATACCAAGATGTGTTTTCATTTAGAAGCAAACCACTCAATAATTGCGGTCCGCTGATGTGTAAAGAGTTGTGTGATTCTATTTTACACAGTTAAAATTTTGAAATACCCAATTACTTGAGAAATGATGGAGTGACAATACTCAATTACTAATTCCTTACCTGGAGCCCTGAACATATATAAATGTATGCATATTTGTAAGTCAGCAGGGACTCATGGATACAGATCCGACAAAAAAAAACAACGTTAATGCAAATTTTTAAATTATTTCATACTTCATAAGCCGGGGGTATAAGACAGACAGACAAGTACAACAAACTTGTACATAAACTTACTCTGGACAAAGATTGCTTCCTTGAGAATGACCCATCCATAGCCGTAGACGGTGTCGCCAACACGGTAGGTGGCGCTTGGGTTGTTGAAGATGATCTGGAACTTCTCGAGACGAGACTCCATGCCCAGCTGCACGCGTCAACACGTCTACAAATATAAATTAGGAACCATAAAATGTATGGCCACTAGAATCTAACAAGAAATATGTCTGTATTATTATACCGTATTTATTCTAATACTAGCCCCCCTCTCTAATAGAAGTCCCCGTCCCATAGTTGCATTGTAAATATGTCATTTTCACATACAAAAGCCATTTAAAACATCGTTTTAAATGGCTTTTGTATGTGAAAATAACATATATTGATCCTATTTTCCACGTTTTGATCCCCACAAATTGCATAGCCCCGGGGGTGTTTATTAACTCTTTGCATGCTGGGAAACTTGTGGGCTATAAATAAATTTGTAAGTCTGAAGCATTATGAGTGGTTCATTGACTGAATGGCAAACTGTGCAGATCCTGATCATAATGTGCGGATGCACAGGCTGATCTGGATCTACACTGGTCGCAAAACCCATAATCCCACTTTCTCCAGTCACAGCCAAAAATATTAACTTGCGGAATAAAGCATACAAAAACAAAACCATTAACTCTTTGCATGCTGGGAAACTTGTGGGCTATACATAGTTCAAAAATAACGTTTCGTCTGACGTGATCGGTATGAAGTTAGCGCTCGCATTTTATTAATTAAAGCGTTTATTGATACGGATAAACCTCGCTCGCTCCTGCCTATAAGAACAACAATGTTAGACGCAGAACGCTTTTTCTTTCGGATATTTTTGGACTTTTTATCGGATCATTCAAAACAGAACATTTTTTTTTTTAAAAGTATTTCCGGGCCAGAGTATCGGTGATGCTCTGGCGCCAATGCTGGCCGAAAAGGATGTGCTCATCAAGGACCTGTCTGCCTCAAGCAAATGCGAGAAATCTACAGCCTCCGACGTACCAAGAGACACCCTGGGGGAGGTCCTGCACGAGTTCGGCACCAGTCATTTTTGTGACCGTTGCCCCTAGAGGTTTGTAGTGGTGGACCGATAGTATCTATGCATCGTTTGGCTTGTGCGCAGTTGATGGCATATTTTTTTAGTAACCTCATATCAAACCGGAAGTTCGGAACACGAGCCGTGTCATGGGTTTTCGCGACCATTTTTTTTTTCACTTCCACATCGAAAAAGGCAGCGTTACAGTAGAGCTGGCCGTTTTTGGTGTAAAATTAAAGTGCAAAATTGTTGGTTAATGATGCCTCTGTGTGTTTGTGGGTCCTTGTAGATTCATTTTGAATATATGTTAATAATAATTCAACTCCAAATCACAATGTTATTATCAATCAAATTGAGCTGCATCATCACCCGTACAACGAGAAAACTATTAATAAATAGAGGATATTCATATTTTTGCAGTGAATGTGCCATATGTTCATCGAGTGGTGTGACATGTCCATATTTCACGAGTGCCGGCAGGCATTTCAGACCACAACATGAACATATACGTATGTCACATCCGTTGCAAAAAAATGAATATTCTATTTATTACAATTACCAATAATGTGAGTTAATTTACAGATCTTTATATGATAACTTTACAATTATGCATCTGCAGCACGACGTCAAAACGTCGTAATACGTCACGCGAGTTTGTTTTTTTGTTCATTGGTGTTTAACGGCCTATCAACAGCTAAGGTCAATTAAGGCCGGGCCAACGGGTTGGACTATCCCGTATTCAACCTGTCCATAATGAGGGAAATTCACAAAATCAGAGCTCAATATTTACATAAACTATATATTCAGCCCTGAAATTAGAATATCCTGACCTGGTGCCAGGTCCATACCACACCAGAGTCACTTAGCTCACCCCAAAAGTAATATGATTAGCTCTAATCTTATTACTTTTTTAATGGGGCATAACAGGATTTAGCTCTCAAGTAGCAGGGGGCCGAAAATGTACAGGAGGGCCAAACCATGTAATGTCGGCATTCCGGTAAGGATGAACGCCGATCATTAAATTACCCATCGCTTGCTCCCAACCAACCACCCACCACGGACGTGAGACGAACGCCCTACTTAACCAGAATATGAATAAAGATACCGGAATATCACATTGTTTAATTGATATTTATGTCACAATGTTAGCATGCATTCCTACATTTTAAGTATATTTTGTTATACTGTATGTCCTGAATTTCCTATGTTATGCAGAACTTGAATTTATTTTTTTTGCTAATCTCCTACCCTAATTTTTCCCCGCACCAAATTAAAAAAAAAAATCAGTAAACCAAGTAATTAAAAAAAGAGGCCTTACATACCTAAGTGTACTGTTGATACACTCCTGGCAATGCATCTGCTCCAATGGTGATACAAATTCTAATTTACAACTATGCAAACTTATTCACTATATGGATTATTGGACATATTTAGTAAATTTCTAAGATCAATTTTGAATTCCTAAGATCCTAATTATAACTGTGCCTGCTTTTCACTTCGAATAGGGTGCGTCTATTAGGATATATATGGTATGTGCTGAGGAAAGAAAATTGTAAAACATGTTCTATACTAAATCTTGTTTATAGACCTTACTGATGTAGTGGAAGGGAAATTGAAATGAAAGTGAATGGGTTTAACGTCCCAGCAACAGCTAAGGTCATATAGAGACGGGACCACAGTTTAAAGTCTCATCGGACAGACCAGTGGGATGGAAATACTACGACAGTATTTTTGATGCCTAAGGCAAGGTTTGAACCCACTACCTCCAGATTGGAAGGTCAGGTGTTCTAACCCCCCTAGGCCACAATTAAGCCATCCTTGTAGTGGATGGAAATGGAAATTTGCAATTAACCCTTAGACCACTATCTTATTTTTTTTTGTCGTCTGCTGTTTATTTTCTGTTTTCCAGTTTTATCATCAAAAACATGCTTTGACAACACTTTAGAATAATTTACAACATGCTTTGAGAGCACTTCAGAATCATTTCCGTTGGAAATGATTCTGAAGTGCTGTCAAAGCATGTTTTTATTGAGAAATAAGGCAAGATATAATAGAAGCAGCAGACGGCAATTGTTGTGAGTAGCGAGCGGTTTAAGGATTAAAAGCGTTTTCCACATGCAAAGCTATTAAACTGTGTGCTTTTTTCTTCCTGCTCTATACCACGGAGACGCCACTAGCTAGTTGTGGTAGTTTTATTGTTTTAAACTAATCATGTTATTTCATCAATTTTCGTGCTCTATCACAGAATTAATCAGCATATTGCAATAAACATGCTTTGTTAAGAGAGAAACATCAGTAAAACAGATAATGCTGTATCTATAGCAACTGGTGGTGAAATTCAGATCAATCTGCAGTGACCTATCTGCTCCTGGGTGAGAAAACACAACCCAGCTAGAATTTGCAAACAAAGTAGGACCTGATCAGACTGCACATCTGTGATCAGGTCCTACATTGTTTAGGGGCGGAATGAACTAGTTTACTATATTTTCGAACTAGCACCGCTCGTTCGTCGACCGAGTTTAGCTCGGGAGACTGCTAGGTGGGTCCGGCGGTATGCCCTCCGGAATATGTTTGATATCTACATCCCATTTTGCTGTGTTCTGGCGCATTTTATCTTTACTCGCCAAATTTTGGGGGGGGGGGGGGGGTGGTGGGGGTGGCGTGCGCCAGGTTTTCCTCTATGTGGATCCGCCCTTGTTGTTTCCATAAGTATGCCAGTATTACTACTGTAGGCTGATGTGAATGGAATATAGGAATGAATGGCCTTTTTGTGGAATTTATCGGGGTATAAACTTGGAAAAGTCACGGGAATACTGTCCAGTATTCCCGCGACTTTTCCAAGTTTATATCCCCGATAAATTCCACAAAAAGGCCATTCATTCCTTATAATTCCAGCATTTGAAATAAATTCATCAAGAAAATGTGTTTATTTTCCGTTTTCTTAAGAATTATTTTAACTGCGCCTCACGGTTACGGAAAGTAGTTCGCGTGGGAGTTTACTGGGATATCAATTTTGGACAGAGACTTGCTACGGGCCAATCAAATGTTAGGGAATTGTGTAAATATTTTTGTGCTGGAATTATTGAGCTATAAACATCAAGTTGGTTTTCCGAAGAGATGGTTTCGTAATCTACAGCTATCTATAGCTGTTGAATCTTGTCAGGGACAGACAACTCCATGTGATCTGTACACCGTTATCATGAGAGCTGCAAACCTAATTTGCATTGTAAAAGCCTGTTTTACATATTTGACACGGATTGTATTAAAATGCTCTAGAATATTGGGAGATCCCAGACTGTTCTTGGGGATATTACAAAGTGAAATATTGCCTCTGCTGTAATATATAATGTCAGTATTGTGGGAAGCTAACACAAGCATGCGGAACTGCAATATATTAACACATTGCTATCAACAATATTTTATTTTGATTTATCGACTCAATTTGGTTTTGAAACAATGAGCCTGTATGGAGGAGATCATCACTGTAACTACAATCTCTCCACTAATCAGGCACGAGTCCAACATTTCTGGTTAGTGAGGGGGGACGTTTTAATTGAAATATTTTACTACATTTTTGAACGAGCAACCGAGCGGAGGTCTGGAGACTGCTAGGGGTCCGGGGTGGGGGGGGGGGCGCATGCCAGGCATGGGAATGGAGCAATAATATCCCCAATCCGGAAATGTTTTTACCGACCTGATCAAGCCGTGCATAGCGTGGCGAGTTGCTAGGGGGGTTTGGGTAAAGGTGACTATGTAGTCTGCTAATTAGCACATCATCGGTGTCAAAATTTCATTAGAATCGACTCCGGAGGACGCTATTCTAAAGAAATTCCAAGACATACAATGGTGTCGGCTAATTCTGCGCACCTAAGGCTTTCCAAACAAATTTATATGGCATTACCATCTCCATATTCAGTCAAACAAACAAAATGGTGAGCAGCATACTGGATCAGCATAGCAAAATTGGTATTAAACTTGAAGCAGAACTATCCAGTGACATCATGGCAGGTTAGTTTCTTCGTTTAACAGTTAATTTAGTAAATAAGACAGCTATTCCATCAGCATGGTCTGAGGATTTTACACATTTTGACTCTATTCGGAATAACTTTTCACCAAACTATCGGAATGTGATAAAATTGTGCCACATTGTAGTAACTAATCAGCTTGTTTATTCCAACATCTAAATAGTTTATTATGACGTACGCATGGCTAAATTTGACGTGAATTGCGCATTAGCCGATGCGCAGAGTTAGCCGAAATGACAGTAATTACAGAGAGGAATAAGGAAAATACTGCTAATTTGTTGGCTGTTATTTTCACCACTGCCCTTACCACACTTAGATCAGCAGTCACCCGAATCACTTATGTGGTTCCTGCCCACAAATTGATGGACATGTAGCTGTGACTGGAGAAATGTGGCTTATGGCATTTGTGACCCGTGTAGCTCCTGTAGCCGATTTCACCAAAATTGCAAAGTATACTTTTCTAGCAAAGTATACTTTGAGGGAGTAATTATTTATTTTCCCCGAAATGCATTATTTCATATAGAACTAACGACTGCATATATTTGATGATTAAAAGTATGCAGAATTATTATACTGAATTTATTACATTATCACAGCCATTTTGGCTGTGATAATGTAATAAATTCAGTATAATAAAAATTAATAAATTTATCCTTAAATTGAAAATTTCTCCCTCAAAGTATACTTTGCTAGAAAAGTATACTTTGCAATGTTGGTGAAATATGCTACAGATCAAATAACAGATTCCTTAAGTCCTGTAACGGTCTATATTGCTTGTTAGGAGCATGAAGGTTGCTTCATTGATGGAATAGCAAACAGTGCAGATCCTGTGCAGATGCACAGGCTGATCTGGATCTACACTGATCGCAAAACCCATTTCTCCAGTCACAGCCAGAAATGAGTGGGTGCGTAAACTCGGACTTATCAATGCATGGCAGCCATATCTGCGATAACAGAAAAACACATTTTACACGCTGATGTGTGACAATAATCAGTTTATTCACGTTTTTAACAAAAGCTCATATTAGTTTCCCACGTAACCAGTGAGTGTTATTGAATTTACGGTGGTATTGGTCCGTAATAATATCGAGGGGGTGGCACAGATTGATTTATGGTAATGGAATTTGGATGTTTCACTAATACCCGACTAAATCGGTCAATTGTAACATTCTACGATGACAATTTGGTTACAAATAGCACTGTACATTCAGCAATAAAATTATGATAAAAACTTATAGTTAGGAAATCCGTCCGTACACTGGATCACTTGGCCCTAGGTGAGAACAGTAAGATTTCTTAACCCTTACAATGCAAAATTAAATCAACAATAATATGGTCTGACAATACTTTAGAATCATTTCCAATGGAAATGATTCTAAAGTGCTGCCAAACCATGTTTCTATTGAGAATAAAGACAAAATAAAAAAAATTGTGTTTCTCGTATTCTAATGTGGGGGGGGGGGGGGAGATGGTGGTGGACAAGCATGGTACATTCAGCACTAAAATTACAACGAAAATTTTGCCAGGCACCCTTACTACACTGGTTCGGCCCGTCGCACTAAACTTTGTACGACTAAGATGTTCAATTATGCAGCCTATGCTCAATAAATGTAAATCCAAAAATTGATTATAAGAAAACATTGCTAATGTGAAATCAACAGACTATCATAATTTTGCACTTACAAACATTTTAGTCGTACAAAGTTTAGTGAAATGGGCACCTGGTGTGAATCCCACTAAGATTCACCTTTTTTTTTAAAGGTACATGCCCACTCAGTAGGCACAAAATGTTCTTAAATTAAATAAGTGTATAATTGTGTCACCATTCCACCAGTTCTAAAAATTACGAGTGCCCGCTATAGAGATATAATCATTTAGTAATATTTATTTTACTGACTCGCGGTGGTATCAGGTTTTTTTCATATGCAAATAAGGCATGATATTTTTTAATTATTTATACTAATTAAAGGCGCCACCTGAAAAAATAATATTTTCGACAGATTATAAAGTATGATCATTGTACATCAAAAAATAAATACAGAGAATAAATAGTATTGTCCGTTAACATTTTAAGGAAACACGGTTATCGCCCCTGATATCAGTGTGGAAATTTACATCCGATATGCCAATCAATACGTGGGGTAATGGTGAATGAATATTTATTTGGCCAGAAAATGTCTCAGATGATGTCTCCGATATAAAGAATATTTTGTGCCTACTGAGTAGGCATGTACCTTTAAGATGTGAATCCTTAAGGATTGATTCATCGTGAAGATACGCAGACCCTCCCGTCTTTTAAAGGTTCTGAGAAGACGATGAACATGTTCAGGCTATTTCTCAACGTGTCTCCCAACGTGTCTCCCTACGTGTCTCCCCAACAGTCGTCTATGAACACCTACAAACCTGATACATGTAAGAATGTCACTGCTCTGAGGTCAGCTGGTGTGCAGGCTTTATGTAGAACCTTTTTTATTATTTTTTCCAGCATGTACTAATTACATATAGGCCACAATGTGAAAAACCTGACTTCTTTCATTGTTGACCAATATGGCGGCTCAACAGCTTGCACCTACAGTACAGCCACCGCGAAACCCGCACATTTTTTGTAATTGCGGCAACCAATTTAGCTTTAGCGCGGAATATTGCCGCAATCTCTCGCAAAACGTCCCGTGTACAACGTACATGTACATGTTATCGCACCTTTACCGCCGCGTTTTGCGGCAAAATGGACACGGTAAAATGAGGCAAAACTCGGCAATTCACTCTGAAAATATGTACATTGTTTGATTGAATGAAGTCAGTTCTACCCTTGTAGACATGCATTTCGCATGGATCGATTTGATATATCTGTCAATAAATCATGTTCGAACATCCATGGCCATACCGATATTGATCATGTAAGATGTAGATATCAAACAGGCATACCGGTATTCAGAATATTGATCATGTAGGATGTAGATATCAAACAGGCATATTCAGAATGTGAACGCTGTTTGGGGAACACCAGTTCTGGGATTGAAAGAAGTTTACACAGATCTATTACACAGATCTATTACATACATGTACACATGTATTATAGACATACATGTAGTCGAACACCCGCACGTACGGCCACCTCATTTCATTTCGTCACAAAGGAATGAAAAAATTTACACCTCTAATGATTTGCTCGACAGGTAAAATAATAAAGCAAAACATCGCAAAACGCCGCATTTTCTGTCCATGAAAACGCCGTAAATTGTGGCAAATGTGCCGGTGATCCGTTTTATGATTTCGCCGCGTTTTGCCGCAATTGACTTGGGTCACGATTGCGGCAATTTATTTTAACAATTGCGGCAATACCGCGAGAATTTTGCGACGCTTTGCGGCATTTCGAGGCAAACCAGCCGCAATAGGTAGGAAATTCCGCGCTGGCGAAAAACTCTGCAAAGCAAAAAATGTGCGGGTTTCGCGGTGGCTATACTGTATGTGGCTGTGACTCGAGAAATATATAGAGTTTATTCAACTTCCATTTTGAAAATACCCCCCCCCCCCCAGATTTATTCCCCCCCCACCCCCCCCCCCCCCCCACCCGAGACATCTGGAAATCCGATAAAGAAACGAGTGCGGAGCACACGTTTCTTTGTCGGATTTACAGATGTCAAGGGAAATAAATACGGTATTTCAAAACGGAACAAACTGTATATTACATGCTCTTCGAAAAATGTGAAATTTCGCTTATAACGTTGTAAAAATTGACAATTTTGACGTAAGCGTATGAATTGTTTTTTCGCCGTAAATGATGTCAAAACGTGACGTCAATTACGTCTCACGAATGTCTAGGAGGAAATATTTCCTTCAAAATAAATAAATCCTTCCAGGATCACGGTAAATCACTGGGCAACATGTAATATATGGGATTTATGACCAGTCTAGTTCCTGATTTTCTAGCATGCTACTGTAGCCTGATCAGGATCTATACTGCTTGCTAGAAGAATGTTAGCTTAGGTAATCTCAGCTCCACGGATGTCTTTTACTATTTCATCTGTCTTTTATATTTTCTGTATCTATCGGGCTGAGATAATCTCAGTTCTACGGATGATTTTACTATTTCATCTGTCTTTTATATTTTCTGTATCCGATAGATCCAGAAAATATAAAAGACATATGAAATAGTAAAAGACATCCGTAGAGCTGAGATTATCTAAGCTAGAAGAATATCAGATGTTTAAATTCCTTAATTGGTGACCTGTGCAGATCCAGATCGTGAGTGAGTGAGTGATAAAGGGTTTTTTTAACGTCGCTTTTCTGACATAGAGGGTACAAAGCCTCAGGGAGTCTACGCAGACGGGGTCAACGGGTCGAGTCCCGTATCCACCTGCCCGAGGGGGGTAAATCCCCAACTTCAGAAACTCAATATTTCAATCAAAATATATATTTCAGTCCTGAAATTAGAACAACTGACTTGGTGCCAGGCCCTTCGCCACACCAGCAATCATTTATCCCATTCCCTAAAAAGTAATAGGAATTAGCGCTAACCTTACTTTTTTATATATGGGGCCTAGCCTGACTCAACTCTCACATACAGAAAGCCAAAAATGTACATGAGGGCCCAAAAATCCGGTATAGTGGGTTCCGGAAAGTATGAACACAATCGTTAAGCCAGTTTAATCGCCTTTTACGACAAGCAATGGCTACTGCAGCACTATTCTCAGGATCAGTTGATCCCACCCCGGTGCCTGCACGGGGCCGATCCAGATCAGACTGCGCGGATGCGCAGGCTGATCTGGGTCTACACTGGTTACACAGACATATGTGGCCAGTCTAGCACCTGGTCTGTATTAATTTAACCCATTAAAGATGGGATATAAATATAGCAGTATGAAACTGTTAGATGGAAAAAAATCCTATTTTCTTTATTTCATCTCAAAAGTATATGTTGTTACCACTCATTTGAACCGTCTCGACGAGACGGTTCAGATGAGTGGTAACAAAATATACTTTTAGGGAGAAATAAACAAAATACTGAGATTTTTTTTCAACAAATATTGTTACATGGTTTCCGTTGTTTGCACATATGTGCAAATATATAGCGCGTGCTGTTTGCATATGGCTTTAGGCAATGCTCATTCCGGGGCCGCGCGTAATGGAAGTGCCTTCATGACGTCACAACGCGGAAGTGCCTTTATGATGTCACTACTTCATGACGTTCATGACGTGGCCCGGAATATGAATACCGAAAATTATCTACGTGAATGGGACGATTTATAAAAGTACTGAAAATACTGAATATAATGCTCAAATTACATCAGTTTTTTGTTGGAAATGTAACAATAACGTTTAATCGATCAAACCTTATATTATCGTATCCTTAGACTGAAATGGGTATATAATAACTATAAATAACTGCACTGTTTTTTTAGAAGCACACCAAATGTTTCGGTGACTGAATGGTGACAAGTGAAGACCCTGATCAGACCGTGTGCATGTGCAGGCTGCTTAGGGTCTACACTGGTCGTAAATCCCATTGCCCATATAATGTATGAACAATTACTTCTGAAGCCACCATGGGCTGAATAGTAAACAGTGTAGATCAGACTTATCACTAACAGTGTCAACACTGTTTGCCAGTGCTGTTGTAGGTTATGTGCTATGGTCGTACCGATTTTGTAGTTGCAAAGGTTACAGAACACAGGTTTGGCAACACAGGAGGAAACCAAATCTAGGATTTATTGGTGTTTAACGGTCTATCAACAGCTAAGGTCATTTAAGGCCGGGCCAACGGGTTTGATCCCGCATTTAACCTGCTGCATTGGGGGGAAATCCCAAACTCAGAATGTAATATTTACATTCAAAATAAATATAAATTCAGCCCTGAAATTAGAATAATCTGACCTGGTGCCAGCTCCATACCGCACCAGTCACTTAGCAATGCTAGGAACCATATGGAATGTAATGTAAGAGAAAACCTATATTTCGATCAGTGGAAAGCCTGGTCTGGGTCTATATTTGTCACAGAGGCAATACGATTGGTTTTGTCAGATTATTACTCTCGCATATGACAGCTTTCAAAACAGAACTAACACCATAACATGAATTGTCTGTATAATGTTACATTATGGAACAAATAGACGTCATTTGATATAACATATGAGTAGCTCTAAATATTTCAACATTTATGGCTGTGACAGGAGAAATGGGGATTATGCGTTTTGCGTCCAGCACAGATCCAGATCAATCAGCCTGTGCATCCGTCACAAATTCAATAAGCCCCATTTCTCCAATCCCAGCCATATTTTAGAATCATGTTACATAAAATTATCTGAAGGACATTATTATTGACCTTTGTATTCGCAGACAGCCTGGGCCCGGTTGCTCAAAACCTCTGTTAGCTTAACAGACTGTTAAATCCTTAGCAATGCTAAGGATTTAACAGTCTGTTAAGCTAACAGAAGCTTTGAGCAACTGGGCCTAGAAGGACAAATGGACAAAATTATCTGAACAAGAGTATTCCGCTCAAAATACAAACCACGACAAGAGTTTAAAAATGTAGTTTTTAGTTGTACTATCTAACCCTTAGATCGCTACACACAACAATTGTCGTCTGCTGTTGCTTTTATATCTTGCCTTATTTCTCAATAAAAACATGTTTTGACAGCACTTCAGAATCATTTCCAATGGCCAATGGAAATGATTCTAAAGTTCTGTCAAAGCATGTTGTAAATTATTCTAAAGTGCTGTCAAATCATGTTTTTGATGATAAAAATGGAAAATAGAAAATAAACGGCAGATGACAAAAAATTAAGATAGCGGTGTAAGAGTTAACTATTTGCATGCTAGCAGTGAAAATGGGTTACCAGATAAGCTAGACCGGCCACAAATGTTATAAGCCCCATTTCCCTAGTCATAAGTTACATTATCATTTCAATTTTATCAACCTCTTATATTATCATAGCATAGGGGCTGATCTAAAAGGGCCTTATTAATTGGTTGCTCTTATTTCTCGACCAACCAACGCACAGCATTTTGTCACAATTACAGTGGGGTCAGCGTGTAAATGCACACAAGAACGAACACGACAGGTTGGAACCAACTTGTCGTGTTCGTTCGTGTGTGCACTTACACGCTGGCCCCACTGTAATCGCATATTGTGACGCTTTCACCAATATATATTGAATAAATAATTAAATGTTGCAATATGTGCAAAGTAATATTTAGTAACAGCTGTCCTGCCTTGTTGACGTAATTTCATGTGACGCGAACCATGTCACCGCAGTTGCATGATCGATTCGGTCTAAAACCGCCACGCACATAATGGTATTGAGATTTGAAAGGGTGCATCGGAGTTTCCGAATTTGGGACGGCAATCCGTTTAAACGTAACATGTGCACGCAAACGAAAACAAAGTTTTTGCATTGTTTATATAGCTGTAAAATTTGGGCAGGTTTTGGGAAACAGATAGTATTTCTTTTACCTTGACATTGGGCATACAGGCTGCATGGGTGGGCAGATGTCAAATAAGTACCGGTAAATGAGGTTTCAAGCCAATCTGACATATGGTAACAGATAATAATGTAGCCCGAGAAAACAGTTGGGGTACATAAAAATATGGATGACGATAACTAGAATATTCAGTTTCAATTCAATCTGAATTAACACATTCCTTTCGAATTACACCTCGGTGCGAAATTTGTGAAATCTTTTATTATTATTTTTGTTATTTCTCAATGAAAGTATAATTATGTTGTGACCACTCATTTGAACTGTCTCGATGAGATGGTTCAAATGGTGGTCGTCGACATATACTTCTGAGTGCATAGAAGGAAAATATTTAGGATTTTCTGCAAACATATAATGGCGTCTCCTCAGCATGTAAATGGTAAAGATATACAAGGTACCTAAAACTATAATGGAGATGTTGCAAAACATAATCACATATATTTTTTAATCCATTTGGCTGTGACCTTATGCACGTTGGTCACAACGTGTAAGCCATAGACTAAAATGTGGATGCTGATAAATAAGCATGTAAAGTTTCAAGTCAATCCAAGTAATGATTGCGGAGATAAGAGTAATCTAGAAACTTTACCGCAGATTTCGGACAGACAGACACATGCACACATGGAAGTCATTCTAAACACTGTTTTAGCGAGCTTGACAAAACTCAGGAAAACACTGTAGAGTACAATAATAATACATATTTACCAAATTTCACTAGGACATCAGACGAAGTGAGAATAGGTTAAAATCCCAGGTGAATGTCAATATTATATTGCCAAAACACTATATTGAACACTGAAACTAAACTTTCTGACTATTTAGAAATTGAATATAACATTTATGCACAATGACTTCACGTAGATTAAAATACGTACTTTACTTATGAAAAGTATGTTCTGATATTATGTTCTCGCACATACAAACATACTGTTATAAATCAACACAGCAACACTACGAAAAGTATGTACCAATATTATGTTCTTGCGCATACAAACATATTTCTTTTATAAACACAGCAACACTATTGAAGTATGTTAGCTACTGTAGTTGCACATATGAATAGAATGTTTTATAAAAACACACAACGCTGTTGATATAGCCGCCACTAGTTATAATAGTAACTGAGGAGAGTGTAGGGTGATGGATATATATATACCAGCTGTATGTCACCAAACACACAACACCACAGATACAACCAGCCTACAAGCTCTATATTCTAACCAGGCTCTGCATTCATGCCGCACACCAACATCAACACAAGGTTATGACACACAGTGTAGACACTGATCAGACTGCACACGTGCAGTCTGATCAGTGTCTACCCTGTGTGTCTACCCTGATATCTCGCAGATTATTATCTATGCTGGTACCGTGATTTCCAATATTTTGTAAAGGTCACAACTACACAAGTTGAGCAACTCGGAAACCAAGCCAGGATTCCATGGAAAATAATGCAAGGAAGAAAAAAAGTGTATTTACAATCTGTGTGTTGCATAATTACATAACTTACACTGGGAAAATAAGTATTTGCTGTGCCTATAACATTCTGATGAATACAATAATACAGAATGAGAAAACAAGCAACTTGGCATTGTCAGTTTAAAATAGGGCCAACTCAATCACATTGAAATTATTTACGATGAAAAGATAAAAAAAGATAAAAATGGTCATCACTGCCGGTGATACCATCATCAGCATCGTGTGATGGTTTCAACCATTCACCCCTAAGTAACTACAATGGATTTTGATACGTTAATTTTGCAACCAATCTAATCGGCACAAAATGATTTTCAGTTTTCCAGTCCATTTATGAAAAGGTGGTGTTTTTGTTCTCAAAAATATGAAAATTACCACTATACAGGCCTGTGTTGTTGAAAGGGTTAAGATAGAGGTTAACTGTATCCTGAAAAGCCCAGAAATATGACCCATGCATGCCTGTGGCTGGAGAAATGGGCATTATGGTTTTTGTGCCTACAGGTGGAAGTCTTGGACCTGTGACATAAAAACAAGAGGGCCATGATGGCCCTAATTCGCTCACCTGACTCCATGAACACCAGAGGAGAATGTGACATTGAGTTCATGTGTTTTAAAAAAATTGTGCTATTCTTAGATGGCGGTCATCTTGGATTAAGCGCCATCATGACTCTCATTTTACCAAATCTGAAAATGCTTCACCCAAGGATCTTAACTTATTATGAAGTTTGGCCAGCATCGGCCATGTGGTTCCTGAGAAAAAGACGTTAAAAATCTTGAATAAATTAACCATTTGGAGGCCATCATGGATGACATAATCATCCGATTCCGACAAATATTGCATCAGAGCAATCACCTCATCGATACCTTCAATTTGATATATGACATGAGCATATTAGGTCAAAAAAGTTGACCCCAATTTGACCCCATGGGCCACGCCCATTTTTGACCCCGGGGTCACCATTTTCACAACTTTGAAAGAGCATTGTACATCGATCATGCCTAACAAGTTTCGTCGAAATCCGGCTAGCGGTTCATGAGAAGAAGATTTTTTAAGAATTTGTGCCATTTTTAGACGGCGGCCATCTTGGATTAGCGATGACCTCCATTTTAACAAAACTGAAAAGGCTTCACCCATGGACCATAACTTTTAAGTTTGGCTACCATGGGCCAAGCGGTTCATGTGAAGAAGAATTTTTAAATCTCTAATAAAAGAACGACCTTTTGACCTTTCGGTGGCCATCTTGGATGACATAACCATCCGATTTCGACAAAAAATGCACCAGAGTGATCACCTCGTTGATACCTTCAATTTGATATATGACATGACCATATTCGGTCAAAAATAAAATTTGACCACAATTTGACTCCACGGGCCATGCCCATTTTTGACCCCGGGGTCACCATTTTAACAACTTTGAAAGAGCGTTGTACATCGATCATTCCTACCACGTTTCGTCGAAATCCGGTTGGCGGTTCTTGAGAAGGAGATTTTTGAAGAATTTGTGCTATTTTTAGACGGCGGCCATCTTGGATTACGTAATGACGTCATTTTAACATTTTTGTAATCCCCCTACCTAAGGACAGGACCATGACCATGAAGTTTGGTGACTATAGGCCCAATGGTTACCGAGGAGAAGACGACGGACGACGACGACCGACGGACACATTGCAGTAACAATAACTCACATGAGCTTCGCTCAGGTGAGCTAAAAAATGCCCATTGAAAAAATCCCATAACCATCCCACCTGTTGTCATATTGTATGTTACGTTATAATAATGTAATGCCAAGCCCTCTCCACACTAGAATTACTTAGCCCCATCCCTTAATAGTAACATGATTAGCACTGATCTTACTAAACTTATAATGGGAATAACCGGATTCAACCCTCGTGTATAGGAAAGCCAAAAATGTACCTAAAGGCCGAAGCAGTTATATCGCAATTCCAGCATGGCTGAATCCCATCGTTAACTCGTTCAACACTAAAGATTACTTTTGTGATGTTTGCAAACATTGTAGATCCAAATGAATTTGGAATTAAAGTAATTTTCATATTTTTTTTAGAAAAACACCCCCGTTTTTTATAAATGGACTAGCCTGAAAATAATTTTGTGAATATTGGATCGGTCAGAAAATTAACATCACCGTCCATTCCAGTTACTTAGGGTTGAAAGGTTAAATTACCGTTTGCATGCTCCCAATCTCCAACCCACTCTGGGAAGCTTCACCCAATGGCGATCAATGTAATCCAACATCAGTGATGAGTGCACTTTTGTGAAGTGATCCAGTAGCCTATTTCACAAAAATTGCAAAGTATACTTATCTAGCAAAGTATACTTTGAGGGAGAAATTTTCAATTTAAGGATAAATTTATTAATTTTTATTATACTGAATTTATTACATTATCACAGCCATTCATTTTGGCTGTGATAATGCAATACATTCAGTATAATAATTCTGCATACTTTTAATCATCAAAAATATGCAGTCGTTACTTCTATATGAAATACTGCATTTCGGGAAAAATAAATGATTACTCCATCAAAGTATACTTTGCTAGATACGTATACTTTGCAATTTTGATGAAATCGGCTTCAAGTTTACATGAGTATAAGGTCAATGAGACTTTGGGATACGTACACCACAGAAATGTAAATGGATTAGCACTGTAATTCACAGACTTTCAGCTAGCAGTAAATTTCCAAAAGTGCGAGATAATCCCCATAGACATGCATCCTGGTGCAACCATGTGCTGCAAATCTCATGAATTCGACACACAAGTTTAATATCAATGAAATTGGATTGTACTGGCTGGCTGGCGTCCATGACTTTTTTTCAGTGGAAACGAATTTACGAGTTTGTGAAAACACATATGTATATACATGTACATGTATGAGAATACCAAATAAACAATTATAAAGTGGGTTTATTCAGACACACTAATCAAACTTGATGTTTTATTCAAATTTATAATATACCCGGTGATGTACAATATCTATACACTGACCATTTGTGGCAGTGACTGGAGAAATGTGGATTTGTGGCCGGTCATGGCTCCTGATCAAATAGAACACTCTTGTAGCCAGGGCCTGGTTGTTCAAAACACCAGTTAGCTTAACGGACTGTTAAATCCTTAACGGACTGTTAAATCCTTAACTGAATGGTTAAAATCTCTGTTAAAACAGAGATTTTAACCATTCAGTTAAGGATTTAAGTCCGTTAAGCTAACGGATGTTTTGAACAACCGGGCCCTGATAACCATCTACATGTACATTGTATCTCGCTTGTTAGAAGCAGGACGGGTATTTCATTGATGGATTAATGGCAAACAGTGCAAATCCTGATCAGACTGTGTCGTAATTTTGACGTCATTATTCTAAAATGTTGTGCGCATTTTTACCACGCATCATAAAATAACTTCTATCATGAAAAATATTTGTGATACACTAACATTTCTCATGGCATATGACTTTTAAAAAATGCACAATTCAGAATATGTAAAAAATTGAAAACTTTGTCATTAACACCACAGGTCTGTATAGTGGTATTGGCAAAAAGTGTAGATCCAGATGAGCCGGCTCGTCACGAGCCGTCTGATCAGGATCTGCACCTTTTGGGAGTAATTTTCATATTTTTGAGAACAAAAATATCGCGTTTTCATAAATGGACTAGTCTGAAAATTTTGTGACTATTGGATTGGTCGGAAAATTAACATATAACTAGAAAAAGTCGATGGCGCGCCATCGCAATATACCCACTTTCCCCAAATGCTAAGTCCGAAAGGGGGAAGTAATCCATGATGGAGGGTCGGATAAAAAATCCGAATTCACTTTGCGCATGTGCACATGATAACGAAGCTACATAGCAAATATGAGGCGCGTAGGTATGAAGGTGAAAAAGTTTTTCGAGTTACAAGGAAAAAGGAAAAAATGGGAAATTCTGAGTCGGAAAGGGGGAGGTAATCGATGATGGAGGGTCGGATCAAAAATGGGAATTCACTTTGCGCATCTGCACATAACGAAGGTACATACCAAATATCAGGCGCGTAGGTATGAAGGTGAAAAAGTTTTTCGAGTTACGAGGAAAAAATGGGAAATTCTGAGTCCGAAAGGGGGAGATAATCCATGATGGAGGGTCGGATCAAAAATCCAAATTCACTTTGCGCATCTGCACATGATAACGAAGCTACATACCAAATATCAGGCGCGTAGGTATGAAGGTGAAAAAGTTTTTCGAGTTACAAGAAACGTGAAGGACGTACGGACTGACGGACACCCGTGACGAAAACAATATACCCGTTTTTTTTTACAAAAAAAGTGGGTATAATAAATTAGATAATATCATACACTGGCACATTTATACTGGCACTGGCGCGTAGGTATGAAGGTGAAAAAGTTTTTCGAGTTACGAGGGAAAAATGGGAAATTCTGAGTCCGAAAGGGGGAGATAATCCATGATGGAGGGTCGGATCAAAAATCCAAATTCACTTTGCGCATCTGCACATGATAACGAAGCTACATACCAAATATGAGGCGCGTAGGTATGAAGGTGAAAAAGTTTTTCGAGTTACGAGGAGAAAATGGGAAATTCTGAGTCCCGAAAGGGGGAGATAATCCATGATGGAGGGTCGGATCAAAAATCCAAATTCACTTTGCGCATCTGCACATGATAACGAAGCTGCATACCAAATATCAGGCGCGTAGGTATGAAGGTGAAAAAGTTTTTCGAGTTACGAGGAAAAAATGGGAAATTCTGAGTCCGAAAGGGGGAGATAATCCATGATGGAGGGTCGGATCAAAAATCCAAATTCACTTTGCGCATCTGCACATGATAACGAAGCTACATACCAAATATCAGGCGCGTAGGTATGAAGGTGAAAAAGTTTTTCGAGTTACAAGAAACGTGACGGACGTACGGACGGACGGACGGACGTACGGACGGACGGACACCTGTGACGAAAACAATATACCCGTTTTTTTTTACAAAAAAAGTGGGTATAAAAATCCATTCCCGTTACTTAGAGGTAAGTCATGGCGCGGCTCATATGATCATTTACAGCTATTATACATGTATGCCAAATGATCGGGACTGTCGTTCTGATTCACGGGAAACAGTGTAGTCATTTTACAGCCGGAATACACTGTTAGGCACATGGAAATGTTCATGTATTTTTTCTATTTTCTTATTTCTCAACAAAAGTATATGTTGTGACCACTCATTTGAGACGTTCAAATTTGGTCACAAAAATACTCCATCAGTAAAATTGTGCATCTACAGGATGCAGTAGGCGAAAACTGACTTTGAGTTTACATGATGCCGTAGGCTAAAATGGACTTTTAGTTTACACGATGCAGTAGGCTAAAACGGACTTTGAGCTTACACGATGCAGTAGGCTAAAACTGACTTTGAGTTTACACGATGCAGTAGGCTAAAACTGACTTTGAGTTTACACGATGCAGTAGGCTAAAACTAACTTTGAGTTTACACGATGCAGTAGGCTAAAACGGACTTTGAGTTTACACGATGCAGTAGGCTAAAACTGACTCGAGTTTACATGATGCAGTAGGCTAAAACGGACTTTGAGTTTACATGATGCAGTAGGCTAAAACTGACTTTGAGTTTACACGATGCAGTAGGCTAGAACGGACTTTGAGTTTACACGATGCAGTAGGCTAAAACTGACTTTGAGTTTACACGATGCAGTAGGCTAGAACGGACTTTGAGTTTACACGATGCAGTAGGCTAGAACGGACTTTGAGTTTACACGATGCAGTAGGTTAAAACTGACTTTGAGTTTACACGATGCAGTAGGCTAGAACGGACTTTGAGTTTACACGATGCAGTAGGCTAGAACGGACTTTGAGTTTACACGATGCCTAGGACTTTGAGTTTACACGATGCAGTAGGCTAAAACTGACTTTGAGTTTACACGATGCAGTAGGCTAAAACTGACTTTGAGTTTACACGATGCAGTAGGCTAAAACGGACTTTGAGTTTACAGATGCAGTAGCTACGGACTCGAGTTTACATATCAGAGGCAAAACGGACTTTGAGTTTACATGATGCAGTAGGCTAAAACTGACTTTGAGTTTACATGATGCAGTAGGCTAGAACGGACTTTGAGTTTACACGATGCAGTAGGCTAAAACTGACTGAGTTTACACGATGCAGTAGGCTAAAACTGACTTTGAGTTTACACGATGCAGTAGGCTAAAACGGACTCGAGTTTACATGATGCAGTAGGCTAAAACGGACTTTGAGTTTACACGGTGCAGTAGGCTAAAACTGACTTTGAGTTTACATGATGCAGTAGGCTAAAACGGACTTTGAGTTTACACGATGCAGTAGGCTAAAATGGGCATTGAGTTTACAGGATGCAGTAGGCTAAAACGGACTTTCAGTTTAAAAGATGCAGTAGGCTAAAACGGACTTTTAAGTGTACACGATGCAGTAGACTAAAACGAACTTTGGAGTTTACATGATGCAGTAGGCTAAACGGACTTTGAGTCTACACGATGCAGTAGGCTAAAACGGACTTTGGAGTTTACATGATGCAGTAGGCTAAAACGGACTTTTGAGCTTACACGATGCAGTAGGCTAGAACGGACTTTGAGTTTACACGATGCAGTAGGCTAAAACGGACTTTGAGTTTACACAGTGCAGTAGGCTAAAACGGACTTTGAGTTTACACGGTGCAGTAGGCTAAAACTGACTTTGAGTTTACATGATGCAGTAGGCTAAAACTGACTTCGAGTTTACACGATGCAGTAGGCTAAAACTGACTTTGAGTTTACACGATGCAGTAGGCTAAAACGGACTCGAGTTTACATGATGCAGTAGGCTAAAACGGACTTTGAGTTTACACGATGCAGTAGGCTAAAATTGACTGAGTTTACACGATGCAGTAGGCTAAAACTGACTTTGAGTTTACACGATGCAGTAGGCTAAAACGGACTCGAGTTTACATGATGCAGTAGGCTAAAACGGACTTTGAGTTTACATGGTGCAGTAGGCTAAAACTGACTTTGAGTTTACATGATGCAGTAGGCTAAAACTGACTTTGAGTTTACACGATGCAGTAGGCTAAAATGGGCATTGAGTTTACAGGATGCAGTAGGCTAAAACGGACTTTCAGTTTAAAAGATGCAGTAGGCTAAAACGGACTTTGAGTTTACACGATGCAGTAGGCTAAAACGGACTTTGGAGTTTACATGATGCAGTAGGCTAAAACGGACTTTTGAGTTTACACGATGCAGTAGGCTAGAACGGACTTTGAGTTTACACGATGCAGTAGGCTAAAACGGACTTTGGAGTTTACACGATGCAGTAGGCTAAAACGGACTTTGAGTTTACACGATGCAGTAGGCTAAAATGGACATTGAGTTTACAGGATGCAGTAGGCTAAAACTGACTTTCAGTTTAAAAAATGCAGTAGGCTAAAACAGACTTTTAAGTGTACACGATGCAGTAAGCTAAAACGGACTTTGAGTTTACACAATGCAGTAGGCTAAAACTGACTTTGAGTTTACACGATGCAGTAGGCTAAAACGGACTTGAGTTTACATGATGCAGTAGGCTAAAATGGACTTTGAGTTTACACGATGCAGTAGGCTAAAACTGACTTTGAGTTTACACGGTGCAGTAGGCTAAAACTGATTTTGAGTTTACACGATGCAGTAGGCTAAAACTGACTGAGTTCTCCTGGTTGTATATGCCAAGTTTGATATTTCCTTGCACAATGTCCATCCTGCCTTCAGGAGATCTGCAATAATGGACAACAGTTAAGTACCTTTCAATCAAGACCATATCTATCAGATATGTTATCTTAATTTAAATCAATATTGTTGTTTCAACAACAACAGTCAGAAACTATACTTGTCAGTTTACAATGACTTACAGAATAAAGAACCAGGAACGGTAGGAATCGTAAATTTAACAGCATCTTTTGGGAGTTCTGTTAAAAAACAAAGCCCATGGCAATAACATTTTGATTGGTTGATTGATTTCTTGTTGTTTAACTTACACTGCCGAATTAAATGTTGTCGTCTGTTATTTATTTTTTATTTTTCTCATCAAAAACAAGCTTTGACAGCATTTTAGAATCGTTTCCAATGGAAATGATTCTAAAGTGCTGTCAAACCATGTTTTTTTTTAGAAAGAAGGCAAAATATAAAGCAACAGCAGACGACAATTTTCGTGCTCAGCAGTATAAGGGTTAGCGGCCTATCAATAGCTAAGATAATTTAATAAAACTTTGATCATGTTCACTAAATTTGTATTCGAAATCAAGCAGTTGTTCAGTTTTGGCCAATCAAAGCCCCATTCATTTTGAGTATACATTTTGAGAATATGCTCATAAAGTTTTATGTCTACATGCCTTGAAGTCAGCCACCAAGTTAACCCTTAGACCGCTACACACAACAATTGTCGTCTGCTGTTGGTTTTATATCGTGCCTTACTTCTCAAAAAAATTTAGATAGCGGTGTAAGGGTTAACCAATGAGCAACAGTCACAGGCTCCTTTACCCTTTCACCCCTAAGTAACTGGAATGGACACTCACATGTTATATTTCAGACTATTCCATTTATCAGAAAGGGGTATTGTTTTTAGAAATAACAAACTATTCACTCGTTAAGAGTCCGCTCATCTGGATCAACACTGTTTGCAAAAATTATGATAAGTGTTAACTCTCACTATGCAGATTTATATTTTACCATCTGCTGTTTATTTTTTATTTTCCATTTTACTCATAAAAGCATGTTTTGACAGCACTTTAAAATCATTTCCAAAATGTTGATTAAATTTGCCCAAGAACATTTTCTCATACCACCTTCTACACGTTTACAGAAAAATTAGCATAATTTTGAAATAAATGTCTGCAATATTAGCCCTTACACCGCTATATTATATTTTGTCGTCTGCTGTTAATTTTCTATTTTCCATTTTTATCACCAAAAACATGTTTTGACAGCATTTTAGAATCATTTCCTACATGCTTTGACCATGTTTTTATTGAGAAATAAGGCTAGATATAAAGCAAAAGCAGACGACAATTGTTGTGTTTAGCGGTCTAAGGATTAGTATCGGTAATTAATGATTGATTCGGTTATGAATGATTGATTCGGTCATGAATGATTGATTCGGTTATGAATGATTGATTCGGTCATGAATGATTGATTCGTGGTGGTGTTTGTTTCAAAGTGTTTGTTTCAAACACCACCAATGTACTGATGATTTATTGGATGGGAAAATCTTTACTGTGACTGCAGCCAGTACCGTATATCTGTGCATTGTGTAACCATTAAAACTGTGGGAACCGGAAAACATGGTTTGACAGCGATTTAGAATCATTTCCATTGAAATAATTATAGAGTGCTGCCCCACCATGTTTTTGTTGAGAAAAAAGGAAATTAAGAAATAACAGCAAACTAGAAAATGTGTTCATAGAACACGGATGCCCCACATACCACTTTGATAATAAACAAGGAAAAAATCTAAGTCCAAAAGGGGAGATACTCCATGACCCGGAGGTTGAATACAAAATTGAAATAAACTGTGCGCATCTACTCATCATAAGGAAGCTACATACCAAGTTTCAGGTCTGTAGCTATTACGGTTTAAAACATTAATGACTTACAAGGTTGGTGACGGACGGACGGACAGACGGAAGGACGGACGGGAAGGACAGACAAGGGTAACACTAAATGCCCCCTCCACTATCGTGGAGCATAAAAATAGTTCAGCATCAATCTGCTTATTGCAACCTTTTGGGGCTGCAACTAAGTTGGGTCTACATGGGTTTGAAACATTTTTACACATATTTTCAGTTACCTGTTCAAATGGTCAAAGTTGACATCAGCAATAAACGGTCAACATATAATTATTCGCAATGTTATATTAAACAATACCAATTATTGAACTGCGAACTTTATCGGTTAACCGCTGCGAGCCAGTTTAGACCAGCCATTTAGACATTGACTTGATCTACGCAATTGCGTAATTATATGTACAGTGGGGTCAGCGTGTAAGTGCACACACCAACGAACACGACAGGTTGGTTCCAACCTGTCGTGTTCGTTCGTGTGTGCACTTACACGCTGACCCCACTGTAAAACATGTGTAACCACACTACACAAAGTCTACACCATTCACAATATACCTTCACGGTTTACTGGAGTTACAGACATTCTACCCCAAGATGTACAGTCTGTTCAGGGCCTACACTGTGAGAATTTATTATTTATTTATCTTATATTTAAAGGTGGGAATTGGCTCGATTACCTTCCATACCCGGTTAACTAGCTGGCGGTTCATCAACCGGACACATCAGTCCGAGTTGAGGCTCGAACCTTCGACCTCCCAGTTGCAAGGCGGGTGCCTTATCCACTAGGCCACAGCAACTGGTTATGACTGTGAGAAAACAATTGCTTCCTCAAATGGAAAAACATCACACCAATAGAGGGCGCCACGCGAGTGCTAGCATATCAGAACACTGGTCAGAAACTCAACAACTATATGTGGTTTCCACCTTTTAACACTTAAAGTGACTTTTCATGCTGAGGATACGTCATATTTGTGGAAAATCCTAAATATTTTCCTTCTATGCGCTCAGAAGTATATGTCGCGACCACCATCTGAATCGTCTCGTCGAGACGATTCAAATGAGTGGTCACAACATATACTTTCATTGAGAAATAACAAAAATAACAATAAAATATTTAATAAATTTCATACATGTAAAGCTGCATTCCGCATGTAATGGGTTAATGGTAAATAACTTGCTTTCTTTCTGGCTGGGTCTATGGAAATGATAAGCACAACCCATTGAAAAACTCTAATCTCAAAGGCAAGAAAATGCATATGATGCTGTAGTGTGCATAATATAGGAATGAATGGCCTTTTTGTGGAATTTATCGGGGTATAAACTTGGAAAAGTCGCGGGAATACTGGACGAAGGCCGGAAGGTTTATATCCCCGATAAATTCCACAAAAAGGCCATTCATTCCTTATAATTCCAGCATTTGAAATAAATTCATGAAGAATATGTGTTTATTTTCCGTTTTCTTAAGAATTATTTTAACTGCGCCTGACGGTTACGGAAAGTAGTTCGGCATGGGAGTTTACTGGGATATAAATTTTGGACAGAGACTTGCTACGGACCAATCAAATGATAGGGAATTGTGTAAATATTTTTGTGCTGGAATTATCATTTTATAAACCCTTGCGTTATTTTGATGATTTACCAAAAATATCTTGATTTTTCCATACGTAACAACAGGAACATGAATTCAGGTCAATTGTGTGGGTGGACAGGACAATTCAGCATTAAATTTGTACTTTAAAGCATCAAAAGCATGGACTTGATTAAATGTATTGTGATCTGACAATTTATCCAGACTGTCTGAGAGCGATTGAAGGTTATCACACATAAAAACGTCACTGAATTCCAATTACGAGAGCCAAGGACCAACAAGACAAAATTGGACAGTACGGATCAAATCAGAGTAGTTCCTGATCCACAAGTTTATCTTGATATTTCTGCATCATCTAACCAACCCTTGGCATGCTAGTGGTGAAAATAACAGCCAACAACCACTACTGTCATGTACAGACAGGACCACAGACTACAGTCTTATCCGAAATGGGATGGAAATGCGATGTAAATATTTTTCATGCCTAGGGTGAGGATTGAACTCACGATCTCAGGTATTGAAGTCCAATGCCCTAGGCCACGGCCCATCCCAACAGCCAACAAATAGGGAGTATTTTTCTCATTACTCTCTGTAAATATGTCTTGGAATTTCAAGACATATCATGATTTACAGGGAGAAATAAAAGAAATAGTGAATTGTCGTCTGCCATTTTTTAACTATTTATAGCCCACGAGATTCCCAGCATGCAAAGAGCCCAATGGTTGTTGGGTACCTCAGGAGTTCTGCCTGCGCCATCCTGATCAGACTGCACAGTGAGGAATATTTCACTACCAATTTTAAAATATTTTCCACAAATATTTCTCATCCAAAATATATGCTGTGACCACCCATTTGATCCATCTTGAGGAGAGGGTTGAAATGGTGATCACGACATGTATTTTTGAGAAGAAACGTGAATTTTTATTTGTTTTTCTTCGGAGGAAAATTGTGTATCCTCAGCATATAAAGTGTGATTCTCACGGCATGACACACATCGTTATGTCTGTGGGAATTTTGATTAATAATTCACAAGAAATGTCGTATAAAAAAGTTACAGGCATTCTGGTATACATATTACACGCCACAATTTGATTCAACAATGCTGAATTAATTTTTATCAGCTGCTGCTTATTTTTTTATTTTTCCTCATCAAAGACATGGTTTGACAGCACTTTAGAATCATTTCCAATGGAAATGATTCTAAAGTGCTGCCAAACCATGGTTTTAATTCACAGAAAGGACAAAATACGAAACAACAGCAGACGACAATATTTGGTTCCCACTTTTTAAGGGTTAACATGATTATGCTATATTTATTTTCGTAGAGGATAAAATGCTTCGTAAGAGTGCACGATATGTCATTACGATATATGTTTAAGCGATCAGAAATCAGAAGTAGCGAGTATTAAAAAGCAATACAAAATGTGTGGTACCTTTATCATGTTGCTGAACACAGATAAGAGACCACAACTACAGCATATTTTTCTAATTTTCCATGAAAACATATCTTGGTATTTCATTAGAATTGTCTCCAAGGAGACAATTCTAATGAAATGCCAAGACATGTTTTCACTTCGAAGCAAACTATTCAATAATTGCTGTATGTTGATGTGTAAACAGTAGTGTGATTTTAGTTTGCCCAATTAAAATTTTGAAATACCCAATTGCTTCAGAAATGACGGAGTGACAATACTCAATTACTAATTCCTTATCTGGAGCCCTGTGTTTGACATCATTTCTGGCAAAGGTACTTTTCATACACTAGCATCAAAATCATAAGTTTCTAGACAAACATAGCGCCCTTCAGTCACAATTGTTTTGCGACCAGCGTAGATACAGATCGCCACTCAATACATGAAACAGCCATCATGCTTCTAGCAAGATCAATCAGGCTACATGAGTATGTGGTATTTGATCAGGAGCTACACTGGTCACAAATGCAAAAAGTCCCATTTATCCAGTCACAGCCACACACAGGTGATTGGAAAAAATAATGTGATAGTCTCTCAGTGTATAATATACTATATATTGTTATGTGATTAATTAATTAACAACCAGGCTATCATGTCAGTCTTTACATCCTCTGTTTACATCAACAATCAGTTATAAATAGTGAAGGTAATTCTTTCTGCATTTTCATCAACTGATACTCCATTTATTACATATGCTAATTGAGGGGTATATGCTGGCCTGGGTCTACGGTGACAGTGGGGTATAGGCTGGTCTGGGTCTATGGTGACAGTGGGGTACAGGTCGGTCTGGGTCAATGGTGACAGTGGGGTACAGGCTGGTCTGGGTCTATGGTGACAGTAGGGTACATGCTGGTCTGCGTCTATGGTGACAGTGGGGTATAGGCTGGTCTGGGTCTATGGTGACAGTGGGATACAGGTTGGTCTGGGTCTATGGTGACAGTGGGGTACAGGCTGGTCTGGGTCTATGGTGAGTGAGTTACAGGCTGGCCTGGGTCTATGGTGACAGGTGGGGTACAGGGTGGTACAGGTACTGGTCTGGTACAGTGGTCTATGTGAGTTACAGGTGGACAGTGGTCAGGTCTGGGATGGTGACAGTGGGGTACAAGCTGGGGCTGGTCTATGGTACAGGGTGTACAGTCTGGGTCTATGGTAGTGAGTTACAGGCTGGTGTCATGGTGGCAGTGGAGTACAGGCTGGTCTGGGGTCATGTGGGATGGTGACAGTGGGGTACAGGGTCTTGGCCTGGGTCTATGGTGACAGTGTACAGGCTGTCTGGATATGGTGACAGTGGGGTACAGTTGTCTGGGTCTATGATGACAGTGGGTACAGGGCTGGTCTGGGTCATGGTGATGATACAGGCTGGCCTGGGTCATGGTGACAGTGGGGTACAGGTCTGGTCTGGGGATCATGGTGGTGACAGTGGGTACAGCGGGGTCTGGTCTGGGTCTATGATGGGGTACAGTGGGATACACGGCTGGTCTGGGTCTATGGTGAGTGAGTTACAGGCTGGCCTGGTCTATGGTACGGATGGATGACAGTGGGGTACAGGCGGTCGGGCTGTCTATGGCTAGGTGCAGTGGGGTACAGCTGTGTCTGGTCTATGGTGACAGTGGGGTACAGGCTGGTCTGGGTCTATGGTGGAGGTGCAGTGGGGTACAGCGGTCTGGGTCTATGTCAGGGTGGGATGGTGACAGTGGGGTACAGGCTGGTCTGGTCTATATGTGGGGACAGGTGAGTACAGGCTTGGTCTGGTCATGGTGACAGTGGTACGGTGCTGTGGACTATGGTGACATGGGGTACATGCTGGGTCTGGGTCTATGTGACAGTGAATACATGATGGTCTGGGTCTATGATACATGGGTACATGCTAGCCTGGTTCTATTGTACAAGTGGGGGTACAGGCTGGTCTGGGTCTATGATGACAGTGGGGTACATGCTGATCTGTGTATATGGTGACAGTGGGGTACAGGCTGGTCTGGGTCTATGGTGACAGTGGGGTAGAGGCTGGTCTGGGTCTATGGTGACAGTGGGGTACAGGCTGGTCTGGGTCTATGGTAACAGTGGAGTACAGGCTGGTCTAGGTCTATGGTGACAGTGGGGTACAAGCTGGTCTGGGTCTATGGTGACAGTGGAGTACAGCTTGGTCTGGGTCTATGATGACAGTGGAGTACAGGCTGGTATGGGTGTATGGCGACAGTGGGGTACAGGTTGGTCTGGGTCTATGGTGACAGTGTGGTACATGCTGGTCTGGGTCTATACTGGTAGTGGGGTACAGGCTGGTCTCGGTC
This sequence comes from Conchocele bisecta, assembly GCA_029237695.1. Taxonomy (NCBI): domain Eukaryota; kingdom Metazoa; phylum Mollusca; class Bivalvia; order Lucinida; family Thyasiridae; genus Conchocele; species Conchocele bisecta. Next base: position 201,673,234 of record CM055265.1, on the reverse strand, counting down.
AATAATTCATTGAATATTGGCATGCAATTCTCCTGATCAAACAAGGCTGGCCCTATAATGATTGTCAATCAACAGGCATGGCATCATGACAATTCTGAGCAGTAAAACATTGCTACAGTCAGCACAAACTGGGGTACAGGTTGGTCTGGGTCTATGGTGACAGTGGAGTACAGGCTGGTCTGGGTCTATGGTGAGAGTGGGGTACATGCTGGTCTGGGTCTATGGTGACAGTGGGGTACAGGCTAGTCTGGGTCTATGGTGACAGTGGGGTACAGGCTGGTCTGGGTCTATGGTGACAGTGGAGTACAGGCTGGTCTGGGTCTATGGTGACAGTGGGGTACAGGCTGGTCTGGGTCTATGGTGACAGTGGAGTACAGGCTGGTCTGGGTCTATGGTGACAGTGGGGTACATGCTGGTCTGGGTCTATGGTGACAGTGGGGTACATGCTGGTCTGGGTCTATGATGACAGTGGGGTACATGCTGGTCTGGGTCTATGGTGACAGTGGGGTACAGGCTGGTCTGGGTCTATGATGACAGTGGGGTACATTCTGGTCTGGGTCTATGGTGACAGTGGCGCACAGGCTGGTCTGGGTCTATGGTGACAGTGGGGTACAGGCTGGTCTGGGTCTATGGTGACAGTGGGGTACAGGCTGGTCTGGGTCTATGGTGACAGTGGAGTACAGGCTGGTCTGGGTCTATGGTGACAGTGGGGTACAGGCTGGTCTGGGTCTATGGTGACAGTGGAGTACAGGTTGGTCTGGGTCTATGATGACAGTGGGGTACAGGCTGGTCTGGGTCTATGGTGACAGTGGGGTACATGCTGGTCTGGGTATATACTGGTAGTGGGGTACAGGCTGGTCTCGGCCAATAATTCATTGAATATTGGCATGCAATTCTCCTGATCAAACAAGGCTGGCCCTATAATGCATGTCAATCAACAGGCATGGCATCATGACCATTCTGAGCAGTAAAACATTGCTACAGTCGGCACAAACTGATACAGCTGAGATCTGGAACACACCAGTAGCCTATTTCACCAACATTGCAAAGTATACTTATCTAGCAAAGTCCCAAAATGCATTATTTCATATAGAACTAACCACTGCATATATTTGATGAAGTATGCAGAATTATTATACTGAATTTATTACATTATCACAGCTAAAATGGCTGTGATAATGTAATAAATTCACTCAGTATAATAAAAATTACTAAATTTAACCTTAAATTGAAAATTTCTCCCTCAAAGTATACTTTGCTAGATATTAAAGTATACTTTGCTAGATATTAAAGTATACTTTGCTACGTTGGTGAAATAGGCTACTGGAATACACCAGGTATCTGGGATAATTCTGCATATATATATGTACAAACCACAGGTTAAAGTAACGGACCGAGGTCTATAAATACATTAAAGATGCCTAAAAGCATCAATAAATGAAGAAAAAAAAGCTAAACATTTTTTTTACTCCCTCCATTAGACTCCATGGAGTCTATATGGAGGGAGTAAAAAAAAATTGCTTGGCTTTTTTCTTCTTCATTTATTGATGCTTTTAGGCATATTCAATGCATTTATAGACCTCAGTCCGTTACTTCAACCTGTGGTACAAACATATAGGTTGATCCCAAATCTTGATATGGTGATATACTCGTATATCATAAGCAAAGCTGGCTGGCACAAGAAAGGACTGGTCTAAAAAGAATAATAATGTAAAGAAATAATAGCAGCTGCTGCATATTGCTGTACCGCCTATTTACGTCAATAGATTCAATGCAACTCGATGTCAGTAGGGCAGAAACAATGACACTCTACAGCAGTAACACAGGCACTGATTGTTTGTCTGTTCATTGCACTGAAAACTGTATTTACATTATTATTTATGAATAGCTAGTTCTGAATGTACAGGGTCAATTACCAAAACCCCCAACTGCTGCTTTCTTGTAATTGTTAAGTTTAGAAAGGTACCTTTCTTACATAGTTAGAAATTAACGAACATTAGCATTCGTACATGGCAATCACCAAATGTCGAGTGTCTTATCCATAAATTGGAAATGTGGCCTGTCGGCACACGGATGCCTCCACTTGCACGCCACATCAAGGGCCATAACTCCTCCATATTGGGGACAAGCACAAACCCCACATACTAATTAACAGTTCTGCCAAATTTGATGAGATTTGGTAAAAATGTAAAGGGCCATAAGTCTGCATTCACATGGCAAAAATAAGAACAAAACCCCAACTACACATGCTAATAAACATTGGTGTGATTGAAGTTGTCAAAACAGGACCAAAATGTTTGAGGAAGCGACCAGCAGTCACGGATTCTACACATATTTCAGCCTTCCGTGTGCTTTATTTCGGTGGATCGATAAAAAAGTAATAAGAAAAAAATAATATCCAAGTTGATGCAAAATGGCTTGTTTTGGCTATTCATATACATTTGTACGAGGAGAATTCAATAAATTCCAGGAAATGTCCTGTAAACTCGGTTATAAGTGAATTGTCTAAAATTCACGCGATTTGCAGAGAAAAAATATTTTCTTCAATTGGGCATGTAATTTACCGAAACTCAATTCTGCAAAACTGCAGTCCGATAACCGTAGAAACGTCATGTTCTGTGACCCGGCGCACTTGCAACATCAAGAGTAGCTTTTTTCAATAAATTTAAAATGGCACAGTGTGAAAACCAATTAGAATTCAATTATGAAGTTATCATGCAGCAATCACTGACGTACATACTTTCGTGACGTCAAAATAATTTTCTGACACCATGCGTCAATCTCGTGTATGCCATCGTTAATGCAGTACAAAATGGCCAGCGAAGAGAGAAATTCAGTCAAAAGTTGTGCCATGTTCGGTAAATCTATCAAAGAAACCATTAATATGATGACCCGTGCCTATGGTGACAACTGTATGTCAAAAACCAGGGATATACGAGTGGTTTGATGACGAGAAGGCGTGCCGTCCTGTTGACACCACAACGTCAGACATTGTCAATGAAATTTTGTTGCACCTACAACATCTGTAGCCGATTTCACCAACATTGCAAAGTATACTTTTCTAGCAAAGTATACTTTGAGGGAGTAATCATTTTTTTTCCTGAATTACATTATTTCATATAGAACTAACGACTGCATATATATTTGATGATTAAAAGTATGCAGAATTATTATACTGAATTTATTACATTATCACAGCCAAATTAATAAATTTATCATAAAAATTGAAAATGTCTCCCTCAAAGTATACTTTGCTAGAAAAGTATACTTTGCAATGTTGACGAAATAGGCTACTGAGCTTGCTGATGACATGAGTATTACAGTATTACTTAGCTATTACACACCATTTAGGTATGTGTTTTGTGTGTGCCCGTTGGATATCGAGGTTATTAACAGACGAACAAATGGCGACCCGTGTGCGAATGTCCACTGAATCCATTACCACTCATTCCTGGCTTGGTGATTTATTTTTACAAAATATTATTAATACTGATGAAACATTTATTAACTTTTATTCACCTAAAACGAAACAACAATCATGTTTGGGAAAGATATGGCTTGCCACCTCCTAAAAAGGCCAGAACTGTACTGCATGGACAAACAGTCACTGGGAGCTATTATGCGAAGTTATTTGAATAACTGAAGTTAAACTGTGTGCGACCAGTTACTTAGAACTCGATCTTTATTCAGGTGCTGTGGAGACACCTCATGCATGCAATATCCAAGAAGCGCAAAAGTCTCACGACGTCAAATCACCAAGACAATGTGCCCACGCATAGGAGTGCTGTTGTGCAAGCAACGATAGAGAAACTGTGGTTCAAAGTATTGGAGCATGCCACACACTCTGGCTCCTGCAGACTTCTTTCTATTTCTGCGGCTGAAAAGTATGCTCCGGCGCGTCACATATACTGCAGAGCTCCAGATAAGGAATTAGTAATCGAGTATTGTCACTCCATCATTTCTGAAGTAATTGGGTATTTCAAAATGTTAATTGTGTAAAATAGAATCACATTACTGTTTACACATCAGCAGACCGCACTTATTGAATAGTTTGCTTCTAAATGAAAACACATCTTGGTATTTCATTAGAATTGTCTCCTTGTAATGAAATACTAAGATGTGTTTTCATGCAAAAATAAGAAAATATGCTATATTTGTGGTCTGTTTATTGTTTTCTGTAGCATGACAAAGATACCACAAGTTTTTCATTGCTTTTTGATACTCATTACCGTACTTCTTTCAATTGGGTATTTACGCAAATACGCAACTTATCTGGAGCTCTGATACTGGTCAGAATTGTGCTCCACGGTGCAGGGCGCGCTACGTCAGTCACCAGAAGTCTGTAGGGTATCAGGGACGATACTTCGAGAAGGAATAACATCTAGCCAACACATATGACAGGTATGAGCACATTTGCTCGAAACACACATGGTACATAACATTCTGCAAGACATGTACTATTTGAGATGCGCAAATTTGACGTTGCACCGGGTATCCTAACCTGACGTTGCTATGACAACAGTCACGTGCGACTGTATGAATGCAGCATACTACAAATGTGTAATGACATGTATTATGATTTGTTCTCGGATTACGCGAAATATCAGTCCATTTGAACGATCGGTGTAGCGTCTGTGAGTACATTTATTGAATCCCCCTCGTATATTCAAAACGTGCACCTGCATTCGGGTTGACTCCGCTCCGGTGTATGCACGACACAAAATTTGTGCAAAGGGAAAAATTGAAGGGCTCCGCCTTAATCTTTATTTACTTTACAACGATTACAAACAAGCGTGAGAGCACTTATACAAATGCTTTTGTTGGATAGATGCAGGCATAAGGGCAGCTATTAATGTGGGAGGAAACTGGAGTACCCGGAGGAAACCCACTTGTCCGATTTGGCGACCACCATACCACCTCACATACATACTGCCCCGACCGAGGATCGAAGCAGGGCCGCATTGGTGAGAAGCACGCTCGTTACCGATTTCACTAACCGGACAACTGGCTCCGCCGTCAAGGGGCGGAAATAAAAACTCAGGTGCAAAACTGTGGAGCGCCGTGGCGTAATGGTTAGTGTGTCGGACTACTGATCCAAGGGTCGTGGGTTCGAGCCTGACTAGCGACGTGCGTTGTGTCCTTGAGCAAGACACTTTATCCACACTGCTCCAGTTCACCCAGCTGTAAATGGGTACCGATAATTCGTAGTTGCTCTGTAAATACGAATTACCGGCTTCTCTCAAAAATCTCTACCTCCGTTCTTTCTCCCATTTGGGAGACGGCATGCAAGGTCCTAGAGCCAGTGCCGCCGTTAAATATAAGCAAAAAAAAAAAAAGTGCAAAACTACACATGTATAATGTAACATTTTTGTAAAGTTTCAAGTCTTTTGGTTAAATACTTTTGGAGATATGTGTGACACAAAATCTGGATGCACGCACAGACAATGGCAAACGTATCTACACCCGCAAAACCCTCCCCTCCCCCACACCCCCCTAAAGTGAATACATGTAGGTTTGACATGCCAGCAGCAGATAAGGTCATTTAGGGACAGGACCTCAGTTTTACTTTTCATCCAAAAGACCCCAGGTCTTGAAGAACGGTTCATATTTTGGTGTTTTATGGGGTATTTCGCTATCTCTGGTGGTTTAAGTGCATTGTTACCAACATACAATTGACGTCACCTCCCGCGAGTTGCACGTATAAGTACGAATTCACAAGGTTGGTAACCAATAAAACCATTAAAACCGATAACAATAAATCGGTCCCGAATTGGTTGTTTAGATTAATGTAATGGACTTGAACCGCCAATGCAAGCCAAACATTTATATATCGTCTGAAAAACGTCAAATATTCTCGGATATATGGTCGAGCTCTCAAAGCAAAAAAATTTGGTTACACATCCTTACATAACCGTGTAAACCTCTTTACATCGTGACGTGACGCTCATTGGCCGACATACATGTGTCATCTAATAATAGCGTGACGGGGGATGCCGTAGTGGATTTTGACACATCGCGGGAAATGGCTATCCAATCAAATGGCGCACCACGCGTGTAATCTCCGCTTTGAGCTCGTTGGAAAATCTCGCAATCATATGGCTTTTAATGTCTTAAATGTAGGAACCGATCAATGCAGTCCACAAACTCTATCGGCTTCAGCAGATTGATATATGTCTCCTGAATCGATAGAACCAGAATTTGGAGTTTGTGGTTGAAAATTGATTTTATAATCGGTCTGAAAGCAATGCATGTTGGAAATTTTATGAGGCAAATATTGAAAAAAGCTTTCTTTCCTTTGGGTATTTTGAAAGTTTGGAACGGTGAATGTGTAGATAATAATTGACGATTTCTGTCGTGTGTAATGATTGAGCATTAGTAGTTGCACAAAAGTATGTAAATTACCCAAAACCAACAAAATCCACCCAAATCACCAAAAATCCACCAAAATACCCATATGACACGCCATGCGAAAGACCAGTAATGCCAAAGCCGCGTGAAAGGCTGAGGTTTAATTTGATAATCTCCAGATTGGAAGTCAGGTGTTCTACCCACTAGGCCACAAACCATCCCTCATAAAAAAAGGTCAACCATCAAAATCCAAAAATTTGGTTAACATTTTATTGACAAAGCATAAGTCCCCAGTGACCTGGGGGCCGTTTCACTAAACTTCTTACGACTAAAATGTTCGTAAGTGCAAATTTGGAATGGTCTGGAAAGTTCAATTGATGGATTTACATTTATTGAGCATAGGCTGCTTATGCAGCCTATGCTCAATAAATGTAAATCCAATAATTGTTTACAAGAAAACATTGTTAATGTGAAATTTACAGACTATCATAGGTTTGAACTTACGAACATTTTAGTCGTAGGATGTTTAGTGAAACGGCCCCCTGGACATTGTGACAAGAAGATATGTGCAACAAAGCAGCATGCAATTTGTACCCAAATACGAGAGCACAGTCGATGCCGCTCTATCGCAATATACCCATTTACCCTGATAGTTAAGTCGAACAGAGGGATATAATCCATGAATCAAGAATTGAAATTCACTTTGCGCATATACACACCATAAGAAAGGCAGACACCAAGTTTAAAGTCCATACCTATTACATTTAAAAAGTTTTACTTCTTAAAAGGGTTCTACGTCAAAACGGCCAAGATAATCCATGACCAGGGGTCGAATCAAAATTCACTTTACGAATCTACACACCATTAGGAAGGAACATGCCAAGTTTCAAGGTCACAATATATGCCCGTCGAGGCAAGGCCAGTTAACAAGGGGAGATAACTCACTGACAATAGGGTTCTTGCCATGATAAACATGTATATTGAATTTGGTCACGATCTGTCAAAATAAATAGGCTTCTTCGTCTTGCCGTGATAAACATGTATACCGAATTTGTTTACGATCTATGAAGTAGAACTTGAGTTATTGCGTGGACAACGATACAGAGTGCGAAAAATAAAAATGGCCACCAAGGGAAGATAAGTAATCGGAAATTTTTCAAAATCAATAGGGTTCTTCGTCTTGCCGTGATAAACATGTATACCAAATTTTGTTATGAGCGGTGAAGTAGAACTTAAGTTATCGCGTGGACAAGGATACAGAGTGCGAAAAATAAAAATGGCCACCAAGGGGAGATAAGTCATCGGATATTTTTCAAAATCAATAGGCTTGTTCATCTTGCCGTGATAAACATGTATACCGAATTTTGTTAAAATCCGTCAAGTAGAACTCTAGTTATTGCGTGGACAATCTGTGCCCGCCCGCCCGTACAAGATGAATACATAATACGTCCCGTTTTTTCAAACAGGCGTATAAAAAAATGAAAAATATTGACACCGGCGTTGTCGCCAGAGAATGTGCCGTATACGTCATACATAAATTTCAACGATTTTCAGATATTTTACGTAGTTTATGGCTGTGTTTTCCTAAATGAACATTTATTAATTATAATAATATGGTCCAAAACATCCAAAACATGGTCCGAAACAACCAACAAATTGTGGTCCGAAATGAGCACGCCAATATCGAGTCATTCTGGAAGTCGGCGTGACATATCACTGGTCACGTGACCCGATGTGTTTGGGGGTTAGTCGATACATTTTGCTCTAAAATACATCATTTTTATGCCAGAACATTTCACATTTAGAACTACGAAAAAACTAAATGGTGATCAGAATATTTTTAATAACCATTTAACATTGTAACTGCATTTAAATTTGATTTAGCGATTGGAATTTAGTTGTTTGAAGCATTCATGGGCATTCAAAAATTATTAAATTATACAGCAAAACGTGTCAGATTTCTTTCCCCCTGCGTTCCTCGACAGGGGGAGATAATTATAACCTGCAGGTGCACGAAATGGACGAAGTCCGAAATGTCAATAATTGTGGTGGCCAACCTGTACAATGGTGTCGGCTAATTCTGCACACCTAAGGCTTACCAAACACATTTATATGGCTTTACCATCTCCATATTCAGTCAAACTTTCCGGAATATTCAACGCAGTTCAAAGACGTTTGTGCAGGTAAAATATCATCACATTCTGACGTCAGTAAGTGACATAAATTGTGTGATGTATGACATCACATGCGTGTTTGCAACGTCACATTTGTTTCGGCTAATGTTGCGCATCTGGTATTGTAAACAAAATGGCGAGCAGCATACTGGACCAGCATAGCAAAATTGGTATTAAACTTGAAGCAGAACTATCTAGTGACATGGCAGGTTATTTTCTTTGTTAAACAGTTAATTTAGTAAATAAGACAGCTATTCCATCAGCAGGGTCTGAGCCTGAGGATTTTACACATTTTGACTATATTCGGAATAACTTTTTACCAAACTATCGGAATGTGATAAAATTTTGCGACAGTGAGCTTGTTTATTATGACGTACACATGGCTAAATTTGACGTGAATTGAGCATTAGCCGATGCACAGAATTAGCCGAAATGACAGTATCACAAAGTTTTAAGAAAATAATCTTACACCATACACGCAAAACAAATGTCCTTGGTCACAAATTGAAATCCCAAGCAAATATGTAATGTTGAAATTACCGCCAAAATCGTTATCAAACTATTTCCTGTCGAAAGTTCAAATTTGATGGTTATTTTAGGCGACAGGTGAAGCTTTTATCTCCACTCTTTAGCGTCTTGCACTCACAGCTGATTGCATATCAACGAATACAGTTTGTGTCTCAACAACTTGGATAAAGCCGGTTATGCCTTATTTATTGTTCGAAATAAACACAACATGTGCAACAATGTTTACGCTGGTGGCGTCCTTAGTAAACAGAAGCTGCCAGTTACAGCAGCTGACGCCGAAATCGATCCGATTTTCTTGGCGCGTTGTTCCCGAACACCGGTTTGCAAATTCGGTGTAGTGTAAGATGTTAGCCCTGAGAAATACATCCAGATATAGGTTAGAACACACCAAATTACCCCAAAATCAATCATCTGAATGCATTATAAATCTATTATCATTCCCAAAGTTCATTTATTACTAGCACACATTGTTAATGGTTGTTCATGAATGGTTCCTTTCATCGGACTGTTCCTAACCCAACTGTGGGATAGCCAGACATAACATGTTGGTCAGGCTGTTTCATGTACTGGAAATACACAATGTCATGATCACATAGTTACGATGGAAATAGTTCTGAGTACATAACTCTAATTGCATTTCATTACACTGCATTACATAACAGTTAGGACGGAATAGTCTTTCCAAATGTGTGTTTGAAGCGTTCTTTGTTTTTACTTTCTACTTCGTGGAGAGTGACCTAATAATTTTGCTAATACACAATTTATTATGTAAGTTTATGTTAATATGTTTTGTGTTATATTGTAGAATTGTCTTTCAATAACAATATATGGACGTATGAATATCCAACACCATGCAGATTTTTTCTATATTTTAGTGTGTAAATGCTATTGCACACATTTTTACTGTGTAGCGTGGTGTAGCGATATAGTGCAACCTGTTGCCTATAAATAGGAAAACGTGCAGCTACCATGGAGCTTGTCCAATAAACATAGGTGGCGGAACCGGAAAAAATATTGGGGGGGGGGGGCCCAGTCTTGAGGGCCCAAACGGCCCGATGTTCCTAGCGGGATTCCGGGGGCATGCTCCCCAGGGAAAGTTTTGAAATCTAAGCGGCGTGAAACACCTTTCCTGCATTCTCAGGGCCCAGTCTTGAAGGCCCAAAGGGCCCAATGTTGCTAGGGGGGTCGGGGGCATGCTCTTGCAGAAACTTTTGAAATCTAAGAAGCGTGAAACACCATTTCCTGCATTCTCAACAAGTTCGAGGATGAGAATATGTGCTTTATTACAGAATTATTGAGGGGTCCAGGCCTCACAAACAAAATAATTGGGGGAAGGGGCCCCCGCCCACACACACACTTCCGCCGCCCCTGATAAATCAAGTTCACTTCTCACAGGGCAGGTTCTATCCTCAAGTAAGTGTTGGTCGCCAGATTGGACAAATATGTTTGTCTCCGGGTACTCTGGTTTCCTCCCATATTAAGTTATATGCATATACTTACATCAGCATTACTGGAGAAATGGGGCTTATGGGATTTGTGATCCATGTAGCTCCTGATCCAATACCAGGTTCCTGTAGCCTGATATAAACAATTTTTATTGGTGGAATGGCGGCCAGTGCAGATCCTGATCAGACTGTGCAGATGCACAGGCTGATCTGGATCTACACTGGTCGCAAAACCAGTATGCCCCATTTCTCCAGTCACAGCCACAAATAAGCAAAGTTTAAATTTGTGAATTTACCAGGACTGTACAGTACACTACATATATTGTGGCTGTGACTGGATATGACACTTCTAATCTGTGTAGTTCCATGGCATCAGGCAGAGCATCCAAGCAGTTATATCAGGGACTGCACTAATTGTTAGTCAGTCATTGCAACGTCTTATTTTTTGAAAACATATATCCAATGCTGTAGCCAGAAAATGACACTCTGGTGTTCAAAACACTGAGCAAAAATGTATAAATGTGTCCAGAGGCCTGCTGATAATGATAAGGATCTGAGGTCCGTATCCACATTGAGACACACCGAGTCGCATCCCTCTATGTTTTTTGTGGAAGCCTCACAGGGACGGATCCACGATTTATGTTCAGAGGGGCGTGGATTTCAAATGAGACGTATATGATCGTTAACTTTCATAAAATTCAGATTATTTTCTGCATTTTTTCTTATTTCTCATCAAAATTATATGTTGTTACCACTCAGTTGAACCGTCTCGGCGAGACGGTTCAACTGAGTGGTGACAACATACACTTTGGGTGATAAATAAGGAAATTAGTCCGATCTTTCCACGTACAAAATGTGTGTTAAAATCTAAAACTCGACCAATTTTAGACGGGGCGTGCGCCGGACACACCCTCGCCTGGATCCGCACCTGCCTCAAACATAGAAAGGAGGTCTACCATTATGTAGATGCATTTGGACATTTGTATTCTGGGAAACACATATAAATGTCTGGTTTCCCACAACAAAGAGTGTTTTGGAAGGTGTCCGAATATTTATGGTTGATACAGTAGACCTCCTTCCACAGAAACTGTGGCAAATTAATTTTAAAAGCAAAAATGATAAGTATTCATAGTCCATTGTATTCATAAGAACAGTTATGAAGGTCAAAAGTCAAGGTCATATTAAAGGCAGCATGGATATGTGGCATTTGTTTGATGTATTGAAATATTAAAGTAATCCATCAAGGGATATAGAAGTTATCACAGAATTAAGAAACTCCAGTAAACTTAAACTTAATGTTCTGTGTCATCATATTATGCTTTTTGGCAGAGTGATTTCAAAAAGATTACTACCATAGCCATGTCAGAAGTTATTGCAATACCCATCATGCTTCTATACATACAATCAGTATTCTAAATCACTCTATAAATATCACGCAATCTGATTGGCTGATGGTCATACATTACAGGTACTGTATATCATTGTTGATGAACGGTCGCAAATTATTTCAATATGTATTCCTACGCCAGTAGTAAAGGAGTGCATTAAAAATAGGTTAATAGGTGGCGCGTCACCATTAAACAGATTTTCCGACCTATCATTTTCTGATATACGCCGCAAATTTCAAAATTACAATACAGTTAACCCTATATTGAACATTATCAGACAGCAGGAGTATGCTAGCTAATCAAAGTTGATCACAAACGTCCTATCTCCAGTCACAGATCAGGAGCTAGATCAGATATATATGCTAAAAGCTCTATTTGTCCAGTCACAGCCACATATGGCCATAATATTTTCATTCATGGTTACCAATATTACAGTATCAAGTTTGGAGAGTTTGTTTGTTTATTTATTTGTGTTTAACCGTCTATCAACAGTTAAGGTCATTTAAGGCAGGGTCAACTGGTTCGATCCAGTCTTTAACTTGCTGCATTGGGGGGAAAATCACAAAATCAGAACAGAATATTTACATCGAGAATAAATATATTCAGCCCTGAAATTAGAATAACCTGACATGCCGCCAGGTCCATACCACACCAAAGTCACTTGGCCCCTTCCCCTCAAAGTAATAGGATTAGGAATAATCATATTACTCATATAAGGGATATAACCAGAACTCTCACATACAAGAATTCCAAAGATGTACCCAAGGGCCAAACCAAGTCCCCAGTCGCGATTCCGGTATTTAAAGGATGAATCCTGATCGTTAAATTACACAGCGCTCCCAACCAACCACCACATCCGGTTTAGAGAGGTTCCACTGTAAACCAGACAGACAACTACGCCAAGACACGCGTAGGTGCTTTACGATCACGAACAGACATACTCAGTGGAGACAAATGGCAATGAACCCAATTACAATTAAGTAGAACTAACTTTTATTTGTGTTCGGTTTAGAGAGGTTCAACTGTATTGTTGGAGTATAAACAAAAACAAGAAGACAATTATTTATGATTTATTGGTAATTATAAATCTATATTTCATTTCCACGAACTGCCAACCAAGCTCCTAATATGGTTACTTCATACGATTACCTCTAACAACAGGTCATGACAAAAGGGGGCTTGTTGAATTTTGACCAGTGTATTTCCTGACTAACTGGCACATTGCAATAACCTGTCATCACTTCTATTCTGAATATGTTGCGACTACTCATTTGTGGTTGTGGCTGGAGAAATGGGGCTTATGGATTTTGCGACCAGTGTATCTCCTGGTCAAATATGACACTAATGCAGCCTGATAACGATCTATGTTGCTTGTTACAAGCAGGGCAGGTAGGGCATCACTATCATTAAGCTAATTCCTTGTGATTTTGTGATCAAGACTGCCATGGCATGGCAGTCTTGATCACAAAATCACAAGGAATATTTACCAAAATAAATACATATTCAACCTGAAATTAGAACAGCACACCAAAGTCACTTGGCCCCTTCCCCTAAAAGTAATAGACTCATATAAGGGGTATAATCAAATTCAACTCTCACATATAATAATGCCAAGGACGTAATCTAAGGGCCCTTAGGTGTTCAGACAAGGGGCATAAGTGAAACAAAGCATAATTGCTAGGCACACATTGTGGCCAAATACTATTGAAAGCGAGGAAGGCGTTTAGCAGTTAATCAGACATTTTTCTTACCAATGAGGTGAACCTATTAAGTTCTCGGTGACCTTGACCATGGGTGTTCACATATCAGGTTATGAGAAACAAAGCATTATCCCCAGACACATATTGTGGACAAATATTATTAAAATCTGTAAAGCGGTTCATAAGTTATTAAGAAATGAAAGGTGTTACGAAAATACATACTTACGCACATACATGGACCATCAATACATCCTTTTCTGCCATCTGCGAGGGGATAATAAAATGTATTTAATTTGTCCATAAGACAAACATGAACATATTTGTGTCTGTGACTGGAGAAATGGGGCTTATTGGTTCTGTAACCAGTGTAGATCCTGATCAGCCTGTGTATCTGCACAGTCTGATCAGGATCTGCACTGTTCGCCATTAAAACAAAGAAACACACATCATACTTCTAACAAGCAATGCAGATTATTATCAGGCTACGTGAGTGTGCTATTTGATCAGGAGCTACACTGGTCGCAAATCCCATAAGCCCCATTTCTCCAGTCACAGCCACAGCTGATGTGTGCTACAGTTGAACCCATCTAAACCGAACACCCTGAGGATCCCATTGTGTCTTATTTAGATGGGTTTCAATGTAATGTATGTCAATGTCCTGTCTGTTCGGAAAATGACAAAAAGTGGTCATCGAGTGATTAAATACAGTGGAACCTCTCTAAACCGGACAGCAGGGTGTCCGGCTTAGATAGGTTCCACTGTATTACTGTAACAGCGAAATCTTCAAAGTGAGATACATCTCATCTCAGTACGCAATGCCCAATCTTGTCATAACTTGCTTAACACGATCATCTGTTTGGAGCACTCTTTTATCCTCAGCATATATAATAACACATATCGTAATTACACAACCTGGGTCTATTTATACAAACAATACATCATATACAAGCAAATAGCACCATAATAAATAGGTTGTAGCTGTACAGTGTGGTTTTGGGGTGGCCATTTGTTGCCACGTGTCATTGTTACACGCATGTGTATCAGTTCCAACTCAATGCCAGCAGGTGGAAGTTCCAAATACACTTTTGTTTTTCGTTTCCCTCCTTCTCCAGACAAAAAGCTAAATATTTGTTCACAGAATGAGCTTGCAGAAACAATTATAATTGTGGGTGTGATTGGAGAAATTGGGTACCAGCACAAATTTATATTACAATATCCTTGAAGAACTGTTGCTTGTTCTGTGTACCATAGTTAAAGATAAGAAACCCCCGTCTGTTGGTGTCCAAGTTGGTGTATATAAAAAACTATTCAATAGTTCCAAAAGCAAAATGAATGTGAGAATACATATATCTGAACACTTTCAACACTACATGCCTGTATAGTGGTATTGGCAAACAGTGTAGATCCAGATGATCCAGGATCTGCACCTTTTGCAAGTAATTTTAATATTTTTGAACACAAAAACATCATTTTAATAAATGGACTGGTTTGAAAATCATTTTGTGACGATTGGAGTGGTTTCAAAATAACATATCAAAATCCATTCCAGTTACTTTAATAGGGGTGAAAGGGTTAACTTGTAGAAAAATAAGTGTCTCACTAGCGTCTCACTAGAAAGATCGACTCCTGAATGAGCAATGGGAGGTAACTCCCAAATACCAATATAGAACAACTATACACTGTTGTTCCACCACAGAGAGCTTGTCCATGGGGAGGAATGCAGTAGTTTTGTTTGTTTATTGGTGTTTAACGGCCTATCAACAGCTAAGGTCATGTAAGGCCGGGCAAACGGGTTCGATCCCGTTTTAACCTGCTGCATCATTGGGGGGAAAATTCCAAAATCAGAACTGAATATTTACATCGAGAAACAATATATTCAGCCCTGAAATTAGAATAACCTGACCTGGTGGCAGGTCCATACCACACCAAAGTCACTTGGCCCCTTCCCCTAAAATAGGATTACGAATAATCGTAATACTCACATAAGGGGTATAACCAGAATCAACTGTCACATACAAAATGCCCAAGACGTATGTGAGGGCCAAACCAGGTCTCCAGTCGGAATTCCGGTAATTACCCATCGCTTGCACCCACCTTCCACCCACGAGGAATGCAGTAGTACTACCACCCGCCATTGGCGCCCACGGTTTCAGACATCGTCCCTACACTGAAATATGTTTTGTTCATCTCATTTCATGATGTCAGACAGGGTATGTAAAACTCACTAACTAAATAACATGTCAGAGTATGCTTTGAAACTTTTGTCAATTTTCTATGTCATTTACAAAATACAATCAATTCCAGCGATATGGCATAAAGCCCAGACACTGCTCAACATGAGACGAGCCATGTGTTTTTGTACCTAAAAAGACGAGCGATATCTCATGAAAACTATTTACAATTTTTTTTCAATATTTTCAAGAAATGAAATCGAAAGTTGATAAAATGTTTAAAGCAAATGCGGAACAGAATTCCGCATTTGCTATGGAAATTTTGTCAACTTTCGACGTCATTTACAGGTAATAATTATGACAGTTTCTGTGAATATTTTTCATGAAATACCGTACATCTCATTAGGTACAAAATGACATGGCTTGTCTAATATATAATTCAACCTTGACCTTCAGTTGCTGCATATAAAAGTGTAACTGATACACAATATTGTACAACACGACCTCAGTGGCAAAGTAACGACACAATTACATGTAAACAACACACATATTAACCCTTTCAACACCACAGGCCTGTATAGTGGTATTGGCAAAAAGTGTGGATCCAGATGAGAGGATCTGCACTTTTTGCCAGTAATTTTCATACTTTTGAGAGCAAAAACACCCACTTTTCATAAATGGTCTAGTCTGAAAATCATTTTGTGACCATTGGTTGCACAATTAACATGTCAAAACCCATTCCAGTTACTTAGGGGTGAAAGGGTTAATGTGAACATAGCACGCTATTTGTGTCAAAATATGGATGGAATTGCGGCTTGCAGCTAACTGGATATCATCAGTTTACAATGAATACAATTACAACCAGTCAACAAAATACACATAATTATTGGAGTGAATCTGTCAAAAATGCCCACATATGTACCGTAAGTACATTTATTACAAGCACAGCCTGTGTGTAAATCTACAAGATAAATCAGTGCCGTATCCGCATATTCCTATCAGCGGCAAGTAGATTTATTTATTTATTGGTGTTTAACGGCCCGTCAACAGCTAAAATCATTTTAGGCTCGCTTAACAGGGTCGAATCACATATTTCACCTTTTGTGATAGGAGAAAATCCCAAAATCAGAACTGAATATTTACAGGTCCTCACCACACCCAAGTAACTTAGCCCCATTCC
This sequence comes from Conchocele bisecta, assembly GCA_029237695.1. Taxonomy (NCBI): domain Eukaryota; kingdom Metazoa; phylum Mollusca; class Bivalvia; order Lucinida; family Thyasiridae; genus Conchocele; species Conchocele bisecta. Next base: position 201,656,300 of record CM055265.1, on the reverse strand, counting down.
CTAAAAGGAATACAATTAGTACTAATCTTACTACTTGTATTATTGGTATAACCGGATTCAACTCTCAAGCAACAAAGAAGTAAAAAATGTACCTGAGGGCCAAACCAGGGATATCAGGATTCCAAAGGATGAAAACAATAGATAATTTTACCCTTCACATGATCCCAAGCAACCGCCCACCTGCGGCAAGTTTGTGGCCACTCTCCATTCAGTTACATCGGTATTCATACAAATGTTGTGATCTTCGCCCATTGAAGTCTATGGATGCAATACATTTTATTAAAAAAATAATAATATTATTTTGTTTATTTTTCCATAAAAAGTATATGTTGTTACCACTCATATGAATATGAACCGTCTCGTTGAGACGGTTCATATGAGTGGTAACAACATATACTTTCAAACAGAAATAGAAAAAATAGCCAAAACAATTCTGCATCCAGCTTATAGTGGGCTAAGATCAGAAACATTCACACTGGTGAAATATTTTTCACACATGGTGAATATTTTTCACAACCAATGTGGATAACAATCGTTGTCACAACGCTTTCAACCTTTTGTACAATGATTAAAATGTGGGTACTATTATAGAAGTACCGTCCTTTCCTTCTATATAAACGGACAATGTAGACTTTATTTTGATGGATCGCAGTTCAATGATCACCAACAGCGATAACCCTACAGATCATACAGCCAATGTAGATCCTGATAAGACTAACCCTTTCAACCATACAAAAAATAACATTTGCAAACACTGCAGATCCCCAATGAGCCGGTTTGTAACAAGCCGTCCCATCAGGATCTGCAGTGTTTGCCAGTCTTTTTCAGATATTTTAATCATCATTTAATCATCTGATTAATGAAATAGTTTGGAAATCAGTATGAAGCTATCAATGTCAGGTAAATGTTGTTATGGGTGAGAATGTCAATGGAATAATCTTTAAAACATTAATGCCACTTACTTACATATGAACATGTTAATGAACAATGACTGTGATGATGGTATGGTAGTGTATGGTCTGTTCAGGATATGTGGACACACAAGCTGATCTGTAGCATATTGCACCAAAATTGCAAAGTATACTTATCTTGCTAAGTACACTTCGAGGGAGAAATTTTCAATTTAAAGATAAATTTATTAAGTTTTATTATACTGAATTTATTACATTATCACAGCCATTTTGGCTGTGATAATGTAATAAATGCAGTATAATAATTATATTCTGCATACTTTTAATCATCAAATATATGCAGTTGTTAGTTCTATATGAAATACGTTTTTGTTTATGAGGTTTTAAGTTCAATCCTTTATATGAAATAATGCATTTCGGGAAAAATAAATTATTGCTGAGCTCCGTCAAAGCATACTTAGCTAGATAAGTATGTTTCGCAATTTTGGTGAAATCGGCTACTGGGATTGCACTGATCAGAAATGCCCTTGCGTGGGCATTGCCTCTATTCAGACATGTATATTGAAGCAATATACAATATAGATATTATACAAGTTACAGATTTATGGCAAAATATTTAGATATAATTTTCTTGTTTACTTGAATACAAGTACCAGTACATTTATATTGTTTACATTTTCAGCAACGATTAATGAAATAGACTTATCCCACGTCATGCGGTATACCCATTCACAGGTATCTAAATTTACAAACATTATTTTCCATTAACTTCATTTCTCGATAAAAGTATGTGTTGTTACCACTCTGAAACGTCTCGGTGTAGAAAATAAGAAAAATATTGAGCATTTTCTGTTGGAGAAATGGTGCCGATGCTACTGTGAGGAAATGTAGAGTGAGTGAGTGAGTGAATAGGGTTTAACGTCCGCTTTTCTGACATAGAGGTACAAGCCTCAGGGAGTCTACACGCAGACGGGTCAACGGGGTCGAGTCCCATATCCACTTGTCCAAGGGGGGTAAATCCCAACTTCAGAACTCAATATTTACAATCAAAATATATATTCAGTGAGGAAATGTAGAAGATCGCCAGGGAGTGAGTGAGTGAATAGGGTTTAACGTCCGCTTTTCTGACATAGAGGTACAAGCCTCAGGGAGTCTACACGCAGACGGGTCAACGGGGTCGTGTCCCGTATCCACCTGTCCTAGGGGGGTAAATCCCAACTTCAGAACTCAATATTTACAATCAAAATATATATTCAGTCCTGAAATTAGAACAACCTGACCTGGTGCCAGGCCCTCGCCACATCAGCATCATTTATCCCATCCCCTAAAAGTAATAGGAATACCTCACGCAGAAAAAAGAAATCAGTACACCTTTAAAACGTTATAACACAAAGGGCAGCAGACGAGAAAACCTACAGCTTGGATTGACAGCTAAAAATGGTGTAGATGCTTAGCCACTGATAATGAGAGATCGTAGCTAGTTATCTCCCGTTGAGTTGATTTATAGAAACCCGGTCAAAATTGTGTAGTTTAGGGCCTTATTGCTTGAAAAAAGAGCGACTGTAGCATGATTTGTTGTGAAAAAGAGTTGATATAGTGATTTTGACTAGTTCGACACAAATCATCCTACATATCTAAGCAATCTGATCTGGGACTACAATATTTGCCAAGATTCATATGTTCACGCTTATTAATGTTATTGCAATCAGTGTAGACTCAGATCAGACTGCACATCTGTGCAGTCTAATCTGTGTCTACTCTGTTGCAAAACTATTTGTGCTATTCAGTAAGAAATAATCACTGAAACATAGGACTGGATCTCTATAAATAGATTTGCAAAGGGAAATAACTAGCTATGATCACTCATTACAGAATGCTCAGCTATTCCAACATTGAACAATTTCGCATTGTGTGTTTAAAAATGTAAGATAATATCTGAATATTCAGTAAAGGTATAAAAATGTGTACAAAGTAAAACACTCCATTAAAGTACGAGAAGAGTTACCATGGTTACTCGTGCTTGTTTTCAGCGGGTATGACTAACAACTTAACACGGCGATCGCCGGCAAGTGTCTCATCTATAAGAGCCAATGTCACCAAGGTCAAGGTCACCCGAATGAGACAGGGCGGATAGCAATCAATGTGAGAAAGCTATTGGTGAAGTTTGGTAATGATGTAACTAACAGATGAGGACGTAATTGTTGATGCCTACAACAACGATGCTAGAACTGCGAGCGCTATGTCTCACTTTCCACTAACATTGGTGAAACAAACATGTCCGTGTGTGACATGTAGCCTATTTCATCAACATTGCAAAGTATACTTTTCTAGCAAAGTATACTTTGAGGAGTGATCATTTATTTTCCCCGAAATGCATTATTTCATAAAGACTGCATATATTTGATGATTAAAAGTATGCAGAATTATTATACTGAATTTATTATATTATCACAGCCAAAATGGCTGTGATAATGTAATAAATTCAGTATAATAAACATTAATAAATTTATCCTTAAATTGAAAATTTCTCCCTCAAAGTATACTTTGCTAGATAAGTATGCTTTGCAATGTTGGTGAAATAGGCTACTGGTAGCATATACTGTACATTACAAGGATATAAAAGTCATGTAGAAATAAAGTATGGTGTATTAAACATTGGTTGGATAAAACCAAATTGAAGATCAACACTAAAATGGCACTTGCGTTCAGCGAGTGTTTGTAGATTTGTAAAATGTTGTAGATAAGACAAGACGTCGTACAAATGTTCAGGTGAAACAATATTTCAAATACAATGTATGAACACACAGACAAAATAGAATGCCCGTTCACGTGTTACACATTTTATAAAACCTAGTAAAAGTGAACACATGTTCACCTACAGACAATGTACCGTATTCAGAATGTCTCTATAGAATATAGTCAACTGACAGTGTTCACATGTGTACTTGCTGTTCGACATTTATTTATTTATTTACTGGTATTTAATGGCCTGTCGACAGCTAAGGTGGAGGGGATCCCAAAATCAGAACTGAATATTTACATAAAAAAATATATATTCAGCCCTGAAATTAGAATAACCTGACCTGGTGCCAGTTCCTCACCACACCAGTCACTTAGAACCACTCCATAAAAGTAATAGGAGTAGTACTGATCTTACTACTTTTATAATTTGTATAACCGGCTTCAACTCTAGTAACAAGAAAGCCAAAAATATACCCGAGCGCCAAACCAGGGATATCGGGATTCAGTGAAGGATGAAACCCATTGTTCGGAATACACAACATTCACATATATTCAGGATATCAGTGACTCGAAGTGTTCAATGAGTAAAACAGTATAGACACATAAAACCAAGTGTTTAACCCATTGTATGTCAGATACAATAACAGTAAAAATTTGGTGATTTTCTTCCCACTATTTTCTCTAATTCTGATATTTTCTCTATTTCTGTTCGTATGTTGTTACCACTATAAAGTTGGCGGGGCGAAACCGAATATATTTTAAATTCGATGGCACTAATCATGTATTTAATTTATACCGCATACTAAACTTAATCGTTTGAACATGCGTGACGTCATGTTTTGACGTCATTCCCTCGTCATATGTCACAAATCTAGCAACGTCATTCAAAGCAAAATGGCGGCGTCCACGCTAGGTAGATTCGGTATTGTATCTGATTAAATCTAAGATTTATTTACGATGAGCTTCAATATTGGCTGGTTTTAGACAACACAGTTGTCATAATAAGCATTGCAATCATAATGGACATATCCATGTCGTTGGTTACGTCGCATATACTTTAAAAATGGACAAAATTCAACTGAACAGACAGCGATTTAGATTTTAAAATTCGCCGCCATCTAGAATTTGCTGTTGAGACTGATCAATCGAGGCCGCGATTGCGGGTCAAAGGTGAAAAAATAAAGGCAAACACGGCACTTCATGTATATTAGGCTACTTCAGGTATATTAGGTTACTTCAGATATAAACAGCATTTATTCAACCCCCTTTATTATGCTACATGGATCAATGGTTGCGGTATAAATAGCTATATTGTAGTTATTGATAGTGTTTGCATATGGAACATTGGTCAGTTGTCACACATAGTCATTTGCTGATATTTACAGATAATGACTGCCATTAAATTCTGTGATAGTCCATCTGTATATCAAGTCTATGTGATAGACACATGCAAGATGTAGTTGATGAATCTATCAACATGTAAGCTTAACATTGCCCCATGATAATAAAATATCTCAAATTCAGTATCTAACATTTTGATTGGTTGAGAATCAACCAATCAAAATGTTTGAAACTGAATTTGAAATTTGAAAATTCCTAATGATAACCGCGAGATGAAAATGAAACGTGAAATGGATGGTCATCGTGACCAATATGTCTGACAAAATTGGGTCTTTGCAACCAGTTTAGACCCAGACCAGCCTGCGCATCTGCACAATCTGATCAGGGTCTACACTGTTTGCCAATCAGTCAGTGAAAATGCAAGTAATCATATATCAACCAATTAGGATGGTTATCAGGTTGCATATGACTGTATGGTAATGAAGACACACACTGATTAGCATTTGCAATATATATATTCATATGCAGCCCAAATGCCCCAACACGTGTAGCCAATAACGCCATAGACACACCATGAGGAACTTCTCATGCCATCGTCTCTTATAACATCTGAGCATTAATTATTGACTGTGTACAATAGTATGCGGGTAATTTACAAAATCTACACTATGCGTCGGGTCAGTGTTTCTGGTTGTCATCGGCAACGACGTCCCCATTCTCGTCGGTCATCACAGTGACCAGTGTCCCCACCGCCTTGCCCACTTGACCGGCCATGTTGAAGAGTTGCCCGACGTTGCTAGATCCCCGGTGGTCTGCTGTATATGCAGGGAGGCTGTTGTCCGCACCGAGTACATTGTTTATATTCCGAACGTCTTCAGTGGATGACACTGTGTAAGGGACATCACAGTACCGAATTAAATGGGGTTAACATTTAAGGAATAAAACCATAAGCCGTTGTGTTTACTGAGGTGAACAATACATTTGGTCTGTTTAAATTGCGCGGAGTCCCATGGGACTCCGCGCAATTTAAACAGAACAAATGTATTGTTGGGGACTCCACGCAATTTAAACAGACCAAATGTATTGTGGGGACCACCGCAATTTAAACAGACCAAATGTATTGTTGGGGACTCCACGCAATTTAAACAGACCAAATGTATTGTTGGGGACTCCACGCAATTTAAACAGACCAAATGTATGTTATTTTTGGGGGACAATTTCACCGGGGCAATTTTAAACAGACCAAATGTATTGTTGGGGACTCCACGCAATTTAAACAGACCAAATGTATTGTTGGGGACTCCACACAATTTAAACAGACCAAATGTATTGTTGGGGACTCAACGCAATTTAAACAGACCAAATGTATTGTTGGGGACTCCACGCAATTTAAACAGACCAAATGTATTGTTTCCCAGTAAACACAACAGCCCACGGTTTTATGACTTATATTTATACTGCATTTACTGAAGGTTTCACAATTTTAAATTTAACAATTTGTTCCCTCGAATTAACAATTAGTTCCCAATATAAAAATTTGTAGCCTCGAATTAACTATTCGTTCCCACGAAATAACAATTTGTTCCCTCAATTTAACAATTTATATTGTTCCCTCGAATTAACAATTCGTTCCCACAAATTGTTTTGGCGCCCAGCTGCGCGCGAAAGACCTTTGATCTACTTTGAAGCTGTTTGATGTTATTTTGTGAGAACAAATTGTTATTTCGTGGGAACGAATTGTTAAATTGAAGGAACAAATTATTATTTTGTGGGAACGAATTGTTAAATTGAGGGAACAAATTATTATTTTGTGGGAACGATAGTTAATTCGAGGGTACGAATTGTTATATTGTGGGAACTAATTGTAAATTGAGGGAACAAACGTTTATTTTGTGAGAACGAATTGTGATTTCGTGGGAACGAATTATTATTTTGTGGGAAAAAATTAATAAAAAATAATTCTACGTCCCCTGCGGGGCTCCATAGGAATGCAAACTAGCAATGCATATAATATCAACAAGAAAATGTGGCCTGTAGGCACACAAATGCCCTCGGTGTCAGACTGGAGAAACTGCAAACTTCTTAACCGCACCCATAGACACATACATGGATTGACACCCGGACACACGGTCCAAACACTGCCAAGTTCTACAGAGACAGGGAACAGAAAAATGATATTAACCCTTTCAACACCACAGGCCTGTATAGTGGTATTGGCAAACAGTGTACATCCAGATGAGCCGGCTCATAATGAGCCGTCTCATCAGGATCTACACTTTTTGCAAGTAAGTTTTAGAACAAAAACAACCCCCTTTCATAAATGGACTTTTCACGAGCCAGCTCATCAGGATCTGCACTTTTTGCAAGTAATTTTCATATTTTTGAGAACAAAAACACCCTCTTTTCATAAATGGACTGGTCTGAAAATCATTTTGAGACGAATGGATTGGTTACAAAATTAAACATATCAACATCCATTCCAGTTACTGAGGGGTGAAATTGTCTATACCCACCGTGGTGCGTGCCATTCATCTGGGGGGTCGACTCCAGCTGGGGGGTGAAGCGGTATTTCCCCGACCCCCCTAGCAGCGAGCTGTGGGAGGAGGAGGGCGTCGTCAAGGGCGTGTCCTGTATCGACGACGTCAGGGACAGGCTTTTATCTCGTGGCTGCAATGTACTTTGTCTGATTAGTTGGAGCAAAGACCAACAATCTACGTGAATCGGAGGCTTGAATCACGAAAATAATCAGCTACTGTGGCAATAGTGAGTCAAATACTAACGGGAATGATTGATTGATTGATTGGCCGATTGATAATATAGTGCAAACCCCTGTGACATGTCCATGATAACTGAAAATTGGATTGCAAGTCTTAGATATGTCTCTCTTATAAGTGAATTATAATATTATATTTTAGCATAACTGAGCATTTCATTTAATGAACAGCGCTCCAGATAAGCTGCGTATTTGCTTAAATACCCAATTAAAATTGCCAAAAACCCAATTGAAAGCAGAAGTAGCGAGTATCAAAAAACAATACAAATTTTATGGTACCTTTATCATGCTACAGAAAACAATAAAAAGACCACAAATATAGCATATTTTTCTTATTTTCTAAGAAAACACATCTTGGTATTTCATTAGAATTGTCTCCAAGGAGACAATTCTAATGAAATGCCAAGACTTGTTTTCATTTTGAAGAAAACTATTCAATAATTGATGTATGTTGATGTGTAAACAGTAGTGTTATTTTATTTTACCCAATTTAAATTTTGAAATACCCAATTGCTTAAGAAATGATGGAGTGACAATACTCAACTAGAAATGGACGCTTGTCGACAAGCGCATGTGTATCCCCCTCCCCAGATACACAAGTAGTTTGAAAAAAGGGTGTTCGAGTTATGCTCCGGAGACAAAATCAGTGACGGAAAAACAAAGGGAGATAACTAAAGAATTAGTGATGCAAGAGTTGTCATTCTTGCGGGACACACCTTTAGGGTCGTGGTCTATGCATGTGTGAAGTTTCATGAAAATATTCCAAAGGGTGTTCGAGTTATGCTCCAGACACGAAATCAGTGCACGAAACAACAAAGGGAGATAACTAAGAAATTAACGATGCAAGAGTTGTCATTCTTACGTGCGACACACCTTTGGGTCGTCTTCTATGCATGTGTGAAGTTTAATAAACTAGAAAATGTGTTCATAGAACACGGATGTCCCACATATCGCTTTGATAATAAATGAGGCCAAATTGCAAGTCAAAATTTTCTTTTACCTGAGCGTTAAAGTTTTTGAAGCACCAAGTATGTGACCTTGACCCTGGGCTTGGCGGGGGCAGGACAAACGTGGATTTGGCACAGGGCGGTAGAGGACCATTAGAGCAATGCATATATGAAATATGAAGCTGATCCGTGAAAGAAAACAGAATTATAAGATATTTACCTGAGCGTTAAAGTTTTTGAAGCACTAAGTATATGATGTTAACCTGGGCTTGGCGGGGGCGGGACGAACGTGGATTTGGCACAGGCGGTAGAGGACTATTAGAGCAACGCATATATGAAATATGAAGTTGATCCGTGAATGGAAAGAAAAATTATAAGAAATATTTACCTGAGCATTAAAGTTTTTGAGAGCACCAAGTATGTGACCTTGACCCTGGGAATTGGGGCGGGGGGGCAGGACGAACGTGGATTTGGCACAGGGCGTAGAGGGGGGACCATTAGAGCAATGCGGGTATAATGAAAATATGAAGTTGATCCATGAAAGAAAACAGAAATTATAAGATATTTACCCGAGCGTTAAAGTTTTTGAAGCACTAGTTATGATGGCACCTATTAAGTATAAGTTGACCGCCACTTTTTAAAGTATGTGACCCTTGACCCTGGGCTTGGCGGGGCAGGACGAACGTGGATTTGCACAGGGCGGTAGATGATCCATTTAGAGCAAGCACGTATGATGAAATATTGAACGTTGATCCGTGCAATGGATATAAATATAAGATATTTCCACTGAGAAAACGTTAAAGTATTTTTGTAAGTCACTAAGTATGTGACCTTGACCCTGGGCTTGGCGGGGGCAGGACGAACGTGGATTTGGCACAGGGCGGTAGACGACGATTAGAGCAACGCGTAATATGAAATATGAAGTACATTTGATCGTGAATGAATGAAAAATTATAAGATATAAGTGAGCGTTAAAGTTTTGAAGCACCAAGTATGTGACCTTGACCCTGGGATTGGTGGGGCAGGACGAACGTGGATTTGGCACAGGGCGGTAGAGGACCATTAGAGCAATGCGTATATGAAATATGAAGATGATCCATGATCCATGAAAGAAAACAGAAAGTATAAGATATTTACCCAAGCGTTAATGTTTTTGAAGCACTAAGTATGTGACCTTGACCCTGGGCTTGACGGGGGCAGAACGAACGTGGATTTGGCACAGGGCGGTAGAGGACCATTAGAGAGCAATGCGTATATGCGTGTTCGAGTTATGCTCTGGATACAAAATCAGAGCACGAAACAACAAAGGGAGATAAGTAAACAAGAATTCCGCGGAATCAGATGCCTCGCCTTGTCCCGCCTTGACCTCGAGCCTGGGCCCGAAAGCAATTTTCACTGGCCCGAACATATTATACAATTATTGACAAGTGAACCATAGAATATCAGATTATATTCTATGGCTCACTAGTCAATAATTGTTTTATTATATGATAATAGTCTGTATATAGCACTTACGACCTTATGCTAGTAGACAAAAATTGAAAAAGAATTTGAAAAAAAAAAATGAAAAAAAAAATGGAAAAAAAGTTTAAAAATTAAAAATAATAATGCTTGCTACTGGAGCCCAAATTTTTTTTGAATAGTCCTATATTTATCTACATATATCTGCACAGGTCCACATAATGCCACAATATTTTCAACACAGTTTACGGAAATGTAATATAATCATTTACCTGTATAAATTACCTGTATAAATTACCTGTAAGTGGTCAGTGGTCAGTTGCACATGCTAGCACATGCACAGGTGAATAGTCTGTACATAGCACTTACGACCTTATGCTACTGGACAAAAATTGAAAAATAATTTGAAAAAAAAAAATGAAAAAAAAAAATGAAAAAAAAAAAAATGGAAAAAAAAAGTTTAAAAATAACAATGCTTGCTACTGGAGCCCAGGTTTTTTTTCCAGTCAAATTGAAAAATAATTTGAAAAAAAACAATGAAAAAAAATAATGAAAAAAAAAAAAAAAAAATTACAAAAATAATAATGCTTGCTATTGGAGACCAGATTTTTTTTTAATTTTTAATAGTCCTATATTTATCTACATATATCTGCAGAGGTCCACATAATGCCACAATATTTTCAACACAGTACCCAATGTAGTGATTTACCTGTATAAATTACCTGGTCAGCAGTGGTCAAGCACTGGACATCTGCACATGCTAGCCCATGCTTAGCACATGGTTCTCCCAGTTTCTATTGTTCTCTCTACAGGTAAGGTGTACAGAGCACATGAGAAAAGGTATACAGAGCAGACGAGAAAACAGGTCTTCATGCATTATTGTCCAGTTTGTAGAGTGCGCAAAACAAAAAAGGGAGATAACTGAAAAATTAGCTACGCAAGAGTTGTCATTCTTGTGCGCGACACACCTCCGGGTCGTGGTCTATGCATGTGTGAAGTTTCATGAAAATATTCCAAAGGGTGGTCGAGTTATGCTCCGGACAGGAAATCAGTGAGCGAAAACAAAAAAGGGAGATAACTCAAAAATTAGCTATGCAAGAGTTGTCATTCTTGTGCACGACACACCTTCGGTTCTTCGTGGTCTAATTGAATGTGTTAAGTTTCATAAAAATATTCCAAAGGGTGGTCGAGTTATGGTCAATCAGTGCGCGAAACAAAAAAGGGAGATAACTCAAAAATTAGCTATGCAAGAATTGTCATTCTTGTGCGCGACACACCTTCGGGTCGTGGTCTATGCATGTGTGAAGTTTCATGAAAATATTCGAAAGGGTGGTGGAGTTATGCTCCGGACACGAAATCAGTACGAGAAACAAAAAAGGGAGATAACTCAAAAATTAGCTATGCAAGAGTTGTCATTCTTGTGCGCGACACACCTTTGGGTCGTGGTCTATGCATGTGTGAAGTTTCATGAAAATATTCCAAAGGGTGTTCGAGTTATGCTCCGGACAAGAAGTGTCTGCGGCAGACGCGGACGCGGACGCGGACGCGGCGCGCTGTCAAATCCATAGTATCCCCCGACGGAGTCCGGGGGATACAATTACTAATTCCTTATCTGGAGCCCTGAATGAATATTTGTATTTGCAATGCAAAATTTCAATTTACTTCAATGTAGGCTTGCACAACAAAGCATCATCAAAATATTATCAAAATCAGTCAAGGGATTACAAATTTGTTGAGAAATAAAATCTTGCACTGCAAAGCACATAAGGTGAATTTTGTTGTCTGCTGTTTATTTTTTTTATTTTCCATTTTCTCATCCAAAACACGCTTTGACAGCACTTTAGAATTATTTCCAATGGGAACGATTCTAAAAGGCTGCCAAACCATGTTTTTATTGGGAAAAGACAACATATTCATGAAACAACAGCAGACGACAATTTTCAGTTTCCTCATTCTAAGGGTTAATATCAGTGAACCCACCTGCCCTACCAATTCCCTCAGCCTCTGTAACTGGGCCTCGAGTTGCTGATTATGATCTTCCAGAAGCCTCATCCGCGACTCCAGCCGACCTTTGTGTTGCCGTAGCAACTTGGCCTCTGCCAGCATCTCAGCATCCCGATTGGTCAGGTCTCCGTCACTCGACCCCAGGTCACCTATGTTGTTGTTGTGCTCTTGCTGCTCACGTAACCGTTCATACTCCGCTTGTAATGTTCTGGAAAAAAATTAACGGAAGCTGCAAATTTAACTTTTACAATAGAGGGGATTTAACTCTTTGCATGCTGGGAAACTTGTGGGCTATAAATAGTTCAAAACTAGCGGACAAGAATTCATCATATTTTCTTATATTTCTCCCCGTAAATATCATGAATATGTCTTGAAATTTCATTTGAATTGAGTTCTGAGGACTCAATTCTAATGAAATTTCAAGACATATTTACAGAGAGAAATAAAACATATACTCTTAATTCGTTTGGCGGATATTTTCGCCGCTAGCATGCAAAGAGTTAATATGCCATATTTCTTATATAATCAGTCAAAAAAGTTAATAGTTTACTAAATATTATATTAAATGTTAGAATATTTTTTATTGCATAAGCACATTACCATAGATTGAAGCTTTATTGATCACTTATTTTCTATAGTAAGCCCACATGTATACGTATTACCAATATGTTAAAGGGTACATGCCCATTCAGTAGGCACAAAATGTTCTTTATGTCAGAGACATCATCTGGGACATTTTCTGGCAAAATAAACATCCATTCACCATTTCCCCACGTATTGATTGGCATTATTATACATTTTATATCCGACGTAAATTTCCACACTGATATCAGGGGCGATAACAGTGTTTCCTTAAAATGTTAACGGACATTACTATTTATTCTCTGTATATTTTTTTGATGTGCAATGATCATACTATAATCTATTGAAAAAATATTACTTTTTCAGGTGACGCATTTATAGTATAAATACTTAAAAAATATCGTGCCTCATTTGTATATGAAAATAGCCTGATACCACTGCGCGTCACTATCAGTAAAATAAATACTACTATTAAAATGATTATATCTGAATATCGGGCACTCGTAATTTTTAGAACTGGTGGAATAGTGACACAATTATACACTTATTTAATTCCTATAAAGAAGATTTTGTGCCTACTGAGTAGGAATGTACCTTTAATACACTGTGAAATACACAGCAAAAAGCCCACTTTATGCAATGAATAGAGGATCTTACACGAGTGATATTTATTAAACAAGTTTACTGATTTCATATGCCATATAACTATCACTCATGTAAGACCAGGAATCAGTATTCAGTAGCCGATTTCATCAAAATTGCAAAGTATACTTTTCTAGCAAAGTGTACTTTGAGGGAGTAATCATTTATTTTTCCCGAAATGCATTATTTCATATAGAACGACTGCATATATGTGATAATTAAAAGTATGCAGAAATATTATACTGAATATATTACATTATCACAGCCAAAATGGCTGTGATAATGTAATAAATTCAGTATAATGAAAATTAATAAATTTATCCTTAAATTGAAAATTTCTTCCACAATGTGTACTTGCATGTAGCAAGATAAGTATACTTTACAATTTTCAATTTTAGGATAAATTTATTATTTTTTATTATACTGAATTTATTACATTATCACAGCCATTTTGGCTGTGATAATGTAATAAATTCAGTATAATAATTCTGCATACGTTTAATCATCAAATATATGCAGTTGTTAGTTTTATATGAAATAATGCATTTCAGGAAAAATAAATAATTACTCCCTCAAAGTATACTTTGCTAGATAAGTATACAATGTACTTTAAAAATTTGATGACATCGGCTACAGGTTTGAACGCGAGTAAGAATTGCTACAATGTGTCTCCACTCACCCTCCAATACTGTGTGGATGAATACAAATGTACTACGATTTTCCTATGGGAATTTAACGTGGGGAGTAAATTTCCAAATTTTTTTGTTTTTTGATCCTGAAGGATCAAAAAACGAAATTTCTTAGAAATTGACTACGAAAACTGGCGAGATAGCTTGAATGATGATGTAATTAAGAAAACAAAAGTTACATTTTGAAAATCGGTTGACAAATAAAACAATATTTAAAAAAAATCTATTTTTAGCCCCTCTGTTAAATTCCCATAGGAAAATAGTTTTTTCGCAATAAAATCAATATTTGATGGAATTTCATCAAATAATCTTTTTGGGGAGGGTGACTTTCTTGTTATTGATAAAACATACTTACTTTTAAATATTATACAGACAGTAGTAACATTGGGTGACTGTGTGCAGGAAAACAGTGAAAGTTTAATGTCTCAACATGAAGGTCATACAGACGCACTCGACTATCAAGCCACCAGTAACCGTGACGACTGTGTGGCGGGACTTACTTATTCTCCTCCTCGAGATCTTTGATCATGGCCTCGAGCTTCACATCCTCATCGACGGCCATCATAATCTGCATCGGGCTCTTCAACTGTAATACACACCGACTCATTTCACATGGCAATATCAACTCGTGTCATACACGCTACATCAGCGCCATAGCCACGTTGAGGCACACCGAGGCAACTGTCTCGGTGATATATTCCGATTTTTATTATTATGTTTATGCTTTAATGACAAAAGCAGATCCTGATTTGACTATTTGTGACCATGTAATGTTACACCTCGGTGTTTACAAGCCACCGGTATAAAGATCATCAATTATTCTGCCATTCTAGATGATTTCAAAACTGTTCCTATAAAAAGAGCAAAATATGGAGTCAAACATATTGCACTCTAATGCAGGAAAATGCGTTGTAGAGTTAAAAAATAAATTGGCGAGATGCCCCTGGACCCCCCTACCAAACTCCCTTGCTCCGCTCGGTCAATGACTGTTCGTTCGCCGGACCAATGTTATTGCCTTGGTATTTTTCAGGCTCTGGCTACGCCACTGGAGCAATACTTAACTCTTTGCATGCCGGGAAACTTGTGGGCTATAAATAGTTCAAAACCAGCAGACAAAAATTCATCATATTTTCTTTTATTTCTCCTTGTAAATATCATGAATATGTCTTGGAATTTCATTAGAATTGAGTCCGGAGGACTCAATTCTAATGAAATTCAAAGACATATTTACAGAGAGAAATAAAACATATAGTCCTAATTAGTTTGGCGGATATTAGCACCCCTAGCATGCAAAGAGTTAAGCTGACTGTGTGAATAGGGATTTTCAACTGCAATATGCATATACATATGCCTCATTTCACATGGCAATATCAACTCATACACCTGATCAAATAGCACACTCCTGTAGCCTGATAACGATCTATATTGCTTGTTAGAAGCAGGACAGGCGTTTCATTGATGAATGGCGATCATTGTCGATCCTGATCAGACTGTGCGGATCAGACTAAGCACCATTTCTCCAGTCACAGTCACATTTCACATGGATATAAATGTCATACACCAAGTATCACAGGTGCTTTAAGCATGTCTTTGATGATTTGAGCATGTCTTGGATGATCAATTATTATTGTGTATGAAAACAGATTTTTTAAACAATGTACATGTACTAAACAATTCAAATGCGCCCAGTTTCGACAGAGGAATATTTCTTTTGTTTCTTTATTCTTCTGTCAAGACCCGGCCATATTTGAATTGTTTTGTACATTGTTTAGAAAATGTTTCATGAATGAACAATAATCGGCCATCCAAGACTGTGCCAAATATGTATCAGTCAATTTATTCTAAAACAACTTCAAGAAGGTCTTTATTTCTCTAAGAGACAGTTCTAATGAGTGGTCAGTGGGTATCTGGCAGAAACTCTCTAAATCAGACACAGAGTCAGTGTGATTGTATTTGATGAGTTCCGATGTCATTTAACTATGACGTTAATGTATGTTCATGATTGCAAAGCTTGTACAGAGCTCATATGTCTAAATTACTGTGGAGCCTCTCCAAACCGGACACCCTGGGTACCTCCTCCCAGGGTGTACGGTTTGGAGAGGTTCCACTAAAAACCTTTTTGGTACAACTAAGAAAAACGTAGACATGGAATGGGACAGACAGGGTAGATTGCAGTATTGTCAATTACCAAAACAAAATCTATTTTTAGCTCCTGAAAATTATAAAGTAAGCACCCAAATGGTATTAGCTTTTAGCCACATATATCGGCTCTAACAATAAAACATTCGCAGATTCTCCATTAAATCTAATGTCTATATGAGGCCACTGCTTGTGAGGTCCCAACAGTCCAACAAACCAATGGAAATAACGGTATCATGTAATACACTTAAAAGGTTCCCTGTCATTCAAAAGCTAGATTATATGTTTCTTTAACCATCAAATGTAAATGAACAAATAGGGAATATAAGATTAATCAGGCACAAATGTATTTTCCTAAATGGTACCTACTGTCTGTTCAACGTTTTGCTGCCAACAAACTTTTGGCTATTAAACACATTAAATCTAAAAAACATTTAAAAGTAAGTACTTTTTTATCAATGACAAAAAAGTCACCCTCCCCAAATTATAAAAAAGAAGAAATGCGTCTGTCGAACGCGGATGCCACCTGCAGCATATTTGAGAAACTGTGACAAAGTGGTTAACCGAAAAGTGTGACGGACGGACAGACGGACGGACGGACGTTCTTACAGTACTATACTTATGTGGCTTATCACATGTTAAATATTAGCCACATAAAACGATTTTTAGCCACATAAAAGGATAAAACATTAAGTACCCTAATGTGTGCCCGGATGGACGGACGGACGGACGGACCTTCGAAACCCGGTGGCATAAAAATATGATAGCGGTCCAACGGTTAACCAATAACAAAAAAGTCACCCTCCCCAAAATTGTTTGTTTGATGAAATTCCATCAAATATTTATTTTATTGCGAAAAAACGATTTTTTAACCTGGGTAATCAATTTTCAAAACTTTTCATTTGGAAATTGACTCCGAAACCTGGCGAGATAGCTTGAAAATGATGTAACAAAGAAAACAAAAGTTAGATTTTGAAAATTGGTCCATATTGGATTGGAATTATAAGACCTAAACAACATGTTTTTGAGAATGTATTGGGCATATACACACTACTAGCTGAAGGTCTTCGGGTCTTCATATTTGTACTGATTTTCCCGACAAATTATCAGAAAATGTTTATTTCTATCGCGATAAAAATTCAAGGAACAGACAGATGAACATACATTGGGATACTGTAACAACACCAAATATTTAGACACAAGTTCTTCTAGAAAATACATATAAATATCTGTATTTCCACAACAAAGAGTGTCCCAGTATTAACCCTTCCTACGCTGTTGACGGAAATTGCCGTCTGCTGTTTTTCATTTTTGCTTTAATTCTTAACAAAAACCTGATTTTGACAGCACATGAGAATCGTCTCCAGTGGAGATGATTCTCATGTGCTGTTAAAACCAGGTTTTTGTCGAGAAATATTGAAAATAAAACATTTCCAGCAGACGACAGCTTTAATTCAGCATAGTAAGGGTTAAGAGTTAGTACGGTTGTACTGGGGTATCAACATAACAATGTATTCAGATACAATTTGTTTTGGGAAACCACTATTGTATAGGGGTTTGCCAAAACAAATAGTGTCCAAATATTTAGGGCTAGTACGGTATACTTACAGCATGTGTTGAGGTATCTCCAGTCAAACTGAGGCAATATTGAGCAATTAAGTGGTGTTCATCGTCCCTGTGAATAGACAAGAACATTTATTATATGGCTGACAAATTCAAGCAATGTACCGTAGTTGTCCAATATTAGGTCACATGATTGTGGACATATATGGCATGCACCTAAATATCAGTCTCAGACTCGTCTTGTTGTGCAAGACGAGTCCGAAACTGATGTTCGAAATGTGATATTCACCGAATATCACATTTCGAACATCAGTCTCGGACTCAGCATAAGCCTTTGTCCTCGATGAATAACACTTTGGGGCTTGTGACATTTATGGCCAGTCTCTCTTCTCTCTCTCCTGTTCTTGTTCTGCTGACAAACTCCTGCAGCCTGATAAGGGTGTGTATTGTTTGTTAAAAGCATGGTGGGTGTTTCACTGATCATGTTGGTTGTGGATTCAAAGTAGCGTGCCATCTTGTAAGCCAGTGTTTATCTATACAGAATCAGTATATATCTATATAAATAAACATCTTCATCAATACATACATGGATAGTTAATTACCAACACATGGCCATTTCATTAATTTACCATGGATTTAATTAGCAAAGATAACAAGAATATATAGAGATAATCCATCCTTTGAACAAATGTTATAATAAATAAGGCTTTGCGAATGGCTTTGTGATGGACAGATGGACAGACAACCTGACTACAGTATACACCACACCACAATTCAGGGATATAATGATGGCAAATATATTTTCATAACAAAAGTGGTGAGTTCAATTTTGTCGTCTGCTGTTTATTTTTTGTGTTCCATTTTTTCATTAAAAACATGCTTTAACAGGATTTTAGAATCATTTTCAATGGAAATGATTCTAAAATACTGTCAAACCACGATTTTATTGACAAAGAAGACAAAATATACAATAACAGCAGACGACAACTTTTGTTTCCATACATTCTAAAGGTTAATGGATGGCCACCACATTTACATGTGTGAATCAATTGAAGTTAGTGGACCGGTTGTCTAAAAACACTTACGAGTCTGGTGTGGACGACGCCTGTCTCTGTTCTACTTCTGCTAACCTACAAGATAGATTTGCAGGTGATGAGTTTTATTTAAAAAAAATGTTCCAAAGTGTTCAGGGAACAGGGGCCCGTTCCACTATAATTCGTAAAGACTAAAATATTTGTAAGTGCAAATTTAGGATCGTCTGGAAATCTCAATTGATGGATTTACATTTATTGAGCATAGGCTGCATATGCATATGCAGCCTATGCTCGATAAATGTAAATCCAATAATCATTTACAAGAAAACATTGTCAATGTGAAATTTACAGACTATTACAATTTTGCACTTACAAACATTTAAGTCGTACAAAGTTTAGTGAAACGGCCCCCTGGCTGGAAAGATTATGAAACAAGCAGCCATAATGGATACACAATGTTCCGCCTTCTGTGCACTTTATTTAATTAAAAAAATCAGTGGAATAATACGATATTTCATGTTTATACTTCTGGACAGAGATGGATGGGAGAGGCTAGGTGACATGAAACCTCTGTCATCAGTCATTGCCATAGCAACATGGCATACCAGTGACCTTATATTTTGTCATTAATCCTTGGCATTACACACATACACATGTATACAACATGTCAGAACATCAGCAAAACCATTTGTATGAGAACATAAGAGTGACTGCGTCTCAGATGATATCCAATGCAAAAGTCGCGGGAATACTGGACGAAGGCCGGAAGGCCTCGTCCAGTATTCCCGCGACTTTTCCAAGTGGCTTTTCACCTCATGCACCGTAGATGACATACACATGTATCAATCAATTGCACCATTTTATTTGAGGAAATTTACTAACACATGTATATTCAAGTACATAATATCTGTGATAATCAAGGGAGATAATTTGATTTCGCATAATTCGACATTTTCACTATACATGTATCAGTAAGGAAAAGTTGTGAAATTTCTTTTATTGTTTGTTGTGAAATGATCACATTTAGAAAGAAATGTTCATTATAGACGCAAGTGAAATTAATTTAGATAAAATAATTTAGTAACCATACATTGCAAAACATGTTTATAATACTGAAAATTAACTAGTGTTACAAATACTAGTTATTTTTCAGTATTATAAAACATTTGCTGAGCCAATCCTTGATTTTTTCCAGGCGACTTGGGTTCAGAAATATGATACAAATCTATAATTAACCCTTAGACTGCTATACACAACAATTGTCGTCTGCTGTTGCTTTTATATCTTGCCTAATTTCTCAACAAAAACACGGTTTGACAGCACTTCAGAATCATTTCCAACGGAAATGATGCTGAAGTGCTGTCAAAGCATGTTGTAAATTATTCTAAGACCAAGTGCCTTTAAAGCAAAACCTAACCAAGACAGTAGATGTAAACCCGATTACGATTGCTATTCCGAAGGTGAGTCACATGAACTCATGGGTATTGGAGTTTGCATTTCACAACATTAGATCAATAACATGGTCATACCTGTTAGCATACTGCTCCAGTCGGGAATGCATATCGTGTGAAATACTGTGCTGGGGTGACGGAGATGGGCTGCAATATAAAACATATTGTTGCATAAAATTCACAATGTAAAAACATGGTGTACCGTAACAAAAATCATAATAAACTAATTTATACCGCAACCATTGCTCCATGTAGCATAATAAAGGGGGTTGAATAAATGTTGTTTATATCTTAAGTAACCTAATATACATGAAGTAGCCTAATATACATAAAGTGCCAATTTTGCCTTTATTTTTTCACCTTTGACCCCTAATCGCGGCCTTTGATTGGTCAGTCTCAACAGCAAATTCAAGATGGCGGCGGATTTTTAAATCTAAATCGCTGTCAATTCAGCTGAAATTTTGTCCATGTTTACAGTATATGTGACATAACGAACGACACGGACATGTCCGTCATCATTTTAATGCTTCTTATGACACATGTGGAGGCAGCCAGTATTGAAGCTCATCGTAAATAAAGTGAAGATTTAATCAGATACAATGTCGAATCTACCTAGCGTACGCCACCATTTTGCTTTGAATGACGTCGCTAGATTTGAGAGGGAATGACATCAAAAACATGACGTCACGCACGTTCAAACAATTAAGTCCAGTATGCGGTATAAATTAAATATATGATTAGTGCTGTCGAACATAAAATATATTCGGTTTCGCCATAACAACTTTATTGCTAAAGCTCGCCCCAATAAAGCTGTCTAAGGCTCAACCGAATATATTTTATAATTGACGGCACTAACCATATATTTACTATATAACAGGGTATGGGATCACATGGTTTTCAAACGTTTCCGAGTGCCATAGTACGACGTGACGTAATCTGTGACATAATTTTTACAGTAGATTTTCTTTAAAATCTTCACATTAACAATATTTTCTTGTAAACAATTATTGGATTTACATTTATTGAGCATAGGCTGCATATGCAGCCTATGCTCAATAAATGTAAATCCATCAATTGAAATTTCCAGACAATTCTAAATTTGCGCTTACAAACATTTTAGTTGTATGAAGGTTAGTGAAACGGGCCCCAGAGATATAAGATTAAAGCAAACTGTGCAATGAAGGGCATTCATTTTCACATTTGCTGTGCTATGTTTCATACAAATCTGTCATTTCTTTAGAAAGATATTAAAGGAAATCTACAGTAGATACATCTGAAAACATAACATTACACCGTTCAGAAACCACGTGATAATACATAGCATCTAATATTCGTCTTGATTTAATATTTTGTGGGGCAATGTTAATTGGAATGTAGTAACCCGACATTCACACTTTCTATAACAAACACATATCCGAGATATCCACATATTCACCATATTTGTAGCATCATATAAATACTTTTATTATTATTTTTACAAGCCCAGATGTACTCATGTTAACATTAGTATATTAAACATTCAATATGTGAACTATAACTGCCTTATTGTTTGGACAGCCTTGTCGCATGAACATGTTTGTTTAAATGAAGCGCCACCTCTAAACATACATTCGAATTAGGACACTATTACATGATCAGCTTTACACCAAATCAGTCATTGACACGTGATAACATAACATGGTGCGCATCATACGAAACAACGTCAACAAGGTGTGACTTTGGTTTTATTATAAATTTGTACTTATTGCAACATTTTATGATTAATTTAATAGATATTGGTGATGCGATTAATTGAGACAAAATGCTGTGCTTTCATTGGTCAAGAACTATGGCAGACAATAACTAGAGTTTATTTGACTACCATTTTGAAATACTGGATTTAATTCCCGAGACATCTGTAAATCTGATAAAGAAACGTGTGCGGAGCTCTTCAAATAATGTGAAATTTGCTATTATATACCAGCTTATACCGTTGACAAAATTGACAATTTTGACATTTATAGTGTATGAATTGATTCTTCGCCGGAAATGACATCAAAACCATTACATCTCGCGAACAGAAAATATTTCCTTCAAGGAAATAAATCCTTCCAGAATCACGGTAAATCACTGGGTAGCATGTAATATATAGAGGATATTCATATTTTTGCAACGAATATGACATATATGTTCATCGAGTGGTGTGAAATGTCCATATTTCACTCGTGTGTAATATGGACATTTCACACCACTCGATGAACATATATGTGATATTCGTTGCAAAAATATGAATATTCTATTTATTATATACCGCTCAATGGAAATTAGCAGTTTTTAGACTGTATACGGTAATGAATGTGTATTTGCAGCCTATTTGCGCTGTTTTCTTTCTAAATACAGAATATGAATATAGATAGCGGAAGTAGTCGTATTTTCACCGGAAGTTGTTTAATTCATCGATGAGAACATATGACTTTTATTTACATGTATAAATATGTATTTCATGGGTAGGTATATAATAAAGGTTAATATTCCTGTATCCACAAGGGTATTAACTTGATGTGTAATTATTCCCATCTACATAAATCAAGCAATACTTCCGATAGAAATACGACCAACTTTCACATTGCGACTGCTATAAAATATCTGACACAGCTCTGCAGTCACCAACATGATGTTAACCCTTTCACCCCTAAGGAACTGGAATGGATCTTGATATATTAATTTTGCAGCCAATCCAACCGTCACAAAATAATTGTCAGACTAGTCCATTTATGAAAACGGGGTGTCTTTGTTCTTGAAAGTATGAAAATTACTCGCAAAAAGTGAAGATCCTGATGAGACGGCTCGTCACGAGCCGGCTCATCTGGATCTACACTATTTGCCTATACCACTATACAGGCATGTGGTGTTGAAAGGGTTAATTTTCAGTTGCAACCATGTCCAGTAGATATTTCTTACCCGAAAGAAAAGTTCCAGTCAAACACTAACACCTTAACGACCCCAGCTATATTCCAACATGCAAACGATCCAGACGTTTATCAGACAAGCTATATTCCAATAAGACCATATTTGTATGACCAACCATTATAAATCAGGTATATTACGTCATGCAGATATTTATATCAGCAAGAAGAAAATGTACCCCTCTGCATGTTCAACAAGTAGTCAGATCACATGACTACACTTACTGTAATAACTATAAATATTGGGACACAATTTGTTTTAGGGAAACCCCTATTTTATTTAAATAGGGGTTTCCCAAAAAGAATTGTACCCAAATACTTTATTATTATGATAACCCAGTGCAACCATACTAACCCTTTGGACACTCTTTGATGTTTGGAAACCATATAGTTAGTTATATGTGTTTCACAGAGCAAATTGTGTTCGATTATTTAGTGTTGTTACGGTACTCAGTATATAGCGGTATATTCAATATCACCACGCCAGTAGCCGATTTCACCAACATTGCAAAGTATACTTTTCTAGCAAAGTATGCTTAGAGGGAGTAATCATTTATTTTTCCTGAAATGCATTATTTCATATAGAACTAACAACAGCATATATTTGATGATTAAAAGTATGCAGAATTATTATACTGAATTTATTACATTATCACAGCCAAAATGGCTGTGATAATGTAATAAATTCAGTATAATAAAAAATAATAAATTTATCCTAAAATTGAAAATTTCTCCCTCAAAGTATACTTTGCTAGAAAAGTATACTTTGCAATGTTGGTGAAATCGCTTACAGGTCTATATACAATTCAACTACATATATAAGATTCCAGTTAGTAGAATAGTTAATGACCAAGACAAGAATACTGATGCAAATGTAAACTTGTTTATTCCTATGAAGTGGATAAGGTTATAGTGAGCTGGTGTTGTATATGTTACTATTATGAATTTACTTTTACTTATTTTAGACTTGGGGAATTAGGCTCAATTTGATCAAAAGATTAAAAGACAAAGACACATGCTGATTCTATAATGTAATATTCCCAAGAGTTCCCTGGCAACCCAAACAATGCCCTTTATACTCAGCAACGCGGACGCTATAGAAAGCATCTCTGACCACTGCATCAAATGCACACAATGCAGACTTTTTCTGAGAACTGTGTTTGTTCAACACAGTTCAAATTTCTATAAGTAATTACCAATTTAATGCAAACCGTAGATATTTTACATGCACATTTCATCCATTCATATACATACACACAGCAACTATCAATGACAACATGACATTAGAACTATGTCTAAATTGGCTTTTAATGTGAATATGAAAGTCAATTTAGACATCGGAGTGCCTTCTGAATCATATTTAGAACCATCTGTAATATGCAAATGACTGTGAACAACTACATGTTATATTATTATGTTTTGACTCAGTGTAGCTCAAATACTAGTCATCAATGTCCAGTCTCAAACAAGTTATTACATGATCTATGAAATTGCACAATAACATGCAGACAACAATTCAGTATTGCAAAAGGGTATGGTGTGACCCCAAGCTATTTGACCTGGGGCATATAACCCATTAAAGAGGTGTCTGGTCTGCAGACTGGAGGTTTCATAGTTCATAGCCTCTCTTCCATATTAACAAAGAATGGTATGGTTCAAATTACTATTTGCTATCACCAGCCCTAACTTGTAATTATTACATAATCTCATTATGTATCTGCAGCAATGTTATATTTCATCTCAGCACCAGTAATATAGTGAACAGTGTAGGTTCTGACCACTAACCTATTCAACCAATGTGTTCTCAATGCATAAACAAATCAACTACCTTTGCAACCAGTCTAGTCCCAGATTGGACAATGCATCTGCATGGTTCAGTCAGGGTTTATACTGTTTGCCATTCAGTCCATCAAATTGGTACACAATAACAATAACATGGGACGTAATACCTGCATATTAGTTTCCAGAAACACATACACTTCCATTGATTGCAGTTTCTCTATGCAATTTTGCAATTTCATTGATTGCAATTTTGCAATGTCACCAACACTTTCATTGATTGCAATTTTCCTATGTCACCAACACTTTCATTGATTGCAATTTTCCTATGTCACTAACACTTTCATTGATTGCAATTTTGCTATGTCACCAACACTTTCATTGATTGCAATTTGTCTATGTCACCAACACTTTCATTGATTGCAATTTGTCTATGTCACCAACACTTTCATTGATTGCAATTTTTCTATGTCACCAACACTTTCATTGATTGCAATTTGTCTATGTCACCAACACTAATGCCAACTGCAATTTGTCTATGTAAGCAACACTTCCATCAACCGCAGATTGTCCATGTAACAAGCACTACTGTCCACTGCATTTGTCTGTGTCTTAACCCTTAGACTGCTGGAAACGAAAATAGTCGTCTGCTGTTTTTTATATTTTCTCTTCTTTCTCAATAAAAACACGGTTTGACAGCACTTTAGAATCATTTTCAAAGGACATGATTTTAACTGCTGTAAAACCATGTTTTTGACGATAAAAATGGTAATTATAAAATAAACAGCAGACGACAATATTTAATTCAGCAGTGTAAGGGTTAACCCTTACAATGCAGGAAACGTAAATTATCGTCTGCTGTTGTTTTATATTTTGTCATCTTTCTCTGTAAACTATGGTTTGATAGCATTTTAGAATAATTTCCAATGGAAATGATTCTAAAGTGCTGTCAAAACATGTTTTTGATGCGCCAATGAAAATTAATCTTAAGTGTTGTCAAACCATGGTCAAACCATGTTTTTGATGAGAAAAATTGAGAATAAAAAATCAACAAAATTTAATTCAGCATTGTAAGGGTTAAACCAATCACTAATGTTTCCAGTTGTGAGGAATTATATCACCATGAAATCGTCTGCTCTATCAACTGTAGCACACACTCCTGCTATGGAAACCTTTTATCAGCTTGCATGGATATTGATGTCGTAACTTTCAATTCGGTAAATAACTAATATCTGATTTTATTTCCAATACTCTTTTAATGTCCGATGTTGCTGCATAGTAGAATTGTCTATATATGATACAAGCCCCTTATCATGCTGAATTAAATTGTGTCGTCTGCTTTTTCTTTTCAATTTTTCTCATAAAAAAAACAACACCTTAGAATAATTTTCAATGGAATGAGTGCTGTCAAACCATGTTTTATTTTTGTGAAAAAAAAAGAGTAAAAAATGCTGAATTAAATTTTGCTGTTTTTTATTTAATTTTCCATTTTTCGCATAATAAAAACAACAGGGTTTGACAACACTTTCCTATGGAAATGATTCTATAAGTGCTGTAAAACCATTTTTTATTTTAAAAAAAAAAGACAAAAAGTCAAACAAAAGTAGAAAATATTTCATGTTTCCAGCATTCTAAGAGTTAATGTGTTTCTTTGTTGAAAAATACAAACAAGGCAGAGGACACACACTGTTTCCGACGTTTCTTGTGCCACAACTGATTGGATTAGCTAGATATTGCCATATATACTGTAGCTAACAGTGAGTCATTCCTGTTGCTGACTTCAAGACACAGTGACACAAATACAGGATCACACAAGTCAACGATGTAAGCCGAACAAGTCGTCATGGATTTCCCATGGGCATTGTCTGTAAGCAATTACCCATGTTTTCTTTGTTTAGTGGCGTTTAACCCTTACTACACTGAATTAAATGTTATCGTCTGCTGGAAATGTTTTATTTTCAATATTTCTCGACAAAAACCTGGTTTTGACAGCACATGTCCTGCCACCAACAAATTTAACCCTTTCAGCCCCAAGGTGTATGATCACGTGGTACTAACAACAACAACAAGTACTGATTCAAAGTACGTATTCTTTTATAGTGTCCTTATTACGTAACAGAATTTGATGAAACATGGCGCATCAAACGTGTCTTGTTAAGCTGCATTTGGTGGTCTCTGTACGTTGGCCCAAACTTATGTCGTTTTTGCGAAGAATCAATTTCCGTGTCAGTAGACACGGAAATCGATTCTTCGTAAAAACGACATAAGTCTGTGCCGAACTCCCTGGACGACCAAATGCAGCTCATGAAGACGTGTTTGCTGCGCCATAACCATGATTGATATTACTGTCTGTTCCACGTTTTGCTGCCGACGAACTATTGGCTATTGAACACATTAAATCTAAAAAAAAATTAAAAGTAAGTACTTTTTTATCAATAACAAAAAAGTCACCCTCCCCAAAACATTTTATTTGATGAAATTCCATAAAATATTGATTTTATTGCGAACAAGAGTGCCGCAAGTCACAAAATACGCCCGTCGAATATGGGCCAGACAGCGAAGATGCAGAAATGTGAAGCTGTCACCAAGGCAAGAAACATTAATGAGAATTTGAAAGTCTATACCATTATTTCTTCATCTTGTTGTGCTAAACATGATACTAATTTAGGCAGAGATAGAAAAGTAGAGTGTAAAGTAGAAATAATAGGGAATTGGATACAATAATGTAGAAAAAATGGCTAACTTAAAAAGGTGATATTTTTAAAAAAAATTATTTTTTCGGCATAAAAACACCAAGGTGCACATCTTCAATATGTGTAGAAGACGTGTGTATAGTTTCAGAACGATGGAGGTGTTTGAACGATGGAGGTGAACGGTTTCGGAGGTGTTGTGTACACAAATTCTACACTCTGTACCGTATATAGAATTGTATAGAAAATGTAGAAAAAATGGCTAAGTTAAAAAGGTCATATTTATGTTAAAAAATATTTTTTCGGCATAAAAACACCAAGGTGCACATCTTCAATATGTGTAGAAGACGTGTGCATAGTTTCAGATCGATCGACTGAACGGCTTCGGAGGAGTTGTGTACACAAACTCTGTACCGTATATAGAACTTGTATAGAAAAATGTAGAAAAAATGGCTAAGTTAAAAAGATGATATTTTGTTTTCGGCATAAAAACACCAAGATGCACATCGCCCGCCCGCCCGCAAGCAGTCCACAAAAAAAAAATTAAAAATCTATTTTTAGCCCGCATGTTAAATTCCCATAGGAAAATAGTTTTTTCGCAATAAAATCAATATTTGATGGAATTTCATGAACATTTTTTTGGGGAGGGTGACTTTTTTGTTATTGATAAAAAAGTATTCGCTTTTAAATATTTTTTAGATTTAATGTGTTTAATAGCCAAAAGTTCGTTGGCAGCAAAACGTGGAACAGACAGTAGACATCCACATGTACTGATGTAATCGCAGAAAATTCACCGAACATCAATCTGCCATCCTGTATCACATTTTCAAATTGAATTACATGTTTATGCACACTGACCTGTGGGTGGCAGGTGGGAGAATGCGATGTGTAATTTAATGATCGGGGTTCATCCTTACCAAAATTTCGACTGGAGACCTGGGGGCCGTTTCACTAAACTTCTTACGACTAAAATGTTCGTAAGTGCAAATTTAAAATCATCTGTAAATTTCAATTTATGGATTTACATTTATTGAGCATAGGCTGCATATGCAGCCTATGCTCAATAAATGTAAATCCAATAATTATTTACAAGAAAACAATGTTAATGTGAAATTTACAGACTATCATAATTTTGCACTTACGAACATTTTAGTCGTACAAAGTTTAGTGAAACGGCCCCCTGGTTTGGCCCTCACATACGTCTTTGGAATTTTGTATGTGACAGTTGAATCTAGTTATACCCCTTATGTGAGTATTACGATTATTCGTAATCCTATTTTAGGGGAAGGGGCCAAGAGACTTTGGTGTGGTATGGACCTGGCACCAGATCAGGTTATTCTAATTTCAGTGCTGAATATATTTTTTCTCAATGTAAATATTCCATTCTGATTTTGGGATTTTCCTCCCAATGCAGCAGGTTAAAACGGGATCGAACCCGTTTGCCCGGCCTTACATGACCTTTAGCTGTTGATAGGCCGTTAAACACCAATAAACAAACAAACAAAACAGTTTACCAACCACCAAGTTAATCCCAAGATGCAGTGCAATGCAATAAACATCGGTGAAATGTCATAGCGTTGTAGAGTTATTCCAGAATGGATCCCATTGCCTCGATCAGATGACCTCCTATGTTGGGTTCGCTTTATTTGTCAATAATTTTATTGATGAGGTAATTGAAACTGTGATGTCAGCTGAACATGTGATTCATTTGTCTGCAGAATATTGCCAGAACTTCTGGAAAATATCTGGGCTGCTGGCTGAGAAAGGAGACCTTATAACGTATGCGACCACCGTAGTCCCAGATCAGACTGCACGGACGTGCAGTCTGATCAGGGTCTACATTGATCGCAATTCAGTTTCAGTAAGACCTCAAATTTGGATGTTGGTTGTATAATTCTTCGTTAGCGCTCGAATAAAAAGATAGATTAGAATTCAATAACTTTTGAATGCATGATCGATCATGATCTCAAATTATTGCCAATGTCGTAAGGGACCTTTTCTCAGAGAGCAGCCAATATCAAGGTGTATGATCAAGTGTTACTAACAACAACAACAAGTACCGATTCAAAGTATGTATTCTTCTATAGTGTCCTTATTAGGTAACGTATTTTGATGAAATATGGCGCATCAAACACGTCTTGTTAAGCTGCATTTGGTGGTCAAATTCAGCTCATGAAGACGCGTTTGCTGCACCATATTTCATCAAAATTTGTTGCATATTAAGAAAAATATCAAATAATACTTACTTTGGAGTGGGCGATGTTGTTGTTGTTGTAACCACGTGATCATGCACCTTGAATATGTGGTGTGCAATTGATTGGGAATTTACTGGTTGCTTTGTGAAAATTGAAGAAAGTAGAATAACCTGACCTGGTGCCAGGTCCATATCACACCAAGTCACTTGGCCGCTTCCCCTCAAATAGGATTATTAATAATCGTAATACTCACATAAGGGGTATAACCAGATTCAACTGTCACATACAAAATGCCAAAGACATATGTGAGGGCCAAACAAGCATCTTGGGATTAACTTGGTGGTTGGTAAACTGTTAATAACTTTCTGGTATTGTAGTGATGTTCATTGACAAACAAGGATAAAACTCATTAATCTGTTGACTACACACAGAGACACGAACTACCACCCAATTTAGCAGCACTACTTGTGCAGTTAGTCTGAACTTGCTGCAGAAAAATTTGAATCAGACAGTTTGATTCCATCAAAATTTCTCTGCAGACTAACTACACAAGTAATACTGCTAAATTTGGTATTGGCGGATGAAAAATTAGATGACTCCGAGTCCTCATGGTCACCGCCATTACTGCAGTGTAAACAATAGACTACGTGATCCCATACCCTGCCATCTGCTGGGTGTAGATGTGTGATGTCAACATTGGTATAGGGTAATTCCAAGCATAATCAAATCAGCACACACTGCATTAACCCTTACAATGCTGAATTAATTTGTGTCGTCTGCTGAACATTTTTTATTTTTCCATTTTTCTCATCAAAAACTTGGTTTGGCAGCACTTTAGAATCATTTCCAATGGAAATGATTCTAAAATGCTGTCAAACCATGTTTTTACTGAGAGAAAAGACAAACTATGAATTATCAGCAGAAAACTATTTTCTGTTCCCGCATTCTAAGGGTTAAGGTATTAGGTGATATCAATGATAATTGATTCATAAGAGTGATGTGATGAATATAACATATGTGAATATTGTTGTGTTACTGTAGTGTATACTACATGGAGCATTGTGTTAACATCTCTGCCATCTTTGTATGTACAAGCCATCGTACAATTTCACCACTTCATGCGTTTGACACATACAGAAAATAATATGACAGTAAACCAAATAAAATTTGGTGCAATACATAATAGACAGACATGACAACGGCAAGCTATAAATATTATGCCAGCAAATTAAACAAAAGACAGATATCTGAGCATTTCTCCCATCAATCTCAAAATAAATTTTGATGTGTAAACTTTTCAATCTGATGCACAGGCTATGTTAGTGTACACGTTGCCCATATTCACTCACCTAGTAGGCGACTAGACACCAGGGATAATACACCCAGGTAACTGCTTACATGTCACTGGATTTATAGCTAATAACGGCATACATATGGTATGTTTTGTGTGGTTTGCCAGGTATAAGAGATACACTGTGCAATTTTCTGTGTATGAGGGTAATTATAATGGTGGTTCATGTTGTTAAAAACACGGGCACAAACCTGTCCAGAAAACTGACATATTTTACAGTTTGGTGTAATATAATTGATAGGAGTCCATTCTCCTGGCATTTCTACATGTAATTAGCTACATTATAGCATATGTTCTACTTCTCATTTTGAGTTATTTGTCCAATGGCAGAACAGGTGAAACTGACTGATGGCTGAAACACACAAAGATGGCCGACTTGGCCACTCCATGTGCCATATAGGATACAGTAATGAGGCAGTATTCAGACATATGTTATACATATATTCCATCACATTTACGAAGCAATTACCTTTGAATCAAACAATGATCAGGTATAGAACTCTTTGCATGCTAGTGGTGAAAATAGCATCCAACATTTTATGAGTATGTTTCTTATCTCTTTGTAAATATGTCTTGCAATTTCATTAGATTTCAGTCCTCCGGAATCAATTCTAATGAAATTCCACGACATATTCATGATATTTATAGTGGGAAATAAATCAAAATGTATTGTATTGTCGTCTGCTATGTTTTAACTATTTATAGCACACACATTTCCCAGCATGCAAAGAGTTAAACACTTTTGAAATAGAATCAACAGTACCCTGGGGGCCGTTTCACTAAACTTCTTACGATTAAAATGTTTGTAATTTCAAATTTAAGATCGTCTGTAAATTTCACTTTATGGATTTACATTTATTGAGCATAGGCTGCATATGCAGCCTATGCTCAATAAATGTAAATCCAATAATTGTTTACAAGAAAACATTGTTAATGTGAAATTTACAGACTATCATAAGTTTGCACTTACAAACATTTTAGTCGTAGGAAGTGTAGGAAGTTTAGTGAAACGGGCCCCAGATACTTGTACAATATGCTCTACAATGACACGTGATGGGAATAGTGGAATAAATTGATTGAATTTAAATTTCTTCAGGGGCAGGTCACTGGATAACCAATCTGAATCTGAAATGTTCACTGAATCAGATACCAACTGTTGACTGAATTGATGTTTTATGTCAATTCAACAACAAGGTCGTATATAAATGTGAGTAACAAGGGCTCATGGACTGATCTAAGATCAGCAGTTGCTGCAAGTGAAACATCCCAAGAAGTCATATGTAGCCTTCATCCATGTATTTTAACCCTTAGACTGCTACTGACAACAGTCAATAGTCAACAATATATTGCCATATTTATCAATAAAACATGGTTTGACAGCACTTCAGAATCATTTCCAATGGAAGGAAATGATTCTGAAGTGCTGTCAAAGCATGTTGTAAATTATTCTAAAATGCTGTTAAAGCATGTTTTTGGATGATAAAAATGGAAAATAGAAAATAAACAGCAGACGACAAAACAAATAAGATAGCGGTCTAAGGGTTAATTCTCTATAGATGATACCACATCCCCAAGAAAACTGATGTCCTCAATTATTTCTTCAATTCTCATAGGGCCCACATCCGATGAAATCCTCCTAGTCATCACTCATCACATATTGATAATCAAAGTACTGAAAGTACTGAAATATGTTATCTCCGCAAAAACTGATCACTTGCGGAACTAGAGACTGAAAGTTGCATATTTTCTCAATCATCATCCAGAGCAAAATGTACTGTGATGGTGCAAACCCATTCCCATCCATACGTTTGTACGAAACTGGCGGCTAACTGGTCACTGCTACCTAACTGTGAGAACTAAAGATAATAGCTGCTGTATTCATACGCACGAAATGTCTTGATTGGTATTTTCCAGAATTTAATTCATAAATTGAGCCCAAAACTGAAAACTATAGAAAATAGTATATGTATATGTAGAGTGTTAGATACAAAGTAAGACAGACCAAAACACCATAGGATAAGTTGACACAGGGCACTATTTTCTTGGATGTACTCGCCATTTAGGCGTAGCACGACAATATGGCTGCCCCCATAGAAATTTGCGTGACGTAATATGCTATCTCAAGGGAGATAACATATAATAATCAGTACTAGAGGTCGATATTTTTGTAAAACAAATTAGCCACCAATGCAAAGGAAATGTGGAATGAGGTATGACATTGTATATGAAGAGTGGGATGGCATTACGAGTGAGTCAGTCGCAGTGACTGTCTGCTTGATAAACCTGTTACTCAGCATATCTTA
This sequence comes from Conchocele bisecta, assembly GCA_029237695.1. Taxonomy (NCBI): domain Eukaryota; kingdom Metazoa; phylum Mollusca; class Bivalvia; order Lucinida; family Thyasiridae; genus Conchocele; species Conchocele bisecta. Next base: position 201,622,758 of record CM055265.1, on the reverse strand, counting down.
ATGAGCGTGCTGAAATGTGGAATGATATCTTGGCCAAAATTTGACACTATATGTACATGTGCTTACTGTATTTTCATCATGGCAATCATGAAGAAAGGTTGGTTTTATCATATGTGGCTGTGACTGGAGAAATGGGGTTTATAAGTTTTGCTAGCAGTGCAGATCCAGATCAGACTGTGCATCTGCACAGTCTGATCAGGATCTGCACTGTTTGCCATTGCATCAATGACACACCCGTAATATAGATTGTTATCAGGCTACAGGATCAGGAGCAACACTGGACACAAATGTCATACGCCCCATTTCTCCAGTTACAACCACATAATTACCATTGTTACACTGAACAGTGAACATGCAGCGGTGCCAATCAATTAATTCTACTGAAACATGGAGAGGACACAGAAACACCAGAAAATCACATAAAAAGTGGATGTGACTGGAGAAATGCGGCTAATGGGATTTGTGACCAGTGTAGCTCCTGATCAAATACCACACTCCTGTAGCCGGATAATGATCTACATTGCTTGTTAGAAGCATGCACATGCTGATCTGGATCTACACTGGTCGCAAAACTCATAAGCCCAATTTCTCAAGTCACGGTCACAAATACAGAAGAAAACTGCAGAAAGACATAAGAGGAAAAATGGTAAGTTCATTGATGATATTGTTATATTGTTACAGTAACACTTGATGAAAGTTAATAATCAGTTGCATGGAAAAAGATCAAGACAACATTAGCTTCTATCTGAAAGTACATCTACATCAATAGAACAATTTGTGGAAATCCACATGTCAAGTAATTTAGAACATCATGAAAAATAACAAATTCCATGTCTGAAACCTGACAGTTTGGTGAAAGGCTGGAAAACTAAATTGGCTACTAGGTTACAATGACAGGCACATCGATGAGCAATGTCTGAAGAATATCAACGGTTTCTGTATTTGCATAGTTGTATGGTTTTGTCACCGGTAAATCACTAGAGATTGTCATTATTCATAACAGTAAACATTGTTACTGCTGTTATGTACCATTACCATAACTGTAATACCAGGAAAACTGAAGCTAGCAAGCTCATAATTATAGAATTGTTCAACTGAGAGGGGAGAGGGTGAGGGGAGAGAGGGAAGAGAGAGGGTTGATGGGAGACAGAGGGGTGAGGGGAGAGAGGGAGCGAGAGGAGGAGAGAGGTGTGAAGGGAGAGAGATGGAAGAGAGGGTGAGAAAGGGATGAAGGGAGAGAGAGGGCGAGAGGGAAGAAACAGGGGGGGATATATGGGTTGTGGGGAGAGAGAGTGGTGTGGGGAGAGAGAGGGAGAGGTGTGTGAGTAGAGAGGGGGAGAGAGGGGTGAAGGGAGAGAGAGGGTGAGAGCAAGAGAGAAATGGGTGAAGGGAGATAGGGGTGAAAGGGAAGAGAGAGGGGTGAAGGGAGAGAGAGAGGGTGAGAGGAGAGGGAGAGTGAGGGAAGAGAGGGGGGAATAAAAGGGGAGGGAGTGGGGTGAGGGGAGAGAGGAGTGAGGGAAGAGAGGGGGAAAAGGGGGAGGGATGTGTGAGAGGGGGCAGGCGGCAGGAGAGAGGGGAGAGAGAGGGGTGAGGGGAGAGAGGAGTGAGAAGAGAGGAGGGGGAATAAAGGGGGAGGGAGTGGGTGAGAGAGGGGGCAATAAAGGGGGAGTGGAGTGTGAGACGAGGGAAGAGAGGCAGGAGAGAGGGGTGAGGTGTGAGAGAGGGGTGAGGGAAGAGTAGTGAGAGAGAGGGGAATAAAGGGGGAGGGAGTAGTGGGTGAGAGAGTGGGGGCAATAAAGGGAGGAGTGGGGGTGAGGAGAGATGGGCGAGGTGAGAGAGAGAGAGAGGAGTAGAGGATGAGAGAAAGGGGAATAAAGGGGGAGAGAGTGGGGGTGAGAGAGAGGGGAATAAAGGTGGGTGTGGGGGTGAGAGGGGGGCGAAAGGGAAGAGAAGCGAGAGAGAGGGGCGAGGGGAGAGAGGGTTGAGGGGAGATAGGAGTGATGGAAGAGAGAGAGGTGGAATAAAGGGGGAGGAAGTGGGGTTGAGAGAAGTACAAAGACAATGGACCCATGCTTATACAACTTTCTGAGCACATACTCAAGTTACATTTGTATCATGAATCAAAATCTGATTTGTTGAGGACTACGCCATCTTGACAAATGAAACTGTGTAGTTTCGAGTGCACATATAAAGAATGTACTCATGATTTTTATAAGCACAAGCCCAATGGATGGTATCAAGAACACACATATTGAGTCGGCGCTAATGGACCGCCCATAATTTATAGGGGAGGGATTCTTAGTAAGAGCTTTGTGCATGGTAACAGCCAGTAAATAACAATATCTGATGACAAAAGAATGGAGGGGAATTCGGCTTAATGGCCCATCAGAACAGAATTGCACCATTTAGACCTAATTGATGGACAAATTCTGTTGTAGTGGAATTCAGTTTCCATAATAACACATTATATAGTGAAGATACACCATTTACTGTCTGTTCCACGTTTTGCTGCCGACAAACTTTTGGCTATTAAACACATTAAATCTAAAAAATATTTAAAAGTAAGTACTTTTTCATCAACAACAAAAAAGTCACCCTCCCCAAAAAAGTTTATTTGATGAAATTGAATCAAATATTGATTTTATTGCGAAAAAACGATTTTAACATGGGAATCTTCCCTATGGGAGACGACAATCCTCATGTTTTGCTAAATTATCTTTTTTGCTGAATCATAATCAGAAATATTTCCATTAATATGTCACATACATGTAGGTCACCAATGGCTGAGAAAAAGAACCTTACGACTTTTGCGACCAGCATAGCCCCCGTCAGCCTGCGCATCCTCGCTGTCGGATCGTGGCCGACACTGTATACTGTTTTCCATTAAGTCACTGACTTAACCCATTCCTTTCAGAATACACCTATAGATACAGGTATGAAAGCTATTAAATATTTTTTATTTATTTTTGTTATTTCTCAATGAAAGTGTATGTTGTGACCACTCATTTGAACCGTCTCGATGAGACGGTTCAAATGGTGGTCACGACATATACTTCTCAGCGCATAGAAGGAAAATATTTAGGATCTTCCGCAAACATAATGGCGTATCCTCAGCATGAAAAGAGTTAAGCTAACTTCCACCAGTAAAACAATTAGATTCTAACCATGTGACTGTACAAGAGACTCAAAACCTTCAATTGTTGCAAACACCATAGGGCCCCTTATGTCAGCCACAGCCCACACATCTACCCAGATATGGATAGTAGCAACATTACCGATGATGCATCTAAGCAAGTGACATATTTTTTACGACTATTGATTATAGATGGAAGGTCTATAAATTTATCAGATCAATAGACAGGTAACTAGATCATGAGAAAACTGAAACAAGAACAGCTCTAGAGACTAGTACACAAGGTGCACAGTGGACATATCCTCCGGCAGAAGTAGGGTTTATATTTTTTATTTTTTTTTCATTTCATTTTTTTTTTATTTCTCTTTGTTACATCATAATAATTATACAAAATATACATACAAACAATACATGATTACTAATTAATATTATTATTATTATTCAGAAGTAGGGTTTATTGTAATAGTTGTAAATGCTGAGAAAAGTAAATAACTTTTCATAATATCAGCTTTATAGAGCCTGAAGCAGTTTCCCTATACACTGGAGCCTGTTACAAGCCCTCCAGGACATTAGTGCATGCCTTGTAATAATGATTCAGTTATAATTAGAGATCAATGTATAAGTGGAACCCCTCTAAACTGGACATCCTGGGAGGTCCCCGTTGTGCCCAGTTTAGAGAGGCTCCACTGTTGTTTAGGGCCCGGTTACTCAAAGCTTCTGTTAGCTTAACAGACTGTTAAATCCTTAGCATTGCTAAGGATTTAACAGTCTGTTAAGCTGACAGAGGTTTTGAGCAACCGGGCCCAGGTGTACAAGCACTCGCGACATCTGTACGTGCCGTGCAATCATTTATTTAATGGTGTTTAACCCTTTCCCTGATAGAGACGACTTTTCACGCCTCTGCAGAAGATGTCTTTAGAAAACATTGTGGGAAAAGGAGAAATTGCTTGTAACAAGCAATTTCTCCTTTTCCCACAATGTTTTCTACTCTATCAGATAATTTAACCATCATTTGACCCAGCATTTGATTCTTTTATTCAGATGTTTTCGATTTGGAAGAGTCGAAATATCGCAAAACAGGGAAAGGGTTAAAGGCCTGTCGACAGTTTAGGTCATTTCAGGCAAGGGTTAACGGGATCAAATCCCATATTTCACCTGTTGTCACAAAATCAGAACCGAATATTACAGAACAAATATATATTCAGCCCTGAAATTAGAATAACCTGACCTGGTGCCAGGCCTTCACCACACCAGAGTCACTTAGCCTTTCTCCCGAAAAGTAATATGATTAGTACTAAGTTTTATAATGGGCATACCCAGATTCAAGTATCAAGAAAGCCAAACATGTAACAAACCAAGGATATTGGGATTCTGTTAAGGATGAAATCGATTGTTAAATTTACCCTTCACATGCTCCCGACCAATCGCCCACGGCGTGCAATAATGAATCAAAGTTATTATTCAAGATCAATTTATGGACAGTGAAACCCATTGAACCCACTGGAGACTTTAGAGAACGTTTGTTTCCATATATAGAATTGTAACCAAGTGAAGCACAGCACTGACATTCTTGCCAATATTAAAGGTACATGCCCACTCAGTAGGCACAAACTGTTCTCTATAGGAATTAAATAAGTGTTTTATTGTGTCATTATTCCACCAGTTCTAAAAATTACTAGTGCCCGCTGTACATATATAATCATTTAGTTATGTTTATTTTACTGATAGTGACTCGCAATTCTATCAGGCTATTTTAATATGCAAATGAGGCATGCTATTTTTTAATATTTATACTAATTAAATGTGTCACCTGAAAAAATGAAAAAATATTTTGACAGATTTTAAAGAATGATCATTGCACATCAAAGAAACATGGTTATCGCCCCTGATATACGTGTGGAAATTTACGTCTGATATAAAATGTGTAATAATGCCAATCAATATGTGATGTAATGGTGAATGAGTGCTTATTTTGCCAGAAAATGTCTCAGATGATGTCTCTGATATAAAGAACAGTTTGTGCCTACTGAGTGGGCATGTACCTTTAATAGATCACTTCTGCAATACTACTCTCGTGGAAACATTTCTGAAATTAATCAGTAACTTGCCAATCTCAAAGCTTATCTTGCCTCCCAGACATGGTTAAAAATTTACACGTCATTAATTTTGTTGTTTCAATACGAGCGTTGTTGCTGTATTTCTGGGCATGTTTGATCAATAGAAGCATGTGATGAGGCAGGATTCTATAAATATATCAAATAATGGTCTCTACCGACTGAAGAGATGTGAACCCTTACTCCCCTAAGAAACTGGAATGGAGTTTGATATGTTGATTTTGCAACCACTCCAATGGTCAGAAATTTTTTACCTACTAGTCCATTTATGAAAAAGGTGTGTTTTTGTTCTCAAAAATATGAAAATTACTTGCAAAAAGTGTAGAGCCGTCTCATCGGGATCTACTCTGTTTGCCAATACCACTAAACAGGCCAGTATTGTTGAAAGGATTAAATGACTTACTTCTATTGAAAAGTATTATGTTGTAAACTCATTCGAACCATAATGATACGATGTTAAAACGGTCACAACATAAAACAAGAAATCAGGAACGCTGATGGAGAATATATTCCTAAAAAACCTTGAACAAAGGGGCCTCATGGGTGGGCTACAGAATGAAGATACGGATGATAATAAATAAGTATATGAAATTTCAAGCTAATCCGAGATAGTAGGTAGTGGAAAACTCGGACAGACAAACAGACAGAGACGGTGGCAACTATGTACATGTATATAAACAAAAATGGGGTACTCAAAAATAATAATTTCTTTGGAAAAAGCAGATTTTTATATTTTTATTTTTGTTATTTCTCAATAAAAATATATGTTGTGACCACTCATTTGAACCGTCGCAACATATACTTCTAAGAACATTTAAAGAAAATATTTATGATTTTCACCAATCAAACTGGCATATCCTCAGCATGCAATTGGTTAATAAGTAATATAGTGTCCCATCGCTGGCATATACAGACTGTAAGTAAGCCTGGTTTTTCTCAGACAGCTCGGTGATGTAATCAATGGGTGGTGATGCTGGTTAGCAACAGGTCGCCACGAGTTACGACCATAGATACCACTGTATCAGTGTTCTATACTTGTACAATCACGGAAGATGAGTAAGACATATAGTGAGTAATACAGCACCAGCCACCCATGCACGGGGAAACATTCCTTAACCCTTTCACCCCTAAACACTTTGCAAAATAAACATATCAAAATCCATTCCAGTTACTGGAATGGATTTTGATATGTTTATTTTGCAACCAATCCATTTGTCACAAAATGATTTTCAGACTAGTCCATTTATGAACATGGGGTGTTTTTGTTCGCAAAAATATGAAAATTACTTGCAAAAAGTGCAGATCCTGATGAGACGGCTCGTCACGAGCCGGCTCATCTGGATCTACACTTTTTGCCAATATCACACTATACATGCATGTGGTGTTGTCATGCTCATCTTGATCGACACACTTTGTCAATACCACAATACAGGCCTTTGGTGTACAAAGGGTTAACACATTTCACACTTCTACTGCGAATGATCTTGATATTGTTTTTTTTTTCCTATTGACGAAGCTAATTTAAAGAGAACCTTACACGAGTGATGATTTAATAAATAAGATATTTATTAAACTAGAAATGTGGCCTGTCGGCACACGAATGCCCCCGCTGGCAGCCAAAGAAAACGAGGCATATTTGATTATAAGCCATTTACCCGAGCGTTAAGGTTTTGAACGCACCTTGACCCTGGACTTAGTGGGGGCAGGACGAATGTGGATTTGTCACAGGGCGGTAGAGGACCATTGTAGCAATGCGTGTGTGAAATGTGAAGCAGATCCGAGCAAGGAAACAGAAATTATGGGGGCGGGACGAATGTGGATTTGTCACAGGGCGGTAGAGGACCATTGTAGCAATGCATGTGTGAAATGTGAAGCAGATCCGAGCAAGGAAACACAAATTTATGGGGGGCGGGGGACGGGATGAAAGTGAATTTGTCACAGGGTGGTAGAGGACCATTGTAGCAATGCGTGTGTGAAATGTGAAGCAGATCGGAGCAAGGAAACACAAATTATAAGCCATTTAACTGAATGTTAAGGTTTCAAACGCACCAAGTCTGTAACCTTGACCCTGTGCTTAGCGGGGGCAGGACGAATGTGGATTTGTCACAGGGCGGTAGAGGACCATTGGAGCAATGCGTGTGTGAAAGTTAGTGTAGGATTGAGAAACGCGCACGTAGATTTGTCCCAAAGTGGCAAGTAAACAATTAAAGTGGAAAAGGTGAAGGTCAAAGGTGAAGGTCGAAGTAATGGGTGGTGGAGTGTGTAAGGCATGTTCATATGTATCATATGTATCATGTGTATAAATATTTAAGCGATTGGCAAAAGTATTGAGAAGTTAGTGTAGGATTGAGAAACGTGCACGTAGATTTGTCCCAAAGTGCCAAGCAAACATTTAAAGTGGAAAAGGTCAAGGCCAAAGGTCAAGGTTGAAGTACTGGGGGTGGAGTGTGCAAGGGATGTTCATATGCATCACGTGTATAACTATTGACATAATATGTGAAGCCATGTAGAAGTTACTGAAGAATATAATATCGGGACGTACGGACGGACAGGACGGACGTACGGACGGACGGACGGGACGGACGTACGGACGGACGCCGGTAACACTATATGCCCCCGTACCTTTCGGTAGCGGGGGCATAACAACTATACTGATGCTGAAGTCAGTCGAGTTTTAACAAAAATCATATTAAAGCAAAGACAACTGTTAGATTCTATTTATTGCATATGCACAACATCATACATGGTAGATTAACATGTTTTCCGTAGCAGTCTCGTTTGCATATTTATTACACTAGTGCATAATTTGAATACACTGTGTTATTACACTGCAAATGCCAATTTTATAAAAAACAGACACATGAATGTATTTCATTGAGGTCGGGTCATGTGATGATACGGAACTGTTTATTCCAATCAGTTGAAATAGGTTTATTATTTATGACATTGTATTGTCATGATTCAACTGGGGGATTACAAAGAATACATCCATAATAGAATGAGACACTGAGTGGATAGCCATCAATGTGAGGAAGCTATTGATGCAGTTTGGTAAAGGACCCGACTAACGGATCAGGAGGTATTCAACATTTGTATGTACAAATGTATGTACAAAATTATTGACACAAAGATTAAGGTCATCAAGGTGAAGGTGAAGGTCACCCGAATGACAGTGGGTGGATAGCCATCAATGTGAGAAAGCTATTGATGAAATTTGGTAATGATCCAACTAATGAATAAAGAGATATGTGAAATTTGGCTACGTCCAAAATTTACATCCCACAAAGGTTAAGGTCACCAAGGTAAAGGTCACCCAAATGGCAGTGGGTGGATAACCATCAATGTGATAAAGCTACTGATGAAATTTGGTAATGATCAGACCAACGGATCAAGAGATATGGGAAATTTGGCTACGTCCAAAATTTACGTCCCACATCAGTTAAGGTCACCAAGGCAACTGTCAAGGTCACCCGAATGACACTGGATGGATAGCTATCAATGTGAGGAAGCTATTGGTGAAGTAAGTTTTGTAATGATCTGACAAACAGATCAAGAGATATGGGAAATTTGGCTACATCCAAAATTAATGTCCCAAATTGTTGACGACACATTCTACGACGCCAATGACGCCGAAATTGTGACTGCTATGTCTCACTTTCCACTATCGTGGGTGAGACAATATAGGAATGAATGGCCTTTTTGTGGAATTTATCAGGGTATAAACTTGGAAAAGTCGCGGGAATACTGGACGAAGGCCGGAAGGCCTTGTCCAGTATTCCCGCGACTTTTCCAAGTTTATATCCCCGATAAATTCAACAAAAAGGCAATTCATTCCTTATAATTCCAGCATTTTAAATAAATTCATTAAGAAAATGTGTTTATTTTCCGTTTTCTTAAGAATTATTTTAACTGCGCCTGACGGTTACGGAAAGTAGTTCGGCATGGAGTTTACTGGGATATAAATTTTGGACGGAGACTTGCAAGGGACCAATCAAATGTTAGGGAATTGTGTAAATATTTTTGTGCTGGAATTATAAGCTGATAAAAACAGTTTATTCATGAGCAATGTATACTAACAGAAAACAATAAACAGGGGAATTTCAATCATGCAGAATATGTAGGCCAAGGTCACAAGGTTAGCCATGGCGGTGCTGTATTGATGTGGTGAATCTACTGCTATGTCATGTAAGTGAAGTCAATGTAGGTCAAGGTCACATGTTTTACTGTCGCCCCTTATAATTATTATGGTTTAAAAGGTTAAATAATAAAAGTGGTAGTCTTAATGGTGAAGTGAGCGTGTTGCATATATCTACAGGTGTCGGGTGTCAAATGTCCAACTATGTGATTAATCCTAATTTCATGGTCCCATTGCTGGCTTATATAGACATGTAAGTAAGCCTGTAGCCTATTTCACCAACATTGCAAAGTATACTTATCTAGTAAAGTATACTTTGAGGGAGAAACTTTCAATTTAAGGAGAAATTTATTAATTTTTATTATACTGAATTTATTACATTATCACAGCCATTTTGGCTGTGATAATGTAATAAATTCAGTATAATAATTTTGCATACTTTTAATCATCAAATATATGCAGTCGTTAGTTCTATACGCAATAATGCATTTCGGGAAAAATAAATGATTACTCCCTCAAAGTATACTTTTCTAGATAAGTATACTTTGCAATGTTGGTGAAATAGGCTACTGGTGTTGCAGACAGAAAGCGAAGCAATGTAATCAATTGGAGAGGATGCTGACTAACAACACGTCGCTGTGAGTATTCTTTTTTATGGTCACGTTTCTCTTTGTTTCGCATATTTTTGATGCAATATGGACTAATACATGTCAATGTGCAGCACACATGAGTGCTATTATGTCAAAATAATTTGGGCTAGACTGGAGATGTTTCTATTCCTGATATACAATTATATTGGGTGTAACCGAAACATGGATTTTTACTTGTTTTCCATTCAGAGACAATCGTTTTAAGCAACCAGTTTTGGTGACTGCCTTGGGAATCAAACAGGAATACTTCCATTGGATACTGCTGAATAATGCCATTTGTTTTTATTATTTATAAATAGAATAGTTTAATGGCCTATCAACAGCTAAGGTCCAACGGGTTCGATCCCGTGTTTAACCTGCTGCATTGGGGGGAAAATCCTAAAATCAGAACGGAATATTTAAATCGAGAAAAAATATATTCAGCCCCGAAATTAGAATAACCTCACATGGTGAACTCGGGTAGGACACAAGCTCGTATTGTAACAACAAACATGTTTAAACAGACCATTGTTGCATGTGTTTCATGTATTCAGCAAGATAACGATAATTCTCAAATGAGCAATGAACTTTCTATCAAAATATGTTATCGTTATTAACCCATTTCAGTGTATAAGGCTGCGATTATTTTTGTTGAAAAAAATATCATTGTTTTATATATTTCTCCATAAAGGTATATGTTGTTACCACTCATTTGAACCGTCTCATCGAGACGGTTCAAACGAGTGGTAACAACATATACTTTCGAGATGAAATAAAGAAAGTAGGGATTTTTCTCTCTCAAAAGTTTCAAACTACAACTACTACACTGCAGCTCCATTATAACGCGATGGTCGGTGTCCAAGAATTTGATTGCGTTATAAAATTTCGGGACATGCACAGGTACTGGTATCATCCGCATTTCTGTTACCAACTATTGCGGGAATTCCATTAGCAACAGACCCATATAAAATCATGTCATTTGAACAGAAGTTAAAGTAATTATTAATAATGCCTATGACATACAAACTTGTATTAATGTACTAAACATATGAGTTATTTATAAAATCATGCTTATTACGTTGTATAGTGCTCGCGATAGACATACGCTTATTACAATGTATACTGCTCGCGATCAATAGGCGCTTAAAGGGAATAATTGATAATAAATAATGGTCACGTGTCCTGCCTATTCATGCGGACGATTAACTGTTGATACGTGCATAATGTCAGGATGTGGGGTCACGTGATCTATTGTTTACACTGCAACAGTCATATTGATGAATGAAATTTACGATTTACGCGAGACATCATGATTGCCGTGGGCTGCAGTGTAAACAATAGACCACGTGATCCCATACCCAGATAATGCTGAATGGGAACTGGTTGAAGAACCTTCTAAACCCGGTATCACATGCAAACTCGATTCGATTCGGCTCATATTTAAGAGTGGGAATTGGCTCGAACACCTTCCATACCCATGATATATAGCCCAGTAAAGAAGCAGGCCGATGGTCGTCGGTCTGGTTCATATTTCTGAATTTTGATAAATGTTGCATTTATAATTCAGGCTCCAAACCATGACATGCAAACCAGGTCTATCATTATTTATACACACTGGCGAATTCTTTAGCGCGGTAGTTGTACTTTCATGACTGTCACAAACATCGCGTGATAATTATAGCTCCAGACACGAGTCGGCATGCTCCTTTGATACGACCATTACTTCGCGAATACATGTCAATTGGGATTAAGGTAATTGAATTGATTAATAAATATGCCTATTAACATGATTACCTGATTAAAGGCATTACATTTGCTAACATACTAATAATAATCCTTTCATGGACTTTGAATGTCGTTGTTTGAATAAACATAAATAAATCACGAATCAACCAATAACACGATGACTACGACGTCCGACGAATTTTTTTTGATTTTTTTTCTTTGATTTCTTTTTTCTCTATTGTTTTAATTGTATCCCATCTGTAATGGGTTTAACGCATTGAATTTGTTACAATACCAGCATGTGTACGAGTTGACCTGGAACCCATATAGTAATATAGTTTATATAGTAATATAGTTTATATAGTAATTATAGTTCATATAGCAATACCAATGAAAGCCAAAATAAGTCAAGAAATATACACTACAATATTGTTACAGAAGCAGACGACACACGACTAACAAATGGTACCTTTCTAGTGCATCTCCCTCCAGCACGGTTTGTACAGGCAGGTAACCTAGCCGCGGTTTGCGGAAATGGCGTTTCGTTTTGAACTTGTTCTTGACAACTTTGGTGAAATCTCGAATGTCTTCTCCTGAGGATGTCTGTAATAACACAATGTCCATGAACTCAAGGTTTCTGTCACTCACCCATATCAATCACAGTCGTGTATCCCAAGGTCTTTATCACCAGCCCATATCAATCACATTTATCACAATGTTCATGTGTTCATTGGAAGTGACTCTAAAGTGTTTGATGTTTGATGAGACAAATGGAAAACATAAAAAAACAGCAGACGACAGAAGTCAACTCGGCATAGTAAACGTTAAACTAGAAAACATCTGTCAAGAACATACTGCAATTTACTAACTCTGCAATTGAGACACGCCATGTAATTTTGTACCTTCGGACATCTGCGTAATTTCATGAAAAACGGATACAAAAATTTACAATATTTTTCATAAAAAAAAGTCAAAAGTTGACAAAATTATCAGAGAACATGCGGAATATAAACGTTTTTCATGAATTTACACACACGTCCGAAGGTACAAAATCACATGGCATGTCTCAATTATGTCACCGACCCACTGTGCATCAGAGAATGCACACCAAAGCATTACTTGATCAAGACAATGAAAAGACAAGAGAAACTTACGGTTGTACAGTATTCCTGAATGGGGTGAGTGAGCTTGTGATGTTTTGCCTTCCTCCCTGAGAAAAAGCAGTTCTGACACATGTCAAAGCCAAAGCACCGTAGACATCGATACCTGAAACCAAACAGTAGTTCACGGTATATCCATATATCAATGGACAAGTCTTATAAATAGACTACCATATATCAATGGACAAGTCTTATAAATAGACTACCATACTTCAGGCCTCCAAACATCCACTTTATCTGCTTGAGTGAATTTTGGATCTGTAGCCAATTTCACCAACATTGCCAAGTATACTTTTGTAGGAAAGTATACTTTGTGGGAAAAATTTTCAATTTAAGGATAAATTTATTAATTTTTATGATACTGAATTTATTACATTATCACAGCCATTTTGGCTGTGATAATGTAATAAAGTCAGTATAATAATTCTGCATACTTTTAATCATCAGATATATGCAGTCGTTAGTTCTATATGAAATAATGCATTTCGGGGAAAATAAATGATTACTCCCTCAAAGTATACTTTTCTAGATAAGTATAATTGCAATTTTGATGAAATCTGCTACAGGACTAGCTAATTTGAAGTAATAATGCAGCATTAACATTAAAATTGGATTAATTAACCAATTACATTCAGAATACACCTTTACGGTATGAAATATTTTAAATATTTAATTTTTCTTATTTATCAATGAAATTATATGTTGTGGCCACTCATTTGAACCGTCTCAACAAGATGGTTCAAATCGTGGTCATGACATATAGTTCTCAGCACATACAAAGAAAATATTTAGAAATGACATATCCTCAGCATGAAATGGATTAAATGCCAATCTGGAAGAGAGAAAAATTAAGTAACTTCCCTTATACTGACTTCTGGAGCAACATCGGCGCTATTATTGTCAAATTTTGTCGGTTCACCATTTGCCATCATGTAATCATGATTTCCCATGTTCTGTAACCTATTTATAGGACAGATCGATAATGATCACAGACAATAGGATAATTAATGTTTCCTAAACTCACATTAATTATGACCAACAGGTTATTGATGCATACATAAACATGAATTTTTAATAAGCATAATTTGAATATAATGGCACAACCATTACAATGCTAAAATAATTTTTCCGTCTGCTGTTTTTTTTATTTTCCATTTTTCTCATCAAAAACATGGTTTGGCAACACTTTAGAATCATTTCCAATGAAAATGATTCTAAAGTGCTGTCACACCATGTTTTGATTGAGAAAGAAATCGAAATATAAGACAACAGCAGACATCAATTTTTTCACCCATACCAATCACTTACCGAAGTCCGACAATGGGGAAAGCTTTACAGATATTGCACTTGGACTGATGTTTGGCGTTCTCGGCGGCGGCTAGCCGATGCATGACTGGTACCCAGACTAGCGACTGCGGTTCCTGGCGTAACCAGTCCAGGAAATGGCTCACCTCGATATCAGTCTTCCCGTTAACCTGGAGACGCAGATCAGGTGCGTTACATATTGGCACGTAATAGCGAAAAATACTCCCCATCATCCGTAGTATGAATGAGTTAATTGTTTGGAACTAACAAGCACCCATGTGCCATAAATGTGTAATAGTTATAGTTCACATAATTAATTTTGAATAAATTAGTTTATTAAAAATTCAATATGTGAAATATAACCCAGCCCAGTCACGAAGCTCCGCCCCTAAACATGATTTTTAATCGCTATCCTACTATCTGATTGGCGGTGTGACACAAAATGAGCACTTGTGTTGGCAGTCATATGCTTTGCGTCTCTTGAACTGATGACAACATGGCGTAAAATCATTTCTAATTATAGCGCTGAACATTTAATTATTAATTTAATAGATATTGGCGAAAGCGTCGCAATATGCGATTAATCAAGACGAAATGCCGTTATTTCATTGTTTGAGAAACTTGGGTAAACAATAAGGAATAATATTTTGGCTAATGAAGAAATAAATGTTACTAAAACTAAATTTGTTGCAAATGCAGCTCTTGCTATATATACAAGATGACACTTCCAAAACAATTTAAGATGTATGTCAGCATTGGCCTGTACGGAAATCATTGATTTTTTAAATAGAAAAGTCAAATCATGACATTTCACTATTCCTGTCACAGAATTAAAATAAAATACAAACACTACTAGAAGATTCATTCTATAATATATAATTTATATCACAAAACTTCTTGAGAAATCAATGTTTTATAGGCTATAAAACAATCCTTATGGGTTGTGCTGTTTCCTCATAATCTACAGTGTTGGCAAATATTGATTCTAAAAAAGATCCATTAATATGATTAATGGAATAGAATTAGCATGGAACAGTAAACATCAGGGGCCGGTTTCACTATATATATAAACTTTGTACGTCTAAAATGTTCATAAGTGCAAATTTAGGATCGTCTGGAAATTTCAATTGATGGATTTACATTTATTGAGCATAGCTATGTTCAATAAATGTAAATCCAATAACTGTTTACAAGAAAACATTGTTCATGTGAAATTTACAGACTAACATAATTTTGCACTTACAAACATTTTAGTCGTACAAAGTTTAGTGAAAAGGACCCCAGGTATTTATGGGAGAAAAAGTTAAAGCGAATGGGTTTAACGACCCAGCAACAGCTAAGGTCGTAGATGGGACCACAGTTTTAAAGTCTCATCCGACAGATCAGTGGGATGGGAATACCATGTAAGTATTTTTCACGACTAGGTTGAGGAATCCTCGATATGCTTGATATGGCATTGGACTTCAGTACAGGAGGTTGTAAGTTCAATCCTCACTTCAGTACCAGAGGTTGTGAGTTCAATCCTCCGGTACTGAAGTTCAATGCCATATCCCCTAGACCACGACCTATTCCTATTTTTGGGTGAAAGTGCCAAACACGCGACCGTGGACGAACCTTTTCGAAGCAGCTGCGAACACTGGGTTCGACGTTACTGCCGCCGAACGCCGCGACCTCCCCAAGTTGCCGTGGCACCTGCATACAGTCGTGAAGTAGCAGACCCAGCTTGCGCTGGTCAGTAGCGCCGTTGGTGTCCGCGACCAGGCGAAATAAAACTGAAATGGAACACGGAAGTACAGTCTACACTCGTTACATCAAACTCCTTTAGTGAAACTACTGGTAACTCAGTCAAATTCTGGTCCCAATTAGATGTTTGCTACAGACATGTAGTATCTCTTGTTAATTCAAAGTATTTCCTTAGTCCCTTGTCCTTTGAGTGTAGACTGTAGGCCCTATCACATGTTGTAGGATTTATAGGGTTTTTTTCCAGACTGCTTAACAGTTTGAACATGCATGGAAACACAATACATTCGGAATACACCTTTAATGGTATTATTTTTAAATATTTTATTTTTGTTATTTCTGCATGAAACTATATATTGTGACAGTCATTTGAACCGTCTCGATGAGACGGTTCAAATGACTGGTCACAACATATACTTCTAGGAACATATTTAGAAAATATTTATAATTTTCCACAAACAAAATGGCATATCCTGAAATGGTGCACGACATTATGAGATGAACTTTTATTTAAGTTCCTACATATTGCTTGCATAAAACAATTACATGCACGTATACAAAACAGTTATTGTATTTTTTTCCCCCCATGTATTCAATGCATATAACAATCATGTGATGAAATACAAAACAAACAATTTTTGCTGACAAGAAAGAGCGTTTCCCGCCTCACATTGATGCTAATATACCCAAATATAGATACTACTGGCAACAGTTATTATCATTATTTTAGTATTATTAGTGAAACTAATCAACTATGCACAACTATGAAAAGTACTTACATTTATATTTGTCGTTTACGTTCCCATCACACATGAGTATCACGGCAATTTTGAAGGATAAAACTCGAACTTTACCACTTCTTGTTCTGTAAAGGAAAATAATGAAACCTTAATAATGAAACCTTAATAATGAAACCTAACCTTACCTTATCATCTGCTCGGACTAATCAAACAATAAAATGATTGTTAAAACACAGAGTGATTTTTGAATATAGGTAAATGTGACTGGAGAAATGGGGCTTATTGGTTTTGCGACCAGTGCAGATCCAGATCAGACTGCATCCACACAGTCTGATCAGGATCTACACTGTTCGCCATTCCATCAATGAAACTTGTCATGCTTCTAACAAGCTACAGTCGAACTTCGATGGGTCGAACAGCCTGCGGGGTTAAGTTTTAGTTCGACCCATCCGTTGTTCGACCCATCGGGATTTTCTGCTGTAACCATTTCAGATCTACGAGTTGGTCAGTGTACTAAGTGAAACAAGTCGTCATTACGACACGTTGTTTCATATAAATGCGCTTACGTTTGCATTTACGGTTGATTGTCACAGTCGTTTATTAACAGAAACAGGCTTTAATAAAATAAAAAAATAAAGAAAGCGGCAAACTCATGTGTGTTTTTATTTACATAGCCATTATACAGCAATAGAACACGAGAACAACAGAAAATGATTACGAAATACAATTGGCGGACTTGATTGCCCCGTCCGATACGATCATGCCCAGTCGCATAAATTACCACTTTAATTAACTACATTAACAACTTCGCCGACATTGGTCAATGCATAATTACCACGTATGCTGGTCACGACTGCCGTTATTGTATACGCTCAAATGACCACTTGAGATTTGTTTGACAACCGGTTAACAATAGGTGTGAAAGTCAATCAACTAGTCTGGAGACAATCGTCTGACATGTTCGAGTTTTTCTTTTTGTGGTGTTTATAGTGGATTTATACACGACCGGGCATGACAGCGATTCGAGGCATTGAGGGTTGTTCGACTTTCACAAGTTCGACCTATGCCGGGTAGTTTTAACGTATTTATATAGGAATTCTGCCGGGACCTAAAGGCTAGTTCGAGGCAAGCATGGCTGACGAGTTTACCAGGGTTCGACCCATCGAAGTTCGACTGTATATGGATCATTATCAGGTTACAGGAGTATGCTATTTAATCAGGACACAAATCATGTAAGCCCCATTTCTCCATTCAGTCACAAATGAAAGATTGATTTTGTTGACAAAGATTTGGAATTGTACATATTTGTGTCATATTTGTGTATTTACTTATGACAATACACAATGCATCAAGAAAATATATTAATAGGATTTTTTACAGTGAAATATATTTCCCCCCCGAGTATCACACATGTTTAGCAGTATCAACACATCAGTTTTAAAATAGTGATTTATATTTTCCACAATCAAGCGCAGATATACTTACATATCATATACATTAAGAATCCAATTGAGAACTAGATCAACACAGAGGGGAACGTTTATCAAGTTTTGGTGTGATTTAGCCGAGGCCTCGTACATAGCGGCCACACAGTTTATGATTTCTATCACGTCCATCAGATTGTCATTGTGGCCACGTAGACCCTGCTTCTCGAAGGATTCCGTCGCCACGTCCATCTGTATGAGGTCCACTGAAACACAGTCGACATAGACGTTACTACACTGTCTATATACATAATACATGCATGGTGGTAAATGGTTTATAACACGGTCAGATCCAGGATTTAGATCTAGAGGAGTGTGAATGATCGTCAGTTTTCCTACATTTTGCAATTTTTCTCATCGAAAGTACATGTATATATGGTGTTACCACTCAGTTGAACCGTCTCGACAAGACGGTTCAACTGAGTGGTAACAATTAACCCTTTCCCTGTTTTGCGATATTTCAACTCATCCAAATCCAAAACATCTGAATAAAAGAATGAAATGCTCGGTCAAATGATTGTTAAATTATCTGATAGAGTAGAAAACATTGCGGGAAAAGGAGAAATTGCTTGTTACAAGCAATTTCTCCTTTTCCCACAATGTTTTCAAAAGACATCTTCTGCAGAGGCGTGAAAAGTCGTCTCTATCAGGGAAAGGGTTAACATACACTTTGGATGAGAAATGAGAAAAATAATTCGATCTTTCCACGTAAAAAATAGGCTAAAATCTATGTGGCATATGGCATCACGGAACAGTTGAAAGTGCGGTCTTTGTGGGTGAGTGACTAGCGAAAAGCGGCGGGCTTATGGGATTTGCAACCAGAATATCTCCTGATCAAATAGCACACTCCTATAGCATGATGATGATCAATATCGCTTGTTAGAAGCATGACAGGCATTTCATTGATGAAATGGTAATGGTGAACAGTGCAGATCCTGATCAGACTGCGGACGCACAGTCTGATCTGGATCTACACTGGTCACAAAACCCATAAGCCCCATTTCTCCAGTCACAGTCACATTTCAATTCCACAAACTTAGATGCCGGATGGACAAAGCACTACTGTCTGTTCCATGTTTTGAATTTAAACATTAAATCTAAAAAATATTTAAAAGTAAGTACTTTATCATCAATAACAAAAAAGTTACCCTCCCCTAAAAACATTATTTGATGAAATTCCATCAAATATTGATATTATTGCGAAAAAACGATTTTCCTATGGGAATTTAACATGGGGAGTCAATTTCCAAAACTTTGTTTTTTTATCCTGGATCAAAAAACAAAAACATTTGGAAATTGACTGGCGAGATAGCTTGAAAATGAAGTAACTAAGAAAACAAAAGTTACATTTTGAAAATAGGTCCACAAATTAAAAAAAAATATTTAAAAAAAATCTATTTTTAGCCCCCATGTTAAATTCCCATAGAAAAATAGTTTTTTCGCAATAAAATCAATATATGATGGAATTTCATCAAATTTTTATTTTGGGAGGGTGACTTTTTTTTATTGATGAAAAGTACTTACTTTTAAATATTTTTTAGATTTAATGTTTAAATAGCCAAAAGTTCGTGGGCAGCAAAACATGGAACAGACAGTAATTATATGCTCCTCCAAAAAAGTTCCAGGGAGCAAAACACTTGCAATATACACTTGCTACACTCACTGCATAATTTCTTTTGAACGAGCCGTAACTTCATGGCTGTCCTGTAAGCTGCAAACCTTGCGTTGTTTAGGTCATCTGAAAGAGAATGAAACATAAATTTATTTATGCTCGAGCCAACCTCAAATTTAGTAAAACATGTCAAGCGCCATGACAATGTGAGTTTGAATCTATTTGAATCTGTTTCAACAAGCATATTCCGATCATACTTATGAAACATTCACGATACTCATACCAGTTGGATTGATTGTTGATGAATTGATTCTACAAATTGGTTGATTGATAAATTGATTGAATAATATCCAGATCTGGTGCTCTCAACACACCCAATAGATTTCTTAGTATACTCCCATATAACCTGACTTTCATGACAAGTAGCGGTTAATGCAGACTAAGCAAATTATTTATATTGCATAAACTAATGTAATAATATATTAAAAATAGCAATATGCTATTAAATGTAAAAATAAATACATGGATAAGACCACTGTAGGTAAACATTAGTAAACATAATGAATAAGTATCTTATTAAACCATCACACATGTAAGATCCCGTACATACTACCCATGATTATCCTCACAATATAAAAGACGAGACACTTGCACTGCGAGTCGATACCCACAGCTATGAGACAGATAAGAGACAGATACGAGAGAGATACAAGACGGATACGAGACAGATATGAAACAGATAGGAGACAGATATGAGACATACAAGATGGCTCCGAGACAGTTATGAGACAGATACGACACAGATACAAGACAGATATGAGGCAGATAAGAGACAGATATGAGACATACAAGATAGATACGAGACAGATACAAAACAGATACAAGACAGATATGAGACATACAAGATGGATACAAAACGGATATGAGACACATACGAGACAGATACAAGATGGATATGAGACAGATACGAGACAGAATCTGATACGAAACAGATATGAGACATACAACATGGATACGAGACAGGTATGAGACATACAAGACGGATACGAGACAGATACAAGACGGATACAAGACAGATATGAGACAGATACATACGTAACGCCTCCATGAGCTGGGTCAACTCGGGATGGTCCCAATGTGTTGTTTCTGTGGTGTGACTGCAAAAATCAACATCAATGGTTATAAATGGTATGAACAGGTCAACAAGAAAATAATACTAGTCTAACATTACAGAAAATAAATGTAGCTGTGACTGGAGAAATGGGGCTTATGGGATTTGTGACCAGTGTAACTCCTGATCTAATAGAAGACTCCTGTAGCCTGTATAACAAGCTATAGTGCTAGTTACAACCATGGCAGGTGTTTCATTGATGGATTAGCGAACTGTGTAGATCCTGATCAGACTGTGCGGATGCACAGGCTGATCTGGATCTACACTGGTTGCAAAACCCACATGCCCCATTTCTCCAGTCACAGCCACAAATGTTCTGTAATGATGTTGTCAGTTGACAAAACATTCAGAGCATGCTCTAAATATTTTGTCAACTGACAATGTCGGTAACATATCTGATAAAACTGGGCTTATTGCCTTTGCAATCAGAGAAAGAATGGATTTAGTCAGTCAAACACCCAGACTGCTGCGAATCATTAACCCTTTGAACCCGAAAGCCCGCTATAGCGGTTTATGCAAACATTGCAGATCCAGATGAGACAGCTCGTAACGAGCCGTCTCATCAGGATATGCATTTTTTGAAAGTAATTTTCACATTTTTGAGAACTAAAATACCCCCATTTCATAAATGGACTAGTTTGAAAATCAATTTGTAACGGTTTGATTGGTTGCAAAATTAACATGTCAAATTCCATTTCAGTTACTTAGGGGTGAAAGGGTTAAGTGGCATACGTGTGGTAACTGATCAGATCTATTCTTGCCAGAAATTAAATAGGCATGATTTTGTCAAATTGTGGCCCTAATAATATAAAATATGACTTATCTGAGGATTTTCGGTTTAAGTTTTCTTCTGGTCCCCATTGTATAAGTCCATTAGAATCGACTCACAAGACAGACATGCAAATTGTTTGATGCGACGCCAGAAGAAATTCTTCTACATTGATGATAATATTATATTATGTTCTGTTATTACTATTTGTTCTTGGTGATATATGTTATTTAAATACCTGCAGTGAAAAGATCAACTCTTTGGGCAGAAAATTGGGACATACCAAAAACTGGCACATTTACCATAGTGGTGAAGTCGAACCATGTTACTTATTATATTTAAATTTAAATATGTAAAAAGGAAAATGTAAAAGGTTAGCTTGAATGTTAAAAATTGCCTTTAGCTATTTTACTTTATGTTGGTACATTAGCATAAAATATGATATTGTTTCTTTGACATTTTAATTGTTTATCAATGTTATACTCGCCAGTACTGCGGTTTGGACTTGTAATAGTAAGACTGATTTCACTTAATACTTGACAAAATGAAGCAATTTGATATTATATTGTTCCATGTTTACACCTACTTGACATAATAAGGCACTTTGTTGCCACTTACTTGACATAATAAGACACTTTATTGTCACTTACTTGACATAATAAGTGTTGCCACTTACTTGACATAATAAGTGTTGCCACTTACTTGACATACTAAGTGTTGCCACTTACTTGACATAATAAGTGTTGCCACTAACTTGACATAATAAGACACTTTGTTGCCACTTACTTGACATAATAAGGCACTTTGTTTCCAGCCACCGACCTCTCCCAGGGCGGCTCCACCGATGCTGAAACAAAAATGCGTATCAGTTAATGTTCACATATTGCATTTTTAAGGAATTAAATACGAGGCAACATTAGCGACTGCAGCATTTAGTTCCTTAAAAATCCATTATGTGAACAAAAACATACTTAAAATTAGCTATGTTTATAATGCAGTCTCCCATCTGAGTATTGATTTATTGGGGTTACATCTTGCAATATGTGACGTGACGTAAGTGGAGCATGATACTGGCCATCGATTGGCTTAGAAAGTAGAGCGAATTATAAACATGGTTATGCATATCTGGAAATGAGCAGTCTGGGCGGGTGAATATAAAACTTTCTGTCTGAGCATGATCTCGAAATCTGTAGACACAATCTGTAATTGGCCGAGAATTGTAAGGAATGTCTGCCAAGCACAGTGAATAGTGGACAGCGAAAGCCTAGATAAGACTGTGCAGATGCATATGCCGATCTGGGCTTACATTTCTTGCAAACTTAAAGGTACACAGTAGGCACAAAATGTTGTTTATAAGAATTAAATAAGTGTATACTTGTATCACTATTCCATCAGTTCTAATCATTTAGTAATATTTATTTTACTGATAGTAACATTCACTATTAAGGTATAAATCTTTAAGGATAGATTTATCATTCAGATATGCATATCTCCCCATTCAAACAAAAATGAAAAGTGGAAATGAACAGCTACCAAACAGCAGCTA
The DNA here is from genome assembly GCA_029237695.1 of Conchocele bisecta. Classification (NCBI taxonomy): domain Eukaryota; kingdom Metazoa; phylum Mollusca; class Bivalvia; order Lucinida; family Thyasiridae; genus Conchocele; species Conchocele bisecta. Next base: position 201,599,495 of record CM055265.1, on the reverse strand, counting down.
AGGTCACAAACACATGGAACTTCATGTCTCATCCGAAAGACCGGTGAGATGGAAATATTTAACTACAAAATAATTTTATTGGGTTAAATAATAGGCACTTATAACAATTCCGTTTTTACTGTCAACTTGCATGTACCGGTATTACATGCACCAAGCAAACAAACCAAAATACATAACCGTATCGGGGAGTTCCAGTCATTGGGTAAATACAAACAGACCATAAAAGGGCCACCGGCAGTAAGGGTACATTCTGACGTTTGTGACCAGCATAACCCCAGATATAGACCAGATTAGGCCCTGATCAGACTGCGCAGATGCGCAGTCTGATCAGGGCCTCATCTGGCCTATGCTATTCGCCATTCAATCACTGAAGCAGCCTTACTGCTATCAGCAACAGTATTAGATCCTATCCCAAATGCGTAAATGGGCCATCATGGATGGAAGCATCATCAAATTGATCCGGCAAAGGTCGGGGATCCCACCCACCACACCCAAAGTGAATGTTGTTACCACTCAGTTGAACTGAGTGGTAACAACATAACCTTTTGGTGAGAAATGGGAAAAAAATGCAGAAAAATATTTAGATATTTGTGCATCGACTGATATAATACAGCTGAATCTCGTTATCTCGATATCGTTTATCTCGATATACCTGCTTATCTCGATATATTTCCCAGGTCCTGGCAGAATTCTCTATATAGATCAATTAATTTACTCCTGATAACTCGATATCGGATATGTCGCTATATCGGTTTAGTCGAAGTGGAAATCGAGTCCGGATAGTATGTTTCCTGCACATTTGTATTCTGATATGTCGATGCGAAAGTTAAGCGCCCGGCGCCGCCAAGTCTGTTTTGTTTGGTTTTTTATTGGTGTTTAACGGCCTATCAACAGGTCATGTAAGGCCGGGCAAACGGGTTCAATCCCATTTTAACCTGCTGCATTGGGGGGAAAATCCCAAAATCAGAACGGAATATTTACATCGAGAAACAATATATTCAGCCCTGAAATTAGAATAACCTGATCTGGTGCCAGGTCCATACCACACCAAAGTCACTTAGCCCCTTCCCCTAAAATAGGATTACGAATAATCGTAATACTCATATAAGGGGTATAACCAGATTCAACTGTCACATACAAAATGCCAAAGACGTATGTGAGGGACAAACCAGGTCTCCAGTCGGAATTCCGGTAAGGATGAACCCCGATCGTTAAATTACCCATCGCGTGCTCCCACCTGCCACCCACTCCGCCAAGTCTGAATCAGCGCGATTATCTCAGGTAAGTTTTCACATGTCTATAGAAACCAAAGACGCTGCCGCCGCTAAAATGTGTTTAAAGTTGCATGACCAGATACAGCAGTGCACTTAAAACCATAATTAATCAATTAAACTTAATGTGATATCAAATCTCTTTTAACAGAAAAATGAATTAAACGGTGTAGCAATAAGTAAATCGTCTGTTAATTACAAACAACAGGGCCCGGTTGCTCAAAGCTTCTGTTAGCTTAACAGACTGTTAAATCCTTAGCATTGCTAAGGATTTAACAGTCTGTTAAGCTAACAGAGGTTTTGAGCAACCGGGCCCAGCTTAGAATAAACTCAAGTAAAGAGGTATTTCTGAAGCGATTTTGTTCAGATTTTTGTTCCCAGAAATTTGGCGAATTGTTATCTCGAAGTTCGGATATGTCGATATATTTTCATCAGTCCATTTGACTTCGAGATAACGAGAATGACCCGTAGTATCAAACGAGTTCTAGCCGACACGAAAAACAAAACCGAAAATTCATACTGATTAAGTCAACAGTATGAGAGATGCTCATGTTTATAATATTAATAATAATAATGACATTCCTGGCCTTTTAACATATACATGTACATGTATATGAATTCTAAATATTGCAGTAAAAAATACAATTTTTGTCAAAATTATTGGTCCGGCAGCCGCCAGATCTGCCGGACCTGTTCCGACGCCCCTGACGATGGAATCAGGATCCACAATCGCTGCAATAATCATAAAGTACCTTTTCTCAGCTGGCGGCCCAAAGTGACAATCGTGTATTTCAACAATGCACAGCATAATATATTGAGTTTCAATTGTTTTATTATCTGGCAATCCACTTGTCCATCTCAATAGAATTTCTCTTCACATAATTTGTAGGTAGTTTGCAAATGCATTGGTACAGTGATCTTCCATTATTTTGTACCGTTTATGTCTATGTAAGGTCACAGGCTTTCTGCTTTACATTTGTATTTATATTTACCGGTAACAGGAAATACCTCAACATTACCATGCTAAACATACTGAAGAGCAAAAATATTTACAAAAAAATATATATATGTATGCAGAAATGGATTGATTTGATTTATTGGTGTTTAACGGCCTATCATCGGCTAAGGTCATTTAAGGCCGGGCCAATGTGTTTGATCCTGTATTTAACCTGCTGCATTGGAATGGAATTGGAACTCAGAACGGAATATTTACATAAAAAAAATAATATATTCAGCCCTGAAACTAGATTGGTCAGTAAGCGAGGCTTACAGAATACCCCCCCTGCGTGGGCCCAGGTATCCCTAAATATGTAAAAAAAAATGCAAGTGTGTGGGCTTGTGACCTTGACGAACGTGAATTTGTCACACGTTTGTAGAGGTCCATTGGACCAATGCACGTGTAAAATGTGAAGCAGATCCGAGCAAGGAAATAGAAGTTATAACAATATTTCTCTCATGTTAAGTTTTGTAAAGAGACTAAGTATGTGACCTTGACCTCGAGATCAGCGGGGATTTGTCACAGCATGATAGTAGAGCCTTAGAGGAATGCATGCATGAAATATTAAGAATTTTCGATGAAAGAAAGTTATAACAATATTTCTCTGATGTTATGTTTTGTAAAGAGACTAAGTATGTCACCTTGACCTTGGGATCAGCGGGGGTTGGACGGTCGTAGGTTTGTCACAGCATGATACAATGTAGTACAACCTTAGAGGAATGCACAAGTGAAATATTAAGAATTTTCAATGAAGGAAATAGCAGTTATAACTTATTTCTCTGATGTTAAGTTTTGTAAAGAGACTAAGTATTTGACCTTGACCTTGGGATCAGCGGGGGTTGGACGGTCGTGGATTTGGCACAGCATGATAGTAGAGCCTTACAGGAATGCATGTGTGAAATATTAAGTATTTTAGATGAAGGAAATAGAAGTTATAACAATATTTCTCTTATGTTAAGTTTAGTGACGGGCGGACGGACGGACGGACGGACAACCTGACTCCAGTATACCCCCCCACAAGGGTATAATTAGAACCTGACATGGTGCCAGGTTCATACCACACCAAAGTCACTTGGACCCTTCCCCTAAAAGTAATATCGGTAGTACTACATGCAGTGATGGAATTATGTACAAAAGCTTTGACAAAACAACATAAACAAATTTACTTACAGAAGGGCAAAAAAATAATGTTACCTTTTATTAATGGTTCATCCATTGAATGGTTGTAGCGCCCACATGTAAGAAAGCAATCGAACAATTCCAGACGAAAGTAGACAGACAGTAACTATATCTCCACACATGTGTTGTGTCTCCCCAGGCTATGTAATCCAACCATTGTTTAACACTATACAATTACACTACACTTTCAATTAAAGTAACTTATATGCCAAAACTCACGTCCCAGGGGTCCGTTTCACTAAACTTGGTAGGACTAAAAAGTTCTTAAGTGCCAATTTAGGATCGTCTGGAAATTACAATTGATGGATTTACATTTATTGAGCATAGGCTGCACCTATGCTCAATAAATGTAAATCTATCAAATGAAAGGCTGATATGCAGCCTATGCTCAATAAATGTAAATCCAATAATTGTTTACAAGAAAACTTTGTTAATGTGGAATTTACAGACTATCATAATTTTGCACTTAAGAACATTTTAGTTGTACGCTGTTTCGGATCCCAGAATTGTACACTCTCCACAATATTCTATAAGTAGTTAACCTAAAATGCTCTAAATAAATAAATATGCCAGTTTAAATGGATATTACTCCATATTAACATTTGCCAATTTATGCACAATTTGATAGTATTTCAACTAACAATGCAAATGTGGCTGTGACTATGGGGCTTATGGGATTTGTGACCAAATTCTAACCAAATAGCACACCCCTTTAACTGGATAACTATCTATATTGCTTGTTAGAAGCATGACCTGTGTTCCATTAAGGGAATAGCGAACAGTGCAGATCCTGAAATGGGGCTTATGGGATTTGTGACCAGTGTAGCTCCTAATCAAATAGTGCACTCTTGTAACCTAATAATGATCTATACTACTTGTAAGAAAGATGACGGATGCTCCATTGATGGAATGGCGAACAGTGCAGATCCTGATCAGACTGTGCAGATGCACAGTCTGATCTGGATCTACACTGGTCGTAAAACCCATAAGTCCCATGTCACAGTCACAAATAAGTATGTCAAAAGATAAGGGATATTTTCACATGCACAGTCTGTCAGACAAAGTGGGATCTCCGGGCAGTTGTCCAGTGAAGTGATCCTATCATGTTACACACCATACAGTGAAACCTCTCTAAACCGGACACCCTGGGAGGTCCCCAGGGTGTCCGGCTTGAAGAGGTTTCACTGTAAATCAGGCATTTTATCATTCTGAGCCATTCTGTGTGATCGCCAACAGATATTATCGCCCGAGATAAATGACCAAGAAAATAAGATCACATGTGTTTTCTTTGTGTACGGTTTAGAGAGATTCCACTAATACAACGACACTGGTCACAATTGCCACGAGGTACCATTTGTAAGCAGTTATTGCTGATGAAGCAGAACTAAATACACAGTACAGTATCATTATCAATCAATATTAACTGAAATTAATCCACATGTAATTTGTACCACATCACGCAGTTATATCCTATTGAATCAATTGTGACAGAAAAAAAGCCACACAGAAAACTTGCATATTGGCATGAACAAAAACGCGTGTCCATATAAACAACTTGTCAACAGCACTGCTTGTTTGTGTATGTGATATATGGTCCATTAGATCAAATACGAACAAGAAAAAACAACCCCTCACGAATCAAACTGAAGATATTCACAATGATAGCATAGAATGAGTTACATATTCAAATGTTCTAGTATTTACATGTGTCAAGATTGCCCAAGAAGCCATGGCTCTTATCAGCTTGTGAATCATTCAATAATTGACCTGCTTTTGCTACGTATTGTAAACTTGATTGGTGATCATTAACTAATTAAATAGCATGCCATGTAAACTGATATCGACAATGTGCCTAATGGTTCAAGTTACACGAGAAAGACATGACAATATACCACTTGGTGACAGAGTTGAGACCACCAATACACAGGTGGAAGACTTGGACCTGTGACACAAAAAAATGCCAAAAAATCCATTACCCCACCCACTTGGTCTCATACAATACTATGTTCTATTAGAACATAGTACTGTATGAGACCAAGTGGGTGGGGTAATGGATTTTTTGTAATGGGCATTTTTTTGTGTCACAGGTCCGAGTCTTCCACCTGTGCACCAATACTATTTTCTCAGGAATTTATTCAATTTCTTTAGTAGACAAGATACATCAACCAAAACGTTGACCCATGCTTATAAAGCTTTCTGTGAACATACTCTAATCTTTTGCTCAAACTCAGGAAGTTAGATTGGCAGAGACTGCTCAGTCTCAGCCAATCTAACTGTCTAAGGTTGAGTACAACATTTGGAGAATGTGCTAGGAAAGTTTATAAACCCTGTTTATGATATATGCGATGAACATAATTTGCTATGAATTGTGGGTAATGAAACTTCCCTTCAGGGAAAGAGATCATTACCAAATGTATAGTTTGCCCTACTTTCGAAGCCAATCGTTGGCCAATATCACGCTCCAATATTGCAAGATTTAACCTCAATAAGTTACATATTACCAGATTTAATGACTACCTGTTTGACAGGAAATGGAAAATCAATACTTGGATGGAAGAATGCATTATAAACTTGGCTAATTATAAGCATGTTATTGTTCACATATTGGATTGTTAAGTTACTAAATGCTGCGGTCACTAATTCTCCCTCACATTTAATTCCTTAAAAATCCAATATTTCATATCATATAGCCATATCGCCTTTCACAGGAAACATAAAATCAAATCAATCAGTAGGTAGTTACAATTTCTCATCTAAAACGCCATCCAGAATGTTTGTGTTGTTCCGAAAACCAGTATTACACTTCTTTATTTCCCTATACAATAAATAACTTTCTAGGTCTACACAAATTCTGTCATAAATTATCTATGAACTATATCCCGGATACATATATATTTTATACATATTATATAGAGAATAATGGCCAACCTGTTGGATACAGAATATATTTCACAAGGCAGCCAGGACTGACTAACGAGTGCGCATCCATGCACAGTGAAGAGAATAGAATATTGCACGAATTAGGTAATTAAAATCTGCAACTACTATATAAATCCACTGTAAATTATAATATGGTATACATATATATATACTCCTTGAATATAAGCATAAATATGTAAGTATAAACAATAGATATCCTGTTATAAATAATCCATATATATTTCGCATTCTCATAAATCATAGAAAATATTACACCTAACTAACTTTGCAGTTCATATTTCCGGGACATCATGCACAAACATCAGTATATAAATTATTACACTATACTAACTTTGCAGTTCACATTTCCGTGACATCATGCACAAAGATATGTATAATAGTAGTCAGATGGGCACAGTTAGTGGTCCACTTACTGGCCTATCCAGGTAAGACAATGGATATCAAGAGGTTACACGTTCCCTTTACATCCAGCGTAAACCAAGATTCAAGATGGACAGAACTACAAGCGATCTGCTTAGTGTGAAACACTTGTCACATCGACCAAATCACTGAAGACATACTTGCAACCAGTGTATACCCTGATCAGACTGCACATTCGTGCAGTCTGATCAGGGTCTACACTGGTTGCAGATGCAAATGTGTAACATTTTGTATGACTTCTGGCTCATGATGTTTACATGGACAGATAATAAGTAGCCAGGGCAAAAGGCTAAGCGGCCTTGTTTGTAGTCAACTCATATAAACATGATTTACGGGAAGATATACCAACTGTATTGTATTTGCAGTTTGAAGAAAAATGATTGTAATACATAGTTGTAATCTATCTTCTTTTCTGTGTACATTGTATTTCATGCCTATCATTGGCACACCAACGAATGAAGTATTCAAAACCTTTTGTTAGTGGTGATTGCGAAAGTTATAAATCCAATCAAGGATTTACGCTTAGAAAAGAAGTACCCCCTCAACAACAACTAGCTATGCATTGCAATCATAATGTAGCCCAGGTGACTAGGGCAGGTTGGAGAGGTGAGAGATAAGCAGACAGGGGGGGGGGACAATCAGTGTACCATTATCTGCGTGTCCACTCATTAGGGGCGCCCTTGTGAAGTGGACACAGAGATAAAGTGACACCATCATACACATATTTATCCCGTCAACACAGTGCGTATGTGAAGTGAAACATTTTTGATATCCTGTCAATACGACCTAATCACTGCGTAAGAATATGTGCGATGACTGGGGTTATTTTTTTTTGCATTTTAAAGCCATTTGTAGGTGTTGACGGGATAAATAGAATAGTAGGTTAGTGATGTGAATGGGAAAAAATATCTGGCGCGGCACAGAAAAGGGATGTGCTCGGCACAGCCTCGCCCATTCCGTTTCCTGAGCCTCGACAGATATTTTTTCCCATTCACATCACTAACCTACTATTCTTTATACATGCTCTGACTGGAGACATAGGGCTTATGGGATTTGTGACCAATGTAGCCCCTGCTCAAATATCACACTTCTGTTAGCCTGATAACCATTTATATTGCTTGTTAGATGTATGACGGGCGTTTCATTGACAGAATAGCAAACAGTGCAGATCCTATTTCTCCAGTCACAGCCACAAATATTAGGGACAGAGCTGTGACCAGCCACAATAAACCACTGGAGACAGATTCACAATGCTAATAAACCTTTCTGAACAAATGTCTATTTTACAATAAATTGTAAATTGATGGACACAGCCTTCTTATCTTCTATCAATAGAACTACTGGGTTTCTTCATGTCACGTCATAAAAGTGAGTACACCTGTTTCATGGCTACACTGAGACAAAACAACCATTGAGGGGGAATAATTTTATAAATAACAAGCGCATTGTAAACTACACAATTGTCTCCCTTGTTCCAGTCAACTGGCTCTTCATTGTGGCTTTTTGAGATACCAGCTCAACAGCTTCTGACTAAATCAGGCTCCCATATGTCACTTTGACTCTGACTCACAAATAAGAAGCTTCATAGACTAGAAATTATTTGTCCAGTTTGTTTCTATGCATATCATTGTATAAAACGATCTTTTTACTTCGTTTTCCATTCGTTTTTGTTTGTTTCGTTTGGGAACCTGCAACAAATGTTCGCTGTACTAGCCCATATAACATCACTGGCTGCTGTACTTACCAGAGAGGAAGTGTTGAGAGTTGGGCCCGAAGGCGCGTAGGGCGTCGTGGAGAGTCTTCAGTCGGTCCTCCGCTGCCAACTGGAGCTCCTTCCACCTGTCACAGACACACAGGTTAGACATTGTACACATATGTACAACACATTAAGCATTTCACCCCTTTGAAACTGGAATAGATTTTTTTAATATGTTAATTTTGCAACCAATCCAAATGATTTTCAAACCAGTCCATTTAGAAAAGGGGGGTATTTTTGTTATCAAAAAGTACTTGCAAAAAGTGCAGATCCTGATTAGACGGCTCGTCATGAGCCGGCTCATCTAGATCTACACTGTTTGCCAATACAACTATACAGGTCTGTAGCGTTAAAAGGGTTCACGCTCATAGATAATGAACATGCACAATTTGTGTGCCGTTTGAAGCATTGACACGCACGCACAGTACACATGGCTGTTGTACACACACTGATTGTTTCCCTTGGACCAGTAGCCAACCTGTAATACACAAATGACCTGGGGGCCGTTTCACTAAACTTTGTACGACTAAATTGTTTGTAAGTGCAAAATTATGATAGTCTGTAAATTTAACATTAACAATGTTTTCTTGTAAACAGTTATTGGATTTACATTTATTGAGTATAGGCTGCAGCCTATGTTCAATAAATGTAAATCCATCAATTAAAATTTCCAGACGATCTTAAATTTGACCTTACAAACATTTTAATAGTACAAAGTTTAGTGAAACGGCCCCCTGGATATCTGACAGTAATTCAGAATCCAAGTGACTTGAGGCCTTTGCACATACGAACATTTTAGTCATACAAAGTTTTCCCCCTGGATATCTCACAGTAATTCAGAATCCAAGTGACATTGAGACCTCTCGTATACAACAGACAATGCCTTAGAGAAAGTGTTGGGTTAGGTGATCTATATTTTATGTCCATTTGGGTCGTGATCGTTACAACACAATCGCCATTCTTTGGGTAACTGGTGTATTATCCAGCATTTAAAATAAATTCATCAAGAAAATGTGTTTATTTTCCGTTTTCTTAAGAATTATTTTAACTTCGCCTGACGGTTACGGAAAGTAGTTCGGCATTGGAGTTTACTGGGATATAAATTTTGGACAGAGACTTGCTACGGACCAATCAAATGTTAGGGAATTGTGTAAATATTTTTGTGCTGGAATTATACTACAACATCCCATATTTGGGCTACTATAGTATTCAACAGTGACCGAGATAGTGGTGAATCTCACCTTATAGGTAGGCAAGTGTTGTGCAAAAACAAACTATATTTTTACTGACACACTCGCTTACCTTACGATAGAATCGCCATTTTATGGGTTACTCGTGTATACTACATCCCAAATTTGGGCTCCTGTGGTATTCAACAGTAGCCCAGAAAGTGGCGAATCTCACTTTATTGATAGTATAGATGGGTCAGTAAAAACAAACTTTGTTTTGCCTGCATATAAGGTGAGATGCGCCACTTTCTGGGTCACTGTTGAATACTATAGGAGCCCCAATTTGGGTTGTTTCAGTACACACCACAGGCCCAAAAAATGGCTATTCTCTTATACGACCACAACCCAAATCTGGAAAATATATAATTTAACAATTCCTTCCCACGAAATAACAATTCGTTCCCATGGGAACGAATTGTTAATTGATGGGAATGAATTGTTATATTATAACAATATGGCAATTCTTGTTCTCATTTTATTCTTATATTTATTAGAATTGTTATTATATTTCACTTAAACCCCGTAAAAGCACAAAGGTTATTAGAAACAAAATTGCTACTCCGCTCTATACCTCTCCCCGACAGATAACACATCGAAGGCGATTTATTGTAGCTAAAAGGTTATATGTACATATAATAAAAATTCCACTAAACTATGTTTTCTGGTCGCAGAGGAAACGTTACCTTGTTTTAAAGTCATCGAGCCTATGTACGACGATATGTGTGAGTATAACATTTGCTGCCTCGAGTTCGTTCACATGCTGGTCTACATTGTCCATCTGGCCCTGTAGAGGCGCGATAGCCTGCTGATATGTCTGCAAAATGCAACATAACAATGTCAGCAAATGCTACTAGATCTCGAAACTTTCAGCCTGAGTGGCATTTGATTACATTGCTCTACCACTCCTTTTGCAGGTACTAGAAGAAATTGTTGAAAGAAATACAACATAGGTTTCTCACTAGCTGACATAATCTCAGTTAATACAGATTTCCTTTACTACTTCATCTGTCTGTTATATTTTATTTTTGTTTACCCGAGTGTTAAGGTTTTGAATGCATCAAGTATGTGACTGGGCTTAGCGGGGGCGGGATGATCATGGATTTGTCACAGGGCGGTAGAGGACCATTAAAGCAATGTATGCCTGAAATATCAAGCAGATCCAATCAAGGAAACAGACATTAACTAGTAATGTGGCCTGTTGGCACACGAATGCCCCCGCTGGCAGCCAAAGAAAACGAGGCATATTTGATTATAAGCCATTTACCCGAGCGCTAAGATTTTGAACGAACCAAGTCTGTGACCTTGACCCTGGGCTTAGTGGGGGCGGGACAAATGTGGATTTGTCACAGGGCGGTAGAGGACCATTGTAGCAATACGTGTGTGAAATGTGAAGCAGATCCGAGCAAGGAAACAGAAATTATAAGCCATTTACCCAGCGTTAAGGTTTCGAACGCACCAAGTCTGTGACCTTGACCCTGGGCTTAGCAGGGGCGGGACGAATGTGGATTTGTCACAGGGCGGTAGAGGACCATTGGAGCAATGCGTGTGTGAAATGTGAAGCAGATCCGAGCAAGGAAACTATTATAAGGAAATTATAAGCCATTTACCCAGCGTTAAGGATTCGGGACTACGTTACGTACATACGTACGTTACGTACGTACGGACACCGGTAACGCTATATGCCCCCCTCACCATTCGGTGGCGGGGGCATAAAAACAGACATTAAAAGACATTTATCCGAGCGTTAAGGTTTCGAAGGCCTTGACCTTGACTCTGGGCTTAGCAGGGGTGGGACGATCATGGATTTATCACAGGATGGTAGAGGACCATTAAAGCAATGCGTGTGTGAAATATCAAGCAGATCCGTGCAAGGAAACAGAAATTATAAGACATTTACCCGAGCGTTAAGGTTTCGGGTCGGACGGACGGACGCCGGTAACACTATATGCCTCCCTCACCATTCGGTGGTGGGCGCATAAAGAAACAAATTTAGGTGCATTAGAATGTCATTCAACGAATATACATATATCTGATTTTCCAACCACAGGCGGCATATTTTGACCCACAGGCGGCATATGTCGACCCAATAGTGTTATACGTTGACCCACAGATATTATATGCTGAACCACGGGTGTTACATGTTGACCCACCTTGGTTTTGTCAACCTCTGCCTGTAGGTGTTCTATCAGGATATCACCCACGGGCCGCCAACTGTTTCGCTCCTGCTCTGCCCGTTGGAGACTTTCATGGAGGTCGTCCATCGAGTCTTGGAAATACGCCATTTTCTGTGGAGTGGATATAATGCATGTGGGCCCCAGACAGCAAATTGGTACCTTTGCAAAAAGTAGATTAACCCTTACTACGCTGAATTAAATGTTGTCATCTGCTGAAATGTTTTATTTTCAATATTTCTCGACAAAAACCTGTTCTGACAGCACATGAGAATCGTCTCCAGTGGAGACGATTCTCATGTGCTGTCAAAACCAGTTTTTTGTTAAGAATTAAAGCAAAAATGAAAAACAGCAGACGGCAATTTCCGTCTCCAGAGTAGGAAGGGTTAAATATAATATATAATGCATGTGGGCACCAGACTGCACATTGGTACTTTGCATATGCGCAGTCTGTCTTGGTCTATGATATTCGCCATTCAGCATAACTTATATCATAAAAAAATAGCTAAATATTTGAATGGTTGAATATGTTACAAGATGAGGATCGTCAGTTGTTTAAAATGCAGAACGATTCCATTTGCATGTGATATTTGACATACAGAAGCCATTAGCACCCAAGTCTATTGCAAAGACTGGTGACAGCAGATAACTAGAGAAATTATGAAATACTATAAAGTTATAAGCCATGTTTGATATGAACAAAGGCATTTTAGTTCAAAATTTGAATGCACATACTGAATTTTAATCACTTGCACACTGGCTTCAAATTACAGAAAAATCAAACCTCCCCAAAGTCATGAATTTCTATACAAGTCATGTAACCTGTTGTAACGACCTCCCAGCGAACATATAAACAAGGCAGCATGGGTTACCTCTAGGACTTCATCCAATCTCGCCTGCCATTCGTTACAGCTCTGGTTAAGCTCCGCCCACTTCCGGTTGAGCATGCGCATCTGTCGCCGGATCTTCTTGATGAGATGGCGGGCCTCGCGCTCTGGCGACCCGTCCGTGCCCTGGTGGTCATCTACAATATGGTGGCCATACAGGAGACATGGGGTTTTGGAGTTGTGACCTGTGTAGATCCAGAGTAAAGGGCACACCCTTGTAGCCATATAACGAAATTGTTTGTTAGAAGCATGGCTCATGTTTTATCAATGGAATGGCGAACAGTGCAGATCCTGATCAGACTGTGCGGATGCACAGGCTGATCTGGATCTACACTGATCACAAAACCAATATGCCCCATTTCTCCAATTACAGCTACATATAACATGGTGATCATCTGACCTCACTACCGGAGCTGAGATGTTATCTGCTCAGTCTGATCAGGGCCTACGCTGGCCACCATCCAGTTAATCTAATATCGTTTTTACGAGCGGCTACCATGCTACGAACCTGCGTCGAGACTGTCGCCACTACCGGAACTGAGACGTTTATCTTCGCCCTCGTCCTGCAGGTAGTGACGCCCCACCTCCAGGCTCTGCTCCACCAGGGGGCGCTTTATTTCCAGGTGCTCCCGCAGTCGCTGTAACACGATACAGGATGGTCAATACAGTATATGCTATATTGTCTTTCAGTGAGCTTTCCGTATTATTACAATATATTGAACAATACTTCAGTAACTGAGAACCCACTCTTCAAACGTTTTGCCAAAAGAGTGGGTTCTTGGTTACAAAAGTATTGTATTTTAGTGAAATTGAATGTTGACAACAGAGGCTACTTTCACTAAACTAAGATAAAAATGTCTGTAAGAATATGTTTATGAATTTACCTCACACATCAATTCTACCATATTACATCAACATGTTTAGTCCATCACATTTCGTTCTTTTCCAGCACTGGATGGCAATAAGCAGGTGATTGCAGTTTTAATTTTGCGTCTACAAACTTAGTCGCACAAAGTCGCACAAAGAAATTGACACCAGACGCAAGCTGCCACATCTAGTCTGAAATATTTGCCAACTTTTGACATCATAAAAGATATATATATATTATGTATCACAAAACCAGGATTTTTTTTATAAATATCTTCAGTTGTAACATTAAATAATTATTGCGGATGTAGGACCACCCCTGGCAGGTGAGACTTGCGACGGATTATGACAATTTCATCAGTTACGGCTGCCACCCTGGGGCCATGCTTCACTTCACTTACACCGTACACTTGTTACATATGGAATACAGGTCGAAACCAGCCATTTCAGCAGGTTATTCCCGTTTTTTTATTTCTCATCCAAGATATATGTTGCGACCACCATTTGGACCGTCTCATCGATGTGACAAGAAATAAGAAAATATTCATGTTTTTACCTTCAGTAAACCAACCTTTCACAGCAGCCTAATAATATATATTACATGCTACCCAGTGATTTACCGTGATTTACCGTGATTTACCGTGATTTACCGTCATTCTGGTAATACCTATTTCCTTGAAGGAATTATTTCCTCCTAGATGTTTGCGATACGTACATGTAATTGACGTCATGTTTTGAAGTCATTTCCCTCGTAGAACAATTCATATACTAACGTCATTTTTCGAAGACCACCATTTTGAAGTACCAGGTTTATTTCCCTTGACATCTGTAAATCTGACAAAGAAACTTTGTTTCTTTATAAGATTTACAGATATCTAGGGAAATAAATCCGGTATTTCAAAATGGTAGTTGAATGTCTATGTCAAGTCCATTTTTGTCTACATGAATTTTATTTTTCCTTGTACATGTATATAAGTTTCGGCAGCACATGACAATTATTTTCACAAGATACATGTTGTGTAGTGAGTTATTTATTGTTGACATAAGAGGTGATGACAATTAACGTCCTACCACGAAAGGGTTAATCACCCAGTGGACAGTGGTCTGACCAACTTTCCAACCAATATCCACGACCACACAGATGCACAATTACATTGCATATAACATAGGTGTGCCATCGCTTGAAACATCTAAATAAACTTAAAAGCATTTAACCCTTTCAACACCACAGGCCTGTATAGTGGAATTGGCAAAAAGTGTAGATCCAGATGAGCCGGCTAGTGACGAGCCGGCTCATCAGGATCTGCACTTTTTGCAAGTAATTTTCATATTTTTGAGAACAGAAACAACCCCATTGTCATAAAAATAATTCACAGATATATATTGAAGAATCACATACATTATACGCGATGAAGATATACAGTCTACACCCATTACCTCAGACTCTCTTTAAAACTATTGGTAACTCAAAAGTCAAATTATTGGTCCATAGTACTTGTGTTCTTATATAAGAACACAAGTACTATGGACCAAGAATTTGACTTTACAGTCTACACTCGTAGGGACTGAGGAAAATACTTTGAGTTAACGAAAATTTGAAAGAGTCTATAATAACTCTTTCAAATTTCCGTTAACTCAAAGTATTTTCCTCAGTCCCCTACGAGTGTAGACTGTAAGGGAATTAACTCCGCCAGGCATGTGTGGTGTTCATGGGATGTCTAGTGGAAATATATGGCTGGTGAAGTCTGTAGGCAGAAAATTTGAAATTAGCAAAATGTGACATTTGTTATGATATTTATGTGTCTGGTCTCGGTGGAGCATCAGGGGCCCGTTTCACTAAAATGTTTGTAAGTGCAAAATTATTATAGTCTGTAAAGTTCACATTAACAGTGTTTTCTTGTAAAATAATTATTGGATTTACATTTATTCAGCATAGGCTGCATATGCAGCATATGCTCAATAAATGTAAATCCATAAATTGAAATTTACAATCTTAAATTTGCACTTACGAACATTTTAGTGGTAAGAAATTTAGTAAAACGGGCCCATGGTGTCTGGACTGTGTGTCCGTGTGTTTGTCTGTGTTTGTGTGTCCGTCGGTTCAGTTAAGAAGTTTTCTGGAGTTTCTCCAATCTGCCATTGGCGGCATTTGTGTGCCTGCCGACAGACCACCTTTTCTTGTTTTCATAGTTTTCTAACTTTTATTTCTCAATAATGTGTAGGTTCAGATCTCTCATTTGAACCACTTTGATGAGATGGTACAGTCTTGATGAGACAATTCAAATAAGTGGTCACAGCATACGCTTTCATGGACAAATAAATAAAATGGAAACAAAAGCATCACACATAAGATTAAATGGAGCCATCTACTATGGGATACTGGGACATGTTTTACTAAACGTCATAATTGCGGCTGTGACTGGAAAAATGGAGCTTATGGGTTATGCGCCCAGTATAGAGCCAGATCAGACTGTGCATCCGCACAGTCTGATCTGGCTCTACACTGCTCGCCATTCCATCAATGAAGCAGTTCCAATATTCGAACCAACCCACTTACCATGTTAGTATCGACCTGCCGTTGCAGTGTGGGCAGGTCCCCACCGGTTGGTCGCTGCTGTTTTAGCTCTGCCTGTTTCCTCAGTATCCATGACAACAGGTCCTGTATTGTACTCAGCAGGTGCAGCCATTGTTCGGCATTGCTCTCCAGCCGGCCTCTACAAAACATGATTGGCTAATAAGATAATTGGGCAAAATGGAGCCTGTCTGACAAAACTAAATTGATTGATTGATTATTGGTGTTTAACGGCCTATCACCAGCGACGGTCATTTAAGGCCGGGCCAACTGGTTGGACTATCCCATATTTAACCTGTCCATAATGAGGGAAATTCCCAAAATCAGAACTGAATATTTATGGTACAGTCTCCAGTAACCAACCAAACCACTGCATGCACGTGATTGAAATATTTTCAAAGATGGCGGCTAATATTTATTGATAATGATGAAGTGAACGTGTTTGATTTTAAATAGCAAATTTAGGTTACCGGTATTCAGACGCGTTTTTAGTGCAGTTTACACTCAAAATCTTTGAGATTTATGTTAATGTATTAGCAACTGTAAAATCTATGCCGTATACCCACCCCAAACAGCGGATTCGAATTGCTGTAACACGTTGTGTAGGCAAGTAAAAAATACGACTTTGAGTGCATTTTCTGACAATGGTGACGAATGCCAGTTTTGTACCTTTCATAATTACATAATCTTCAGACCCGGGCGCATTTTAATTGTTTTGTACATTGTTTAGAAAGGTGTTTCATGTATATACAGTCAATAAATGATCATCCAAGACACGCTAGAATCACCTGTGCATAAATGCAAGAAACAGAATTTTAAACAAACACCAAATACATTTCAGGTTAATCCAAGTTGACTCCCGTTCTGAGTCTAGTACGGAAACTGTTTATTACTTCTGTCTCACGATTCATAATCAATTCTTGCTGACCAAATGGCAAACAGTGCAGACACAAACCAGACTGCACAGATGTGCAGTCTGGTTTGTGTCTTCACTGTTTGCAAAGGTAATAAGTCTATAAGCCTAGTTTTGCGAGATTGCCTCCCAAATAATGACAATGTTAATGATGATAGTGGTAATAATGAGGTTTATAATATGATGGCGATGCTGTTTATGTAAAAATCTATGTGGTAGTGATATAGATCAGATATAGGACAGAACCCTACTGGTACATGTACTAATAACATATGTTCCACCTGAATATCTCACAAGTTGAACCATGTCAACTTCAGCTTTAATAATAGAGTATTCATATAAAATATTTAGGGCTAATGAGAATGGTATTGCCTCCCAACTACTCATTCCAAAACTGCTTGAAGATAAAGAAAACACCACTTCAACGAGGAGTGTAATTTCACTTCTCCTCATAAAGCACACATTGTTTAAAGTCCGGAATGTTAATAACAGACTGATTGCAAATTCATGTGTGCACGAAATTATCAGGGTAATATTCTGCTAAACAAAACACTCTTTGTAAGGATGAGAAACGACAATAGGAGAAATTGTAGATGTACCAAAAAGACACAACTAACCAGTTCAAGTGGTTGTAACTGTGGTAAATGTGGTAAATGTTCACCTTTCATTAGACTGTACTGTAGACCCCACATCTGATAATGCTCTACAATATCCATAAGTAACATTATGAATTAAAATTGATTGAATTTTATTAGATTTCCAACACAGTTATGATTTTATTTATATTATTTTTGTAATTGAATGGGTCAGTGGAAGATACGTGGTTTTTCGCTTCATCCACAATAAATGACACAATTATATAAATCAACCGCACAATTTTATTTGATCACATTCCCAAAAACATGCATTATATTTAAGTACATTCTATCAAAAACTGTGATATATTTGGTTTGACATAATTTTCATTAGATGTGTACCAGTAAGGACACATTTTGAAATTTCTTTATTTTTTGTTGTGAAATGGACATTTTTTTTACCAACCTGATCTCCATGGACTTGGTCATCAACGAGAGCCAGCGCTGGTTCATTTCCTCGAGCCGCTTGTGGAGCCGCTGGACGTCGGGAGCCACCATCGTTGTGGCAACCTGAGCGCCGGCCGCGTGCAGCGAGTCGTACGTTGGCTGGTGGGCATCTACCTCCGCCTGCAGGTCCTGAAACACAGAAATTTTTCACTATTTAGTATTTAGTCACAAACCAAGGAAAAGTCAAGTGTTTAATGTCCCAGCAACAGCTAAGGTTATATAGAGATGGGACAACAGTTTAAAGTCTCATCCGACAGACCAGTGGGATGGAAATACTGTGAACGTTATACTGTGAACGTATTTTTTGATGCCCTAGGCGAGGTCAGGTGTTCTAACCCCTAGGCCACAATGATCCCTGACAACAAACCGAGGAATCAAAGCAAAACATCGTTAAACTCTTTCAACACCACATACCTGTATAGTGGTATTGGCAAAAAGTGTAGATCCAGATGAGACGGCTTGTGACGAGCCGTCTCATCAGGATCTGCACTTTTTGCAAGTAATTTCATCATATTTTTAAAAACAAAAACACCCCCCCTTTTCATAAATGGACTAGTCTGAAAATATTTTTGTGCCGGTTGAATTGGTTGCAAAATTAACAAATCAAAATCCATTTCAGTTACTTAGGGGTGAAAGGGTTA
This sequence comes from Conchocele bisecta, assembly GCA_029237695.1. Taxonomy (NCBI): domain Eukaryota; kingdom Metazoa; phylum Mollusca; class Bivalvia; order Lucinida; family Thyasiridae; genus Conchocele; species Conchocele bisecta. Next base: position 201,580,570 of record CM055265.1, on the reverse strand, counting down.
ATTAATGCAGTCAAGTATATGTAGTATATTCGCATGGATCCGTCCCCCTAAGCACTTAAATTCATATTGTGTGTTATATTCTGATTAATTCCTGAAAATGTATACATCAACATAAAGTTCAAACACTTGACTATGAGTGCACATAAGGAATTCGACAAAATTGTTGTTTATGCAAGTCAAAGAGTCCCTAGAAATAACCCACCCAAGTTGCCTAATTGATTTTGAAACTTCTCATCAGGTTCGAAGATCGTGCCCTATAACTTTTTGCACATTTGAGTGACATTCCTTGATCACACATACAATAAAGAAGTGTTGCAGCCTAGATGCATCAAATTTAAATAAAATCCATTTCAGTTACTTAGGGGTGAAAGGGTTAATTAATGCAGTCAAGTATATGTAGTATATTCGCATGGATCCGTCCCCCTAAGCACTTAAATTCATATTGTGTGTTATATTCTGATTAATTCCTGAAAATGTATACATCAACATAAAGTTCAAACACTTGACTATGAGTGCACATAAGGAATTCGACAAAATTGTTGTTTATGCAAGTCAAAGAGTCCCTAGAAATAACCCACCCAAGTTGCCTAATTGATTTTGAAACTTCTCATCAGGTTCGAAGATCGTGCCCTATAACTTTTTGCACATTTGAGTGACATTCCTTGATCACACATACAATAAAGAAGTGTTGCAGCCTAGATGCATCAAATTTAAATATGGTGAATTCCAGATTCACATAGAAATCAACATATATCACATTTTATGCATCATTTGCGAACAGACCCTCTTCAGATTAAGGAAGTATGTATAAAAATTACAAAATAGGTGGTAAATCACAATTTTATGTAACTGTAACTTAGAAAATCGTGGGAAACAACTTAAAATACATTTTTAAAATAATTTTCAATTAACACTATTCTTAGAATATGCTTATTCACTTGTTTTCTAGGGGCACGAATCAATGAGAATTGGGGCTACATATCAAGCAAAATCATTTCTGCTTCTATTACCTAAATAACTGACTACAGAAAAGGGCATACTAACAACAACAAAAACAACAGCAAATATAACCAAATAAAAAAAAATGCTGTTCAAACTGTGGCATTTATAAGCCTTGTTGTCTGCTAAGGAACGTGCTATTGTTAGCTGATGCCCAAGTTCAGCATGTGGTGTCTTATTGAACCACTGACAAATGATGACGAAGTCTGGAGAATGGCAATTTAATTTCCTTTCCTCTTCCTGCCAATGATGCTTCTCCACAAATGTACAGAGTATACTGGAGTGCATTAAAGACACGGGTTGCGATTGAACAAGTTGCTTGGAAGTGCTATATTTTGTGTGTGAATCAGGTGTGAGACAAATGCCATTAGCATCATTTTACCAGTCACCAAATATTATTACCTATGTTTGTGTTAACCAACCAGTAAACCCTTAGAATGGGGAACCGAAAATAATTGTCTGCTGTTAATTCATATTTTCTCTCAGTAGAAACATGGTTAGGCAGCATTTTAGAATCATTTCCATTCCATTGGAAATGATTCTGAAGTGCTGCCAAACCAAGTTTTTGATGAGAAAAATGAAAAATAAACAAGAAATGCGTCTGTCGAACGCGGCATAAAAATATTCAGCAGACGACACAAATTAATTCAGCATTGAAAGGGTTGAAGCACAATTTTAATTTTGAACATGGTCAAGTATATAGAGAATACCAGGCTAGTGTCTTTTGATATCATGTTTATCAGGCAGGGCTAGGAAACACGTAGGAACTTGATATCAAAAGACACTAGCCTGGTATTCTATTTATAACGTTTTATGCTTGACAATGACCACAAGTGATGTCGTTATCCATGCAAAGAACGCAGACTTGTTTACATTGCGTCATTACATAGACGTCATTCAGTAATGTCACGTGACGTCATCCGACCAATGAAACTTCAGTTTTCACTTCGTTGTAACCCGGATGTTTGCATCAGGTCAATGCCTGATGCAGCAATACATTATCAGTCAGTACGTATTCGGTCAATACAGGTCAGGTTACCTGATAAACACATGTACACTTAAACTGAGGCTAGCTAATATTCTCATACAGCATCTCTGAATGCTTTCGCACGTGAAACAATTTAAACTTGAGTAGATAATGTTATAAATTGACGAGAATGTAAAATCAAAATTAATGATTAAACATTTGCCATAAAATGTAAAAGCAAATGTATCATTAAAAAGCATTGTCATATTTTCTCCAAAACGCGTACCATTATTTGCAGTCTACACGGGAGGCAGTATCTTAAACACATCTTGCTATCTGTACAAGTGGAACCAGGGGGCCGTTTCACTAAACCTTGTACGACTAAAATGATCGTAAGTGCAAAATTATGATAGTCTGTAAATTTCGAATTAACACTGTTTTCTTGTAAACAATTATTGGATTTACATTTATTGAGCATAGGCTGCTTATGCAGCCTATGCTCAATAAATGTAAATCCATCAATTGAAATTTACAGACTATTCTAAATATGCACTTGAAACGGGAAACAGCTGAACATACTGTAATAACCCTAAATATTCGGACACAATTCATTCCAAGAAATATATATCTATAAATATATAGTTTCCCACAACAAAGAATATTTACCCCTATCGTCAGTATTCTTGTACTGGTTTATCACAGTAACAACATATTTGGACATATTTAGGGCTAGTATGGTAGTTGACATGCGTGATTGTTTGCAGGATTCAGAAGCGCCTGATACAATAACAGCACGACTGCATGAAGTCTGAGAAACGTCGGGTAATTTCCGTAGTTGCTCACATGTTCTAATAGAACCCAGAACACAGTCTCGCATTGTTGGGATTTCATCATCAGGAACCGTCACTGGGAATGCTGTACTCTCGTTCAAATAGCCATGACTTGATGTATTGTTAACAGATGAGTGACTGGTCAGTCTGCCAATTTCTTTGGCAAATGAAATTATTCATGGGCGACCTCCAACTTCAGGCGCATGACTGTGTATATGATAGAAGTAAAATGTGAACATTTCAAGTGGAGATCACACCTCGATGACAGTATGGCTAATTGTATGATGTATACCATCATGGACTATATGCAAATACACGGAAGTCATTTCGTTATATTAAGCACAGTGACAATTTATCTATTTATTTAATGGTGCTTAACGGCGTGTCAACAGCTAATAAGGTAATTTTAGGCAGGGTTACCGTGGTCAAATCCCATATTTCACCTGTACAGATGGGAAGAAAATCCCAAAATCAGAATTGAATATTTACGGATTTTTTTTTTTTTAAATTAGAAATTAGAAATATCTTATCCGGTCCCAGGTCCACAACATGCCAAAATAGCGTAGCCCTATTCCTTAAAGCAATAGGATTAGTACTAATCTAACTACTTTTATAATGAGTATAACCGGATTCAACTCTCAAGTAACGAAAAAGCCAGAAATAAAATGTACCTGAGGACAAACCAGAAGTCCGGTGATGATGAATCCATTGTTAAATTTACCCTTCGCAGGTTGCCTGACCAACCACCCACAATTTCAATGATAAACTGATATAGAGAATAGTAGGTTAGTGCCGTGAATGGGAAAAAATATCCGGCAGGCTCAAGCATTTCTTTATTTCTCATCAGAAGTATATGTTGTGACCACTCATTTGAACCGTCTCGCCGAGACGGTTCAAATGAGTGGTCACAACATATACTTTGGTTCAGAAATAAGGAAAATAGATAGAGAATAGTAGGTTAGTGCCGTGAATGGGAAAAAATATCTGGCAAGGCTCAGGAAACGGGATGGGCGAGGCTCTGCCGAGCACATCCCGTTTCCGTGCCGCGCCAGATATTTTTTCCCATTCACGGCACTAACCTACTATTCTATTTATCCTGTCAACACCTTCAAATGGCTGTAAAATGCAAAAATTGTATTGACTGGATATCAAAAATGTTTCACGGCACCGTGTTTCACGGCACATACGCACTGTGTTGACGGGATAAAAACTGATGTTACATATCTACGGAGCAACCACCGGGGACATGGATTTATTTTTATTAATTCGTTCCCACGAAATGACAATTTGTTCCCTCAATTTAACAATGTGTTCACTCGAATTAACAATTTGTTCCCACGATATAACAATTTGTTCCCACAAATTAACAATTTGTTCCCGTGGGAACGAATTGTTATTTTGTGGGAACAAATTGTTAAATTGAGGGAACAAATTGTTATTTCGTGGGAATGAATTAATAAAAAAAATAATTCTACGTCCCCTGCATATCAGCCACTGAAAACATGGACCAAAGTGAGCCAAGCTGAATTATAATATGGTGAAGTGCATGTCGAATATGACGCTGTGACTGGATAAATGTGGCTTATGGGATTTACGATCAGTGCAACTCCAGATCAAATAGCACATGTCTTAATCCTTAGACCGCAACACACAACAATTGTCGTCTGCTGTTGCTTTTATATCTTGCATAATTTCTCAATAAAAACATGGTTTGACATCACTTCAGAATCATTTCCAATGGAAATGATTCTAAAGTTCTGTCAAAGCATGTTTTTGATGATAAAAGTGAAAAATAGAAAATAAACAGCAGACGGAAAAAAATTATGTTAGCACCGTCCGTAGGGTTAAAGTATTCAGGTTATTAACTGCAAAAAAAACATCATAACATTGCCTACATGTATGCCAAGAAAAGTAGACCAAATTAACTCTTTGCATGCTGGGAAACTGGTGGGCTATAAATAGTTCAAAACTAGCGGACAAGAATTCATCATATTTTCTTGTATTTCTCCCCGTAAATATCATGAATATGTCTTGGAATTTCATTAGAATTGAGTCCTGAGGACTCAATTCTAATGAAATTTCAAGACATATTTACAGAGAGAAATAAAACATATACTCCTAATTCGCTTGGCGGATATCTTCGCCGCTAGCATGCATGCAAAGAGTTAATACGTAACACAGTTTAGGCAATTGAATATTTTTGCCGCTGGTGGTTTTTATCAATTCATAGCGCTTAGTTTAACATGGATATCATCATGCGTCAGTGGTAATTGAAATGTATTAAATCACCCATTCTGACAGTTGTGTATCTGAACTGACCATATTTGCATAGTTTAGTTTACCGACAGCAGTGTTTGTGGAGTTTTGGTCACTTCAAACACTTTTGACCAATTGCCTGTCCCTCTGTCAGCCCAATATTTGGATAAACTTACTGAAGCAACAAAACTCCCCCAGGTAAGATATCGGAGTAAGATAAATAACCGTCAGTTGGTGTGCTGTCCGACATGACGTTCTAACTAAACTGTTTAACTAATGAATACTAGAGATAATTCCAGAAAAGCTAAACTTATATTGTAGATGGTTGAAAATGAACACAAATAACTAAATTTCATTTCTACAACCATTTACCTGAAAATGAACAAGTTTTGGATACAGGGGGCCGTTTCACTAAACTTTGTACGACTAAAATGTACGTAAGTGCAAAATTATGATAGTCTGTAAATTTCACATTAACAATGTTGTCTTGTAAATAATTATTGGATTTACATTTATTGAGCGTAGGCTGCATATGCAGCCTATGCTCAATAAATGTAAATCCCTAAATTGAAATTTCCAGACGACCCTAAATTTGCACTTACGAACATTTTAGTCGTACGAAGGTTAGTGAAACGGCCCCCAGGTAACTAACGCATATGTACAACAGGAGGAACATATGGGAGTTAACTGTTTGCCTTCTGGCAGTGAATATAACAGCACCAACACATCTTGGAATTTCATTAGACTTGCATCCAGGAGTACAAAATTAATGCGGGAACTGAAAATTGTCGTCTGCTGTTGTTTCTACTTTTGTCTTTTCTCTCAATAAAAACATGGTTTGACAGCAGTTCAGAATCATTTCCATTGGAAATGATTCTAATGTGCTGTCAAATCATGTTTTTGATGAGAAAAATGGAGAACAAAAAAACACAGCAGACGATAATTTTTAAATCAGCATTGTAAGGGTTAACAGAGAGAAATAAAAGACAATATAATGAAACGCTGTCTGGTATTTTTGAACTATTTATAGAACACAAGTTTCCCAGCATGCAAAGAGTTAAAAAAAGAAACATGAATCTGTATGTACCATTCTCCTTGTGTATGTGCAAACTACTTCTATGTCTAATTATGCTACATGTTTGCTCATTTGGTACATGTATAAACTTATTTTATTGAATAATAATTTACATGAATTGTGGGTATACAAGCAGTGTGAGAGGATTAGAATGAAAGATTTCTATCTTATAGAGTTCCTCTTCTTCGTTTGCTCATTTCAAGCCAGAAGGGAACTCGTGATTTTGTTCATTCCAGTCCAGAGTATTTATTGAGAATAAAAAATATTTGGAAATGCCTTTCTCTCATCACCAACAACTTGCTGTCTGGGGTTATTTTTAACCACAATCCTGTTACAGAAAATGCATACCAGTATGTATTTATTCAGAAGAGCTGGCTGGTAACAAGATCAGAAAGACCTGCACTGTTTGTGGTTATTTATAGATTCCTTTCAACATTACCACATTTTAAATGGAGTAGTCAGAAAATTACGGCAACATGGAAAAGTCCATGTTAGTTACCGGGAGTGAAATGGTTAATGGATCATGTTTATGTTCATGAAATGCATTTAGGCCTGTGGAAATTGTGAAATATTTTCTTTTCTATTTTCATTTTTTATTTATTAGCGAAAGTATACGTTGTGACCACTCGTTGAGATGGTTCAGATGGTGGTCACGACATATACTTCTGATAATAATTAACATAACTATTTAGGACTTTTCATCAGTTAAATTCTGTTGGTTAGAATGTAACAGGTTAATGGGTTTTAATGGGTTAAAAGGCCATTAGTGATAACAGTGGATGAGGTCTTCACATTTTGTAAACCTCCCCATTCCACTCCATAATCCCTTGTTACAGGAGTGAGGGGGGAAATGACAAACTCTGTGTACCACCTTACTAGTGTATGCGTAACCCCAGGTCTGCTTGCGTATCAACAGCATGATTTGGGTTAATGTTACTGTTTGTTAACCCTTTCCCTGTTTTGCGATATTTTGACTCTTCCAAATCAAAAACATCTGAATAAAAGAATCAAATGCTGGGTCAAATGATGGTTAAATTATCTGATAGAGTAGAAAACATTGTGGGAAAAGGAGAAATTGCTTGTTACAAGCAATTTCTCCTTTTCCCACAATGTTTTCAAAAGACATCTTCTGCAGAGGCGTCAAAAGTCGTCTCTATCAGGGAAAGGGTTAATTAGTCATTCGTGCTTTTATTTGACACCACACCATCAGAATGTGCAGTTGATTAAAATAGTAGTTCCAAAACAAAATCCACAGATCTACAACTTTGAGCTCCATTGTAAATAAAATATTGTTCAAACATGCACCACATGGTGTTAAAGGGAATTCACAAATACATTTTTCTCAACTATCAAATTCAAGGTAAACTATAAACATTATGTTTGTAAAATATGGATATGCCCCCTTCACCTACTTGTCTGTAAAAAATGGCTAAGTGTTTCAGCGACATTGTGATGATGAAGGTCAAGTCACTGGTGACATGAGTGTGACAAATGTTCAGGTGATTAAAGTGTCCAGTATTGAAGCAATCCTTTGCGTAATATTGAATATATTACATGTTGGAGAAACTCTTACAAACTTGTTGATGTAAATGTACACAGATGGACGTTCAGATGGACAACTATATCAGTATTTTTTCAATCCCATACCATGTTTTTTTTGTATTAACCATGAGTGATGGCCACCAGACACCATGATTAGTATTTACATTGTATAAAGTATCACCGGTAATTTATATCCAGTCACATCACTGTCAATTGCCAGGAACTCTCTTATATAGTAGTACAGTAGAACCTCTCTACCCTGGTAGATCCCCAGGATGTCCTGCTTAGAGAGGTTCTACTGTCATTCTGTAGCCCATTTCATCAACATTGCAAAGTATACTTTAGTAGCAAAGTATACTTTGAGGGAGAAATTTTCAATTTTATGATAAATTTATTAATTTTTATTATACTGAACTTATTACATTATCACAGCCAATTTGGCTGTGATAATGTAATAAATTCAGTATAATAATTCTGCATACCTTTAATCATGAAATATATGCATTTGTTAGTTCTATATGAAATAATGCATTTCAGGAAAAATAAATGATTACTCCCTCAAAGTATACTTTGCTAGTAAAGTATACTTTGCAATGTTGATGAAATAGGCTGCAGGAGTATGAGCACTCTGAGACGTAAGTGAGACATAACTAACAGAAACACATGGTTTTTCATATGATTCCAGTTTAGTGAGGTTCCACTGTATTTCATATGGTCACAGGGCTCCAGATAAGGAATTAGTAATTGAGTATTTTCACTCCATCATTTCTGAAGTAATTGGGTATTTCAATATTTTAATTGGGTAAAATAAAATCACACTACTGTTTAAACATCAACAGACAGCAATTATTGAACAGTTTGCTTTGAAATGAAAACATGTCTTGGCATTTCATTAGAATTGTCTCCTTGGAGACAATTCTAATGAAATACCAAGATGTGCTTTCATGGAAAAGAAGAAAAATATGGTTTATTTGTGGTCTGTTTATTGTTTTCTGTAGCATGATATAAAAGGTACCACAAATTTGTTATTGCTTTTTGATACTCGCTACTTCTGATTTCAATTGGGTTTTTGGCAATTTTAATTGGATATTTACGCAGATACGCAGCTTATCTGGAGCTCTGTGGTCAGTCCATGAAATGAAAGTGTGATTTGCGGTTAGAAACATATTCTATCACTAGATATAACTTACAGCAAAACTCATAAAAACAGGTTTTTTTCCATATGATGTCCGGTTTAGAGAGGTTCCACTATAATTCACTGTATGCTCATCCCAAGAAATGATTCTGTGCTTTAAACTGTCATACACAGGTTTTATGATTAGATATAAATTACACAGACAAAACACATTGTTCTCCATATATGTCCAGTTTAGAGAGGTTCGCCTGTATTGTTAGATCTTTATCTTTACTAACGTTATTGCCCATGCAATCATGCTGTGCTTTATCAGTCCCATCTGTGCTTCATTGTTATCTTTTACTTTCACTCAGCAGGGATTAGGATGGTTTTGTGTACCTACATTTGTGGGATTATATGCGGCTGTGACTGGAGAAATGCCGCTTATGGGTTATGCGACCAGAGTAGATCCAGATCAGACTGTGCATCCGCACAGTCTGATCTGGATCTGCACTGTTCGCTGTTACATCAATGAAACACCCGCCATGCTTCTAACAAACGACATACCCGATAGGTTGGTTTCAGGCTACATCAGTGTGCTATTAGACCAAGAGCTATAAAGGTCACAAATCCTGTAAACCCCGTTTCACAGCTACATATCAGTGAAATAATAAATGAAATGCATTTATTGTGAAGTAACCATTGATAGTACCAATATGTCCTTTGTCATGTAGGTAATAGATGGCAGTGGTATACTGGGCAGAGGTCATTTAGAGGTCAAGTTCATGCAATGAGCTACTGGTAATGTCTCAAAATCGATTGGATGTGCATGATGAGGTTCTAACATTTCATAGGATTGGTGGGTCATCTAGTGGTAGAGCCGAGACATCCAGTACCAGAAGTCTTAGGTTCAATAACTTTTCTTGACATGAGAACATACTTTCATAGTATTACTGTCGCGGTACGTAACTCACTATGGGGAGAAGGTGTGTATTCGTGCCCAGCTAGCTCAGTCGGTTAGAGCGATGGTACGGTAATCCAGAAGTCCCGGGTTCGAGACTCGAGTCGGATATGCATCTTTCTTGCCCCGTGACATTACCATCCTACTGGTCTTTCAGATGAGAAGTAAACCGTGGTCCCATCACTACATGACCTTAGCTGTTGCTGGCACGTTAAACGTATTCAATTTAACTTTTTTCATTTGGTTACCATCTCAACCCTAAGTAACTGGAATGGACTGTGATGTGTTAATATTTAACAAAATCCAAACATCACAAAATTATTTTCCGACTAGTCCATTTAGGAAAGGGGGTGGTTTTTCTTAAAACATTGAAAATTTCTTTCACAAAGTTCAGTAGCCAATTTCATCAACATTGCAAAGTATACTTTTCTAGCAAAGTATACTTTCAGGGAGTAGTCATTTATTTTTCCCGAAATGCATTATTTCATATAGAACTAACGACTGCATATATTTGAGTATGCAGAATTATTATACTGAATTTATTACATTATCACAGCCAAAATGGCTGTGATAATGTAATAAATTCAGTATAATAAAAATGAATAAATTTATCCTAAAATTTCAAATTTCTCCCTCAAAGAATACTTTGCTAGGAAAGTATACTTTGCAATCTTGATGAAATAGGCTACAGATCCTAATGAGACAGCTTGCGATGAGCCGGCTCCTCTGGGTCTACACTGTTTGCTATAATGAGTTAATCTTGCCAGAGTGGCCTGGTTGGTGTGATGTATCCGGAGATCTGTGATCTAACATAATTCATCTAATGGACACGCAATTTGTGCACTTAAAGATTGACAGTAGGACCGACTGATCAACAAATGGAATTATTGCCATTATCCGTCTGGCTTTGTTCTCGATAATGCCATCTCAATTGCCTAGATTAATTGAATATAAGCTAGCCAGCCATATAGGGCATGTTGTTACTTCTGATGTCAATGCTCTTACTGTCTGTTCCACGTTTTTCTGCCAACAAACATTTGGCTATTAAACACATTAGATATAAAAAATATTTAAATGTAAGTACTTTTTCACCAATAACAAAAGAGTCACCCTCCCCAAAAAAATTATTTGATGAAATTCCATCAAATATTGATTTTATTGCGAAAAAACGATTTTCCTATGAGAATTTAACATGGGGAGTCAATTTCCAAAACTGGAAATTGACTCCAAAACCTGGCGAGATAGCTTGAAAATGATGTAACTAAGAAAACAAAAGTTAGATCTTGAAAATCAGTCAACAAATAAAAAAAATATTTAAAAAAAATCTATTTCTAGCCCCCATGTTAAATTCCCATAGGAAAACAATTTTATTTTGGGGAAGGTGACTTTTTTGTTATTGATAAAAAAGTACTGTCTTTTAAATATTTTTTTGATTTAATGTGTTTAATAGCCAAAAGTTTGTCAGCAGCAAAATGTGGAACAGGCAGTAGTAGTACATACTACTGTTATTGACATGAAAATGTGGCCTGTCAGTACACAAATGTACGGAGCCCCGCAAGGGACACAGATTTTTTTTTTAATGATTTTTAACAATTTGTTCCCTCGAATTAACAATTTGTTCCCACAATATAACAATTTGTTCCCACAAATTAAGAATTACCACGGGAATAAATTGTTAATTTGTGGGAACAATTGGTTAAATTTAGGAACAAATTGTTAATTCGTGGGAATGAATTGTTAATTTGTGGGAACGAATTGTTAAATTGAGGGAACAAATTCTTATTTTGTGGGAACAAATAAAAAAAAGAAGATTTTACGTCTCCTGCGGGGCTCCGTACAAATGCCCCCAGTGGCAGATTGTAGAAACTCTGGCAAACTTCTTTAACAGACCCACGGATACACATGCGGACACACACAAACCTGCAGACAGATAGTGCGAGGACTTCATTGTTCTCTCCATTGTTCCAAGTCCTCAGTCTATCGGTAAAGTATGTCCAGAATAAATGGAATTCTGTCCGAGGATTCGGATTAAATAAAGAAAAGTATCTCAGAGGACTTGAAACGCATTGTTCGAGTCCTCTCAATATGATCTACACAAATCCACAGATCGACGGACACACAGTACAAACACTATATGCCTCACAACACTACAAAAGCTGGGTGGGGAGGAGGGCTGAAAACTCCAATCTGAAATTGCTTGCTGGTGCTACAAATGAACCTCTCTATAAGGTAGAAGATTGGAAGTCTGGAAGATTTGTGGAAACTTGCCTTTCAGCAAATTCTGCTAATTTGTGAAGATCTAAACAATTGAGAAACTGCCAAAACTATAATTCTGCACCCTGCTGTCCAATTGGTTGAAATACTGATAAACCCAAATTGTATTGTGGTATTGGCAAAAAGTGTAGATCCAGATGAGATAGCTCGTGGCGAGCCGTCTCATCAGGATCTGCATTTTTTGCAAGTAATTTTCATAATTTTGAGAACAAAATCACCCCATGTTCATAAATGGACTGGTCACAAAATCATTTTGTGATGATTGGATTGGTTGCAAAACATATCAAAATTCATTCCAGTTACTTAGGATTAATCTGCCGAGATCTGTCGATAACGCACCCCCGCCCCTAATTAATTCCTGTGTACGGGCCTGATATACTGTTGTACAGGCCTGATATACTGTTGAACACCTGATATACTGTTGTACGGGCCTGATATACTGTTGTACGGGCCTGATATACTGTTGTACACCTGATATACTGTTGTACGGGCCTGATATACTGTTGTACAGGCCTGATATACTGTTGAACACCTGATATACTGTTGTACGGGCCTGATATACTGTTGTACACCTGATATACTGTTGTACGGGCCTGATATACTGTTGTACAGGCCTGATATACTGTTGAACACCTGATATACTGTTGTATGGGCCTGATATACTGTTGTACAGGCCTGATATACTGTTGAACACCTGATATACTGTTGTACGGGCCTGATATACTGTTGTACGGGCCTGATATACTGTTGTACACCTGATATACTGTTGTACGGGCCTGATATACTGTTGTACGGGGGCCTGATATACTGTTGTACGGGCCTGATATACTGTTGTACACCTGATATACTGTTGTACGTGGGGCTGATATACTGTTGTACGGGCCGATATATGTTGAACGCTGTATACTGTTGTACGGGCCTGTATATGTTGTACGGGCTATATACTGTTGTACGCCTGATATACTGTTGTACGGGCCTGATATACTGTTGTACACCTGATATACTGTTGTACACCTGATATACTGTTGTACGGGCCTGATATACTGTTGTACACCTGATATACTGTTGTACACCTGATATACTGTTGTACACCTGATATACTGTTGTACGGGCCTGATATACTGTTGTACACCTGATATACTGTTGTACACCTGATATACTGTTGTCCACCTGATATACTGTTGTAGGGCCTGATATATGTTGTACACCTGATATATGTTGTACACCTGATATACTGTTGTACGGGCCTGATATACTGTTGTACACCTGATCTGTTGTATGATATACTGTTGTACGGGCCTGATATACTGTTGTACACTGTATATGTTGTACCTGATATACTGTTGTACACTGATATACTGTTGTCGGGCTGATATACTGTTGTACACCTGATATACTGTTGTACAGGCCTGATATACTGTTGTACACCTGATATACTGTTGTACGGGCCTGATATACTGTTGTACGGGCCTGATATACTGTTGTACACCTGATATACTGTTGTACGGGCCTGATATACTGTTGTACGGGCCTGATATATGTTGTAACCTGATATACGTTGTACACCTGATATACGTTGTTACGGGCCTGATATATGTTGTACGGGCCTGATATTTACTGTTGTACACTGATATACTGTTGTACGGGCCTGATATACTGTTGTACGGGCCTGATATACTGTTGTACGGGCCTGATATACTGTTGTACGCCTGATATACTGTTGTACACCTGATATACTGTTGTACGGGCCTATACGTACGGGCCATATACTGTTGTACGATACTGTTGTAAGGGCCTGATACTGTTGTACGCCTGATATACTGTTGTACACCTGATATACTGTTGTACGGGCCTGATATACTGTTGTACGGGCCTGATATACTGTTGTACGCCTGATATACTGTTGTACGGGCCTGATATACTGTTGTACGGGCCTGATATATGTTGTACACTGATATACTGTTGTACGGGCCTGATATACTGTTGTACGGGCGATATACTGTTGACACCTGATATACTGTTGTCACCTGATATACTGTTGTACGGGCCTGATATACTGTTGTACGGGCCTGATATACTGTTGTACACCTGATATACTGTTGTACGGGCCTGATATACTGTTGTACGGGCCTGATATACTGTTGTACGGGCCTGATATACTGTTGTACGCCTGATATACTGTTGTACACCTGATATACTGTTGTACGGGCCTGATATACTGTTGTACGGGCCTGATATACTGTTGTACACTGATATACTGTTGTACGGGCCTGATATACTGTTGTACGCCTGATATACTGTTGTCACCTGATATACTGTTGTACGGCACTGTATATACTGTGTACGTGATACTGTTGTACGGGCCTGATATACTGTTGTACGGGCCTGATATACTGTTGTACGGGCCTGCTGATATACTTTGTACGGGCCGATATACTGTTGTAGCCGATATACTGTTGTATCTGTTAGCCTGTATAGGGCTGTATATGTTGTCGCCTGATATATGTTGTACCGCTGATATACTGTGTTGACGCTGCCTTATACTGTTGTACGGGCCTGATATACTGTTGTGGAGGTGAATGTTCCTCACCATCATGAACTATTACCACTGGTAGTGTATACAGATGCTGCTATACCTGCCGCCACAGGTGCCAATATTCCTGACACAGACCAGACAGCACTCGACGTCTATATATACAATATAACAAATGTACAGGGGAACTGTATGGGTTTGTCTAAATGTATTGCCTTCAGCAGGTAGCCATGGTGTATGGTCAAGATAGAGTTGCCCAGCTAATTGATCATCAATGGACAGCGATCTGACTTAACTCGACCAGACAAAACTCGACTGATCTAACAAAACTTGACTGATCTGACAAAACTCGACCAAACAAAACTCAGCTGATCTGACAGAACTAGACCTGACATTTAAACTCAACTGATCTGACAAAAGTCGACATGACAAAACTCAGCTGATCTGACAAAAGTCGACCTGACAAACCTCTGATCTGACAATAGTCGACCTGACAAACTCAGCTGATCAGACAAAAGTCGACCTGACAAACCTACGATCTGACAAAAGTCGACCAGAAAAAACTGAGCTGATCTGACAAAAGTTGACCTGACAAATCTCAACGGACCTCGGATGATCTGAATCGAAACTCAACGGATTTTGAATTGAAGGGGTCATTGGAAGAAGGGGACCAAGTCCCATTCTTCCATTGACCCCTTCAATTCTGTCCCAGATATTTCTTGAACCTGAGCATCACTTGCACAAAATGCAGCCTGATGATTTTTCATAATTGTTATTTTCTTCTAACAAATGGTTTTGTTGATTGATTAGTGATCAGCATGGACCCTGCCAGACTGTGTGAATATTATATCACATTGTGTTGCAGGCCCGTAGCCAGACCTGTTTGAAGGGGGGGTCGTTTCGAAGGCTCAAGGGGTCTGAAGTATCTACCTGTTTGAAGGGGGGGTCATTTCGAAGGCTCAAGGGGTCTGAAGTATCTATGGGGGTCTAAAAAAGTGGACCTCAAGGCTAAAAAAAGTTAACCTCGAGGCTGGGCGGGGGGGGGGTCGTCCGACCGCTCCGACCCCCCCTGGCTACGGGCCTGTGTTGGTGGTGTTAGTCAGTTGGTTCTGAAGCCATGGAGCTGCCTTTGTTTCTAATCTGCCAGGAAAATTATGCACGTCTACCATATTGTATTCTCGATAATGAATGAAAATAAAACCTATACCAGCCAGGAAAAGGTTGCTAGCCTCTTGAACCTTGCCAATTTGTGATTGTAATTCTAGACAAGATGTTACTAAACTGTTTATCCCAGAAACCGTTCAAGGGAAACCAGAATTCAATCTCAGAATGTACCAACAAATGCCTGAAGTTACTCCAAATGCTTATAAAGTATGGTACCATCTGATTGTCCAGATTGATTAACCCATAGACCACTACACAGTGTTGTCAAAGCATGTTGTAAATTATTCTAAAGTGCTGTAAAAGCATGTTTTTGATGATAAAAATGGAAAATAGAAAATAAACAGCAGACGACAAAAAATTAAGATAGCGGTGTAAGGGTTAATACCAATACCAGAATTCTCGTCGGAGTTAGTATTCAACAAATATAGACTGTAGCAGATATGCTCTAGTCTAGCTAGCCGTTTAACTATGGTGAATTAGATTTTGTCAGCTGCTGCTTATTGTTTTATTTGCCATTTTACTCACCAAAACATGGTTTGACAGTACTTTATAATCATTTCCATTGGAAATGATTCTAAAGTGCTGTCAAACCATGTTTTTATTGATAAATAAGAAAAAATATGAAAAAACAGCAGACGACAGTTTCAGTTCCCGCCTTCTAAGGGTAAGAGGCAATAATTCTGTTCACCAGAGACCACATCTCATGATAACCATGTCTGTGTAGTTAGGAGAGGTGCCAATTTGAACTAATTAGATCAGAATATGTTTGGGTTTTGTTTCACAGCTAGCGAAAGTTTGCCTCACCCTATCAGATGTAATTTTGTAGCCTATTAACATCAGAGGCAGCCGCCAGATAGAATATCACAGAGACCTGCTTTATCTGCCTCAGCATGTATAACCTGATAGCTCATTGCCCATACAGTATGCTGGTAATTGAACCTCTCTAAACTGTACACACCTGGGGCTCGTTTCACTTAACTTTGTAAAATAATAAGTGTGTACGAAGATTTTTATTAATTTGCTTCTCCGACTAATGCTACCATTTTCCGCCTACACATCACTACATGTGAATGCATCCACTAACATTTTATCAATATCACAAATCAGTGCAAATGTTATTCTAAATTCCAATTTTGCACTTACAAACTTACAAATGGATCCCTGGAAAACTCAAATATCTTTATAATTTTGATGGGTTTCACTTGTTTGTTTCGTAAGATAATGCCTGTTCATGTCTGCTAAGCTGTTTATGATTGCACAGCACACAAACATGTCAGTGCCCATGTGCCTCAATTACAGTGTAACCTCTCTAAACTGGACACTAAACAAACCATAATTTCATTTGTACCAAAGTCATTATCTGATTGAAATGAAGGCAAATAATAGCTAAACACACAGGTTTCTACAGAGCCCCGCAGAGGACGTAGAATTCTTTTTTATCAATTTGTTCCCACAAAATAACAATTTGTTCCCTAAATTTAACAATTTAACAATTTGTTCCCACAAATTAACAATTCGTTCCCACAAAATGACAATTCGTTCCCTCAATTTGTTCCCTCGAATTAACAATTTGTTCCCTCAAATTAACACTTTGTTATTTGTGGGAACGAATTGTTAAATTGAGGGAACAAATTGTAATTTCGTGGGAACGAATTAATAATAAAAACAAAATAATAAAAAAAAATCCATGTCCCCTGCTCTGTAGGTTTCGGACTGGTATATGTAAAGTAAAGATAGTCTAGCATGATAATTAGACAAACTTACAGCTAACAATCCAAGTCTGATACCATATGCCCTCAGAACAACAGAGACCCATTATCTCACTTCACATTTAGTGGAACACTGGTTACCGAATATATTGGAACAGAACCGTCTGACAGCT
Organism: Conchocele bisecta; assembly: GCA_029237695.1. NCBI lineage: Eukaryota > Metazoa > Mollusca > Bivalvia > Lucinida > Thyasiridae > Conchocele > Conchocele bisecta. The sequence goes on along the minus strand of CM055265.1, from coordinate 201,562,973 downwards.
GACCCCACTTGGGTAACTACAGTGGAACCTCTCTAAACCGGACACCAATAAAACACCTATGATCATATTTTTGATGAGTTTCTTGGTCATTTATCTCAGGTGATAATGTCTGTTCGTGATCGCATAGCGCACAACTGGGGCTCAGAATGATCAAATGCCTGATTTACAGTGACACCTCTCTAAACTGGACACCCTGGGGACCTCCCAGGGTGTCCAGTTTAGAGAGGTTTCAATGTATGTTCCACCAGGTTAACCCTTTCAACACTACAGATCTCCATAGCGGTGTTTGCAAGCAGTATAGATCTGCAGTTTTGCAAGTGATTTTCATATTTTCTTAGCAAAGCAAAAAGAAATCCCTTTTTTATTTTCTTAGAATTTTTTTGGACTAGTCTGAAAATCATTTTGTTACAATTGGATGCACACGCTGATCTGTATCTACACTGATCGCAAAATTGATAAGCCCCATTTCTCCAGTCACAGCCAAAAATTGCATACTAAAAATAACGAAAATCATGAAATTGGCAGATCTCATTATTTGTCATATAAAAAATGCGTGAAAGTTTTGTAAAAAAAAATAAAAAATTGTTCCTGAAAATCATTATTAATAAAAGAAGTGAACTGTCTGTAGAACTGGATCAGTTTGATAACCCTGTCATCGGGCTGTGATTTATAGGTCTGGATTACACTATCGCCCAGCTACTGGAGCAGCAGGCTGGCTGATCATTCTGGCTGTGACTGGAGAAATGGGGCTTATTGGATTTGTGACCAGTGCAGTTCCTGTTCAAATACCACAATATAATTGCTTGTTAGAAGAAGGACAATGTCTCATTGAGGAAATGGCGAACAGTGCAGATCCTGATCAGACTGTGCGGATGCACAGGCTGATCTGGATCTACACTGGTCGCAAAATCCATAAGCCCCATTTCTCCAGTTACGTCCACAATTATCATAAAGTAGAAATGTGCTCCTGAAACTCATTGTACCATTCACCCCTAAGTAACTGGTGTGGACTGTTCCATTTTAATTGAAGGGGTCAGTGGAACAAGGGGGCTAACTCTGTCATGGAGTTATCCCCCTTTTTCCACAGCCCTATTAAATTTTCCGAGTATCCTACAAGTATTTACGAAAAAGAGCTAATTTTGTATAACTAAATGGCCGCCGCCTACATGTCGCCGCCGCCTACATGTCGCGCCCGCCGAGGCTTTGATAGTATACCGAAAAACTTTAACCTCTGACGCATGTACATACGTAAGCCAATGTGCCGAATATATCGCGCAGTCCGCAAGTGGGCGTGACAAATATCAGAAAGTATCCACAAATGGTACAGACTCTGATGACACAGATCTTTATGAGGTGGCTCATTAAGATCAACCATTTGCAACCATTTTCAACCGTTTTCAACCGTTTTCAACCGTTGAAAACCGTTGAAAACCGTTTTCAACCGTTTTAAAACATTTCAACTATACCTGGTTACTGTGCAGTAGTGTTTAATGTGGCGAAACAACACTTGTCGTCTGCAGTTGTTTTATATATATCTCTTTTCTCAAAGTAAAAACATGGTTTGACAGCACTTTAGAATCATTTCCAATGGAAATGATTCTGAAGTGCTGTCACACCATGTTGTTGCTGAGAAATGGAGAATAGAAAGTAACCAGCAGGCAAATATTTTATTCAGCAGTGTGCAGGTTCATTTCCAATGGAAATGATTCTGAAGCGTTATTATTAAACCATGTTTCTGATAAGAAAAATGGAAAATAAAACGTAAATAGCAGACAACAAAATTTGAATTGAGCACTGTAAGGGTTTTAATGTACACCACTGTGGAATTATTCCAATAGCTGTGTATCTACACCACTGTGGAATTATTCCAATAGCTGTGTATCTACACCACTGTGGAATTATTCCAATAGCTGTGTATCTACACCACTGTGGAATTATTCCAATAGCTGTTTATCTACACCACTCTGGAATTATTCCAATAGCTGTGTATCTACACCACTGTGGAATTATTCCAATAGCTGTGTATCTACACCACTCTGGAATTATTCCAATAGCTGTGTATCTACACCACTGTGGAATTATCCAATAGCTGTTTATCTACACCACTCTGGAATTATTCCAATAGCTGTGTATCTACACCACTCTGGAATTATTCCAATAGCTGTTTATCTACACCACTCTGGAATTATTCCAATAGCTGTGTATCTACACCACTCTGGAATTATTCCAATAGCTGTTTATCTGCTCAAATATCATAAGGCACTCACTATAATTATGAAAATATTGCGGTTATTGCGGTTATTGCAGTTATTGCTTCTACTGTATTAGACGGGCCTCTGTACGACGCTTATTTAAGGAGTTACCCCTACCCAGAGTAGAACTTTATGTAACATACATATTCTTATAGGAAATTCATCGTAGAAATCGAATCTGCATGTTAAAATTGCGAAAACCGCGGCTGAATATTGTTTTTTTGCTGATTTCCATGGCAACTGCATTTTTCATCCGAAAATAACTTTCTTATTTAGCCTACGATTTTCAGCCTTTATACTTGCTTAAATATGATTTAGTCAATATATTTTACAAACATGGTGTAAATGTTCATATTTACCTAAATATTCTATCATTCAAACGTATATTTCTGTTACCATGGTAACTAAGTCAGTCTCGCCGTATTTGAAAGTAGTATTTTCAACATTTATTTTCGTGCAGACAAATCTCCATCATACAAGTTGGTGTAATGAAGCTACTAGTATGTAAAAATCATCATAGAATACGAACCCATGTGTTGAATTTCAGTAAACCTTGGCGAAATACGTATTTTTGGATGTTGCCAAGGTAACCACATTTTATTGAAAAATTCAATACATGCATGCACGTATTTGTTTGTATTATGACACTGGTATTATTAGGTTAATATTGATGAAATACTACGTACACATAAGAATATAATTTAATATTATATAGTATATAAATGTTGTCCGTAAAACGATCATGTAACCATAGCAACAACCACTCACATGGACCAATCCCCGTCGTGTCTCTGTGTGTGGGTGGGTGGGGTCCAAACTATGTCGAATAGTACATTGATACATTGTTTATAGTTTTTGCCTCTTATTTCCGAGCAGTCTTTCACCCGTTCGTTCGTTTGTCCATCTACAAACTCTTAACCTTTTGGATTTGAGATGTTCCGAACACAAATAGCACATAATCTGCATACAAGTGATTGTTACCTCCCTTCGGGCTCTTTAAATGTCACTATATTCAGCACCGCCGTGATTGTTTGCTCTTTGTATGTAACTTTAAGTAACACCGCTGTGATTTTCTACTCTTTAAATGAAACTTTAATTAACACGGCCGTGAATGCATGATTCGTATTTGCACTTTCATATATAAATCACGGCGGTGTTAATATATGTGGTAACGGATGCTGATCGTCCACTGCTCAGTCTGCAAAGACACAGAGTAATATCGCCCCAATTATTACGACAAATTACGGGTATATCAAACCGACGTGTTGTTGTACATAAGCATCGAACGAGAACCGAATTAAGTTTGGTGTGTACGCATCTTCCAAATCAATTATGGATTTAGGTGAACCAGAGGCAAAACGCTTGAAACTGGATAGAAGCATATGCACAATATGTCTAAAGTCTATTCCAGAGGCGTCACACAAGGATATCGTGCAAAATCCAACAGTAACAGGTCTAGAGACATTGTTAGACATAGCAGAGGCTAAACATGATCGAGTAAATGACTTATTAAGGCCGCATCGCCAGGATATACTTTCACATCAGGTAAACGTACGGTATCATAGGGTGTGTCGGGCTACATACACAAACAAATTTTACAGTAGTGACACAGCGCCTAAAAGTGATGATGTCTCGTCAAGCAGAAGCGAATCGCCGATGTCACCAGAGCTTCGAAGGTCGACCAGAGACAGCCAATCGGGTTTTAATATCCGAGAGAACTGTTTCATTTGTGGCAGTGCCAAGAAAATTGGTAACAGAAAAGAGCCATTATCTGGTGTAAGCACTGGGACAGGCGAATCAACAAGGCAGAAAACAGTGAATGCCGCCACGTTGAGAAATGATCAAGTTGTCATTTCCCGCATGCAGGCATATGGTGACCTATTTGCATATGATGCGAAATATCACCGTTCATGTTATGGACATTACATCAGCAAACGCAATGTAAGTTTTATGGTACCTCATGAAGACAAGGTCGACGAGCCAGTTCTTTACGAAGAAGCATTTCAGATGCTTTTAAACGAAACCAAACAAACAATCTTCTCCGAGACAAAGTCAGTAGTCACATTATCTGATCTAAATATTAAATACATACAATTTCTGGGTAGAGCTGGAGTTCCAGATGAACTCGCCAATGTATATAAATCATGGAAACTTAAACAACGGCTGGAGAAACAATTTGGTGAAGATATATCGTTCTTCCAGAGAAAGGGACAATCGGATTTTGTATGTTCCAGTGCAGTATCAGTTGGTGCTGTACTTCACAAAGCTTCTAAATTGAAATCTGAACTTGACGAATCCAACGAATACAAGGAGTCGAAGTTAGACATACAAGGGGCGTATCTCACAGACAGGCAGATATTATATGGGGCCGCAGGTATCCTTCGGCGAGCCATTAAAGACATTCAGTCCACTACACAAGCGTACCGATTGCAGGATTTAAGCATTGACGCTTGCAGCCAACTCGTGCCAGGACCACTGTACGATTTTATCATCTGGCTAGTAAATGCGAAAGCATTCGATACAGCCACTGGCACGGGTGATGAAGTTCACAGACGTGACAATATACAGGTGTTAGCAACATGCCACAACGTAATTTCACAAAGCAAGCGCATACTAACACCAATTAACCTGGGGTTAGCTTTAACGGCATACCATGACTTTGGCAGTTCCAAGTTGGTGAGAACGCTGTATACATTGGGATACAGTGTTTCTTATGAAGACGTTTTGCGATTCATAACATCCGCAGCAAAACAACAGCTATCACAAGAAGGTGTACCTTTCGTCCCATTCGGTATACACACTACCAACACTGACGACAACATGGGAACAGTTCATGCAGCAATTGATAACTTTGACACAAATGAACACACCTTAGACGGCAAAGAAACAACCCATTCCATGGCCATGGTTGTATATCAGAGGTGTGACCAAGACAGACAGATATCGGATGTTGAGATACCCCGGCTCTCGGAGAGAAGTATCGGCGCAGGTGATTATGGCACCGACATGTCAAGCGTAACATATTTTCAAAAGCCACCAACACGTCCAGCTCCAGACACAGTTGCCAATGCTGCCAACTTTTACATTGATGGGGACAACGACCATATCCGTAAAGCTGTGGTTTCCGACCTGTCTTGGGCTCTTTGTAGATCATATATGGCTGGTCTTGATAATATCCCTGCATGGTCAGGATATAATTCAGTGACTACAAAGGCCTCTGTACCTATAACGATCGTCAGGTACTTACCTTTCATAGACGCACCGCCGTCAGACAACTCCACAATTTTCACAGCACTCAATCAGCTTGTCCGACTGGCAGCGGAACTTGGACAAAACCACATCATAGTGACAGCTGATCTAGCCATCTATTCCAAAGCTAGAGAAATATTGTGGACAAAGCCAGCGTGTTTGGAAGGTAAGGTAACACTCAGACTAGGGGGTATGCATCATACAATGGCATTTCTCGCTTCCATTGGAAAGCTGTTTGGAGATGGAGGCCTTCTCAGCTTACTGACAGAGTCGGATGTTTATTCTGACGTTACCGCCAGACAGATGCTAACAGGAGCACAACTGACAAGAGGAGTAAGGGGCATGAAGGTCATCCTAGACGCAATGTGCCGATGCTTCTTTGATGCCTTTATCGATTGGGTGACAACAGAGAAAGACAAAGAACCACAGCCCCAGATAGGACATCACATGGAGAAACTCCGTGATGCAATCAAGGAGAAGGATGTGGAGACCGCAAAGGAGATTCGAGAAACCCTAGAGGCCGAATTTCAAGATACACTTGACCTCATAAGCGAGTTCCGAACACATGGAGAAGCGCAAAGTTCAACATTCAGGTACTGGATGAACTTCCTTGATGCTGCATTTCTGTTACTACGGCTTTTGAGAGCAGAAAGAGACGGCGATTTTGATCTCCACATGTTATCAGTAACGGAGAGTGTTCACTGGTTTTGGGCGGCAGGACGAACAAACTACGCACGGTTCACGCCCGTGTATATCGCCGATATGCTCGCTCTAAAGACCACCAACCCACAAGCATATGAACATCTTGAGAACGGTGGCTTTGTTGTCAGACGGCGATCCGGGCACGCCTTCAATGCAGTTCCAACTGATCAGGCACTTGAACAAACAATAAATAAAGAAGCAAAAGGATCAGGGGGAATCATTGGATTTACTCGTAGAAAGGGAGCATTGACTCGGTGGCTGGTAACTCGTCACATTCTAGGTGAATTTTGTGGACAGTTCAGAGAGACTGTATCCAAGAACCAAGGTGCTAGTCAACACGAGGAATTGGGCAAAAGCCGAAAGGAAAGGGATGAAGCAGATGTTGATAAGGTAGTTGATCTAGTCACTACACAGTACCAAAATCCGTTCGACTTAAACACGGTATCAGAACGTCTGGTAAACATTGCCACAGGGCAAGTTGCGTCTGCGGACATAGAAAAGTCGATGAATGAATTCCGAGTTGCTAGTCAAGAGGCAGTTGATAAATTTGTATCGGAAAGAATCTCGAAGGAACGTACTGTGAAATTCTGGGAACCAATCCCTCGCAGTAAGGTTAAGACCTTCTCGAATATGCGAAAACCATTTGCTACAAGCAAAACATCGAAACTGATGCTAGACTCGGAAGTTCTGTTCAGACGACTGCTGGCAGTAGCGAATCATAGAGACATTGAAATGAATGATGTCTTGAAACATGAATTGGCTTCGGTTCCACCTGCCCTATTTCACGACGACGGCACCATGCGCAAAACAAACAAGGCAGAGTTGACGAAGAAACTTGAATCTTTCGTTGAGGAGATCAACGAGTTTCCAATTCAGCAAGCTGATACTGACAGCAACACGGCATATATCATCGATGCGATGGCACTGCTGCAGTCGCTGAACGAAGGACACTTCAAAACATTTGACCAACTAGGCGCAGTCGTTTTGAAACATATCATGTCACATTTTACCCGGGACAAGTCGATTACATCGGTCACTGTCGTCTTTGACCGGTATGATAAAGCCAGTTCTCTCAAAGAAGCTGAACGTCAGCGTCGCACGGCCAACAGCGATGTACCTGCCTATATGGTGAGTGGCGGTCGCACAGTTCAAAATTACCGCCGTTTTCTGAGTAACTCTGAAAACAAAGCATCGTTGGCAGCCTTTGTGTGTGAGTACGTAGCTGTGAATGCACCAGGCCATCTGAAACAGCAGCTATCCATTGTACTTGCCGGTGGTTTTCGGAACGGACGAGAAGTACAGTCTGTGACGAAGGAAGGTACGGAATGCTTATCAAACTTGTTTTCGAGTCAGGAAGAGGCAGATACCCGAATGGTGCTGCATGCCACACATATGGCTCAAACGCATGGCCGTATTCTGATCCGTACTGACGATACAGATGTGCTCGTCATCCTTCTGTATTACTACTATACACGTTTCGCGGACACAGAAATATATATGCATACAGGGCATAGAACGAGGCATGCTTTCAGAAACAGGTTTGTTCCAATCCACTCGATTGCCCAACAGATAGGCCAAACCGTAAGCTCCTGCTTACCTGCCATGCATGCCTTGACTGGATGCGACACAAACAGCTCAATATACAAAGTTGGGAAACGAACCTCGTTCAACAAACTGGTGAAAAGTGCCGACAAGCTACGGGAATTGTCCAAGGTGGGCTTATCAGAATCTATAGATGAATGTTTACCAGTCGCGCGAAGGTATACTATGATGCTGTTTGGCGGCTTCAACAATAAGACAAGTGGAAAACCGTATGACAGTATGGATGAAATCCGATTGGCGATCGCTACATCCACGGACAAATCAGCAACGCAACTTCCACCGACAGAAGATGCATTCAAGCACCATGTAATGCGTGCACGAGTTCAGACAATAGTCTGGTGCCAAAGCCATATTCCAGATCCTGAGGTTCCTGATCCAGTCGGAAATGGATGAAGAAAGATGAAAATGGAATCCTGGTGCCAGTTTACTTCGCAAATCCACCAGCGCCAGTATTCTTGAGGGACCTGACACATTTGTATTGTAAGGATGGCAACTGTAATAGCAGCAAGTGTCAGTGCCATTCCGTGGGCCTTCAATGCATTGACATCTGTCGGTGCCAACATGAGTGCACAAACAGAACGACTGCTGTTACAATAGGTGATTCGGATTCGGATGATGAAAGTGAGCCCACTTGAAGGTGGATAGATCTTGCAAACGAAACACGAAATAATGTAGTTTGTATCGTGTACTGATTTCTGCTGTTGAGATCGTCGTCCTGTTCCATTGTATAGTTATTTATCGGTTATGTACACACCATCTGTTTATGATTTTGTGAATATTTGATCTTCTCAGCATTTGTTGTTAAATTTGGCGGCCATCTTGAAAAAGTAAAACATATCGACAGGTAGTCGAACATGTATGCACATACAGTGTATAGTCCCATGCGTTCGTATGATCGTGTGTATAATATCCCGTTCGTTGCATCGGTCAAATACACAACATTTGTTCTCGATTCTATGATTATTTTATCTGCTCAGCAATAGTTCGTTAGATTTGGCGGCCATCTTGAAAATGTTAAAATTGTCGACAGACAGTCGAACATGTATGTGTACATATTTTTCTTTGTACGAGGGTTCTCTATATATTATGACATTCGGGCAACGATTATAATTATACACGGCAATTACATTTTTTTCTAATTATATGAATTTGCACTGCTCAGCATTCGAGTATAGTTTAGATAATTAGACCAACCAAACTACGTATAATGTGATTATTATTGCATTTGAAAGTATAGAAGTGTTAGTTTTCGTCAGTATTATGTGTGTCGAAATGTATAACATTACAACTGACGTTAATTGTTCATAAATACCAAGGTACAGCCCGTTGCAAACGCTAATCTTCCCGATTGGCTAGAAACCCACGTTTCCATGGTTACTGTCTACGAACATGCATTTTAATATTATTGTTCGATTCCAAAATATGTGTGCGTGTAAAATGAAGACAGTTTACCAAATATACAACTTTATAGTTGTTTTGCAACACGTAGATGTTTAAATATATATTTTGAATTTTCTGGAAAAAAATATTGGTTACCATAGAAACCAGCGAAAAAAACATATTCGGCCGCGGTTTTCGCAATTTTAACACGCAGATTCGAATTCTACGATGAATTTCCTGTAAGAATAGATATATTTCATAAAGTTCTACTCTGGGTAGGGGTAGGTCGAAATTTTCAGCCGAGCGCCAAAGGAGTATTCAGTATGCAACTGGCGGTAATATTGCTAAATTAAGCATATAATTGATATTTACCTAACACACATCAAAATGTATCTACATTTTTATTGTTTACATTTTCTATATTTCTTAATGAAAATAAACAGCAGACAACAACTAAATGTTGTTGTCTGCTGTTTATTTTCGTTAAGAAATATAGAAAATTCAGCATTGTAAGGATTTATAGTACATGTATAACGCAAGTAACAAATTACACATCCGCAGTAGAAAGGAAATGTGTACCCCAGTTTGAATTGATTGTAAATTGTTGTACACTTAATTGTTCAATTATTCAAACTAATGAATATAAGATTGTTGTAATTTGAATTGTAAATGAAATTGTAACAGAACTACTTGTGTATACAAATCAACACTTTATCAGATAACCGTAACCCATTTCATGCCAGATACCCATTCACATGTATCTAAATTTATAAACATTATTTTTCTATTTTCTTCATTTCCTTTTTTTCTATTTTCTTCATTTCTCAATGAAAGTATATTTTGCTACCACTCATTTTACCGTCTTGGCAAGACGGTTCAAATGAGTGGTAACAACATTTAATTTTATTGAGAAACAAAGAAAGTTTTGACTATATATATCGCGCTGACAAAAATTGTTGGTACATTTTGATACTTGTGAATCAGTATCTGGCACAAAATGGGTTAATAGTACATGTACTGGAATTTCTCAGAGTGAAAAACACATAGAACTTAAGACAAATGTGTTTTTAAATGATAGATGGGGAACAACCATGGTTCAGAAGACCATTAGTTTGGGGTGCCCCATTATTCCAAAGTGTTTTTGTTTTCTTGTTTGTCTTCAGGCAAGCATTAAATGAACCATTATACAATGAAACACACCACTTGGCATTTAGGTGTGGATTTGATCAAATAAAGCTGTTATATTTTATAAAGTTGAACAAAGAATTATAGAATTGTCTTAACAAAAATGTCAATAGTTTGAATCGATTTTTTGTTGACAATGTATTCAGTCTACATGTACATCAATATTTGACAAACAATCAATGTATTCAGTCTACATGTACATCAATATTTGACAAACAATCAATGTATTCAGTCTACATGTACATCAATATTTGACAAACAATCAATGTATTCAGTCTACATGTACATCAATATTTGACAAACAATCAATGTATTCAGTCTACATGTACATCAATATTTGACAAAAAATCAGTAACACTGGTGGACGTAACTGTAAAAAACTTTAACGCAAAAAAATCAACAGAAATTTTTAAGTATTTTTATCTTGACAAGGCACAGGGACCGCATGGGTGGGGTATAATAATGAAATTATCATTGATGACAATGAATTACAAGTTTCAAGCCAATTTGACTCTACGGTAGCAGAGATAGAACATGTAGGTAGCAGAAAACTTTTACGCAAATCTCGCACAGACAGATGCACAGACAAACAGGGTGGCGACTATATGTGGCTGTGACTGGAGAAATGGGGCTTATGGGTTTTGCAATCCGCACAGTCTGATCAGGATCTATACTGTTCCTCCATCCCGTCAGTGAAACACGTGTCATGCTTATAAGAATGTATGTCGTTATCAGGCTACAGGAGTTTGCAATTTGATCCGGAGATACACTGGTCACAAATCCCATAACACCCATTTCTCCAGTCACACACATATAGATGGTCTAGTAACATAAGGTCATACTGCTATGCTTTAGCATACTCACCTTTAGCATAGCAGTACGACCTTATGTTACTAGACCATTGATATGTATCCCAATGTCTTGTCAGGGTATATAAAAAATAATATTTGGAGTCGTCCATGGTTGTCATGTCTAGAATGGTGTCTGATCATGTCCTGTGTTGTTTTCACTTATTTTCTGGAAAGTTTGGAGAACCCATCTAGGCCAGGGTTGCGACCTTACAGGGAGGAATCAATTTGGAACCAATTAACCATTTGTCCCATAAACCAATCACTGCATGTTGGCATGATGGCTATCACAGACAAGGAGATTGTTTCAGAAACTATGAATAAATTACAGGGACTATCCAATGGCAAGTAGCAACCAGATATGAGACACGCCATGTGATTTTGTACCTTCAGACATCTGCATAATTTCATGAAATACGTTTACAAAATTTACGATATTTTTCATAAATTAAGTCAAAAGTTGACAAAATGTTCAGATAATTCCGCATGTACTCTGAAATGTTTCTCAACTTTTGATGCCATTTGCGGAAAATATTGTAATTTTGTAAACGCATTTCATGAAATGTCTGAAGGTACAAAATCACATGGCTTGTCTCATATGATATAGGTGACTATATTCATGCACTTCAAATGCTACAACACATGCTGCAGGTAAATGAAACTGTCAAATAGTTCAGAGATCGGTTTGTGGCGACACAGTTGGATTTGAAGCTTACGAGGAACAAACAAGGACCTTTGATTATAACACTCCGAGCAGCTACTCAAATATAATGCTTGAAATAAAGGAATTTCATTGGTTGAGTCAGCTCGACTATTCGCCCATTTCATGCTGAGCTTACACCATTTTGTTTGTTGAAAATCCTAATATTTTCTTTATATGCGGTCAGAGGTATATGTGGCGACCACCATTTGAAACGTCTCGTCGAGACGGTTCAAATAAGTGGTCACAACATATACTTTCATTAAGAAACAACAAAAATTAAATCATGAAAGGTGTATTCCGAATGAAATGAGTTAAAACTGTTTGTTTCTTAACCCTTTCAACACCACAGACCTCTATAGAGACAATGTTTGCAAACAGTGCAGATCCAGATGAGCCGGCTCATAACGAGCCGTCTCATCAGGATCTCCACTGTTTGTTAATAATTTTAAACGTCGTACAGATTACCCTTTTAGAAGAATGGGATAATTTGAATGAACAAAATTAATGAAATAGCGTGAAACATTGGCATGGAACATCCTATTAAGTTACTTGGTGTTGAAAGGGTTAATACTAGTACAAGCTCAGTTTAAAAGAGACAAACTTATTTTCAAACTTAATTCAGCACCTTTAAAGGGGCATGACACAATTTTTAAAAAAATATTATAACAAAATAAAAATGTATTTTCATCAGGGCCCTGTGTAAAGTGGTTTGTTTAACCCTTAGAAAGCGGGAAACGAAAATTGACTTCTGCTGTTGTTTCATATTTTGCTTTTTTCTCAATAAAAATATGGTTTGGAAGCACTTTAGAATCATTTCCAGTGGAAATGATTCTAAAGTGTTGTCAAACCATGTTGTTGTTTTTTTGTAAGAAATATAAACAAGAGGGCCATGATGGCCCTAATTCGCTCACCTGACTCCATGAACACCAGAGGAGAATGTGACATTGAGTTCATATGTGTTTTAAAAAACTTGTGCTATTTTTAGATAGCGGTCATCTTGGATTATGCGATGACTCTCATTTTACCAAATCTGTAAATGCTTCACCCAAGGATCTTAACTTAAAGTTTGGCCAGCCTCGGCCAGCATCGGCCATGTGGTTCCCGAGAAAAAGACGTTAAAAATCTTGAATAAATGGATCTTTTGGCAGCCATCATGGATGACATAATCATCCTATTCCAACAAATATTGCACTAGAGCAATCACCTCATCCCTTCAATTTGAAAAAAATAAAATTTGACCCCACAGGCCACGCCCATTTTTGACCTCGGGGTCACCATTCTACAACGATCATTTCTACCAAGTTTCGTCGAAATCTGGCTGGCTGTTCATGAGAAGAAATCTTTTTATGAATTTGCGCTATTTTTAGATGGCGGCCATCTTGGATTAGCGACGACCTCCGTTTTAACAAATCTGAAAAGGCTTCACCCATGGACCATAACTGTGAAATATGGCCACCATGGACCAAGCGGTTCGTGTGAAGAAGAATTTTGAAATCTCTAATAAAAGAACGACCTTTTGACCTTTCGGCGGCCATCTTAGATGACATGACAATCCAATTTCTACAAAAAATGTACCAGAGCGATCGCTTTGATACCTTCGATTTGATATAGACATGACCATATTCGGTCAAAAATAAAATTTTACCCCACGAGCCACGCCCATTTTTGACCCTGAGGTCACCATTTTAACAACTTTGAAAGAGCATTGTACATCGATCATTCCTACCAAGTTTCGTCGAAATCCGGCTGGCGGTTCATGAGAAGAAGATCTTATAAGAATTTATGCTATTTTTAGACGGCGGCCATCTTGATTTAGCGATGACATCCATTTTAACAAATCTGAAAAGGCTTCACCCATGGACCATAACTTTTAAGTTTGGCTACCATGGGCCAAGCGGTTCATGTGAAGAAGAATTTTGAAATCTGTGATAAAAGAACGACCTTTTGACCTTTCGGCGGCCATCTTGGATGACATGACCATCCAATTTCGACAATAAATGCACCAGAATGATCGCCTCATTGATACCTTCGATTTGATATATAACATGATCATATTCGGTCAAAAATAAAATTTGACCCAAGGGCCACGCCCATTTTTGACTCCGGGGGTCACCATTTTAACAACTTTGAAAGAGCATTGTACATCGATCATTCCTAGCAAGTTTCGTCAAAATCCGGTTAGCGGTTCATGAGAAGAAGATTTTTTAAGAATTTATGCTATTTTTAGACGGCGGCCATCTTGGATTAGCGATGACCTCCATTTTAACAAATCTGAAAAGGCTTCACCCATAGACCATAAATTTTAAGTTTGGCTACCATGGGCAAAGCGGTTCATGTGAAGAAGAATTTTGAAATCTCATAAAAGAACGACCTTTTGACAATTTTGGCGGCCATCTTGGATGACATAACCATCCGATTTCGACAAAAACCAGAGTGATCGCCTCGTTGATACCTTCGATTTGATATATAACATGACCATATTCGGTCAAAAATAAAATTTGACACAAATTTGACCCCACGGGCCACGCCCATTTTTGACCCCGGGGTCACCATTTTAACAACTTTGAAAGAGCATTGTACATTGATCATTCCTACCAGTTTTGTCGAAATCCGGTTGGCGGTTCTTGAGAAGAAGATTTTTGAAGAATTTGTGCTATTTTTAGACGGCGGCCATCTTGGATTACATAATGACGTAATTTTAACAATTTTGTAATCCCCCTACCTAAGGACCATGACCATGAAGTTTGGTGACTATAGGCCCAATGGTTACCGAGGAGAAGACGTTTGAAAATGTTCACGGACGACGACGGACGACGACGCCGGACGCCGGACGCCGGACGCCGGACGACGGACACATTGCGGTAACAATAGCTCACATGAGCTTCGCTCAGGTGAGCTAAAAAATAAACAGCAGACGACAAATTTTAATTCAGCATTGTGTAAGGTAAGCATTACATCAGCAGCACATCAAATCATGTGACCTGCTGCTGATGTGATGATTGATCTGCCCCAAAGTGCTTTGTGAATAATTGGTGCCAAAATATAAAAACATGTATCTTCAACAGGAAAGATATTTATGTACCACATTGGTGAAAACAGAAACAACCCAGTAGTGCTATTATCGTCATATAATATTATCTTCAATTAAACCACTGTACACAGGGCCATGATGAAAACAATTGTTTAAATCCTGTCAGGCCCCTTAAATTAAAGTCCTAGAAACAATTTGTTGGTTGCATGCATGATTAATGGTATTAGCTGCACTGGAGGCACAATAGCCTTGATGTACTCATGCAATATTGATCAGCCAGTTAATGAGTCTGCCGCTGTGTAGTGCAGCTCCATTAACTCTTTGCATGCTGGGAAATTTGTGGGCTATAAATAGTTCAAAAATAGCAGATGATTTATTATATTTTCTTTTATTTCTCCTTATAAATGTCATGAATATGTCTTGGAATTTCATTAGAATTGTGTCCGGAGGACACAATTCTAATGAAATTTCAAGACATATTTACAGAGAGAAATAAAACATATACTCCTAATTCGTTTGGCGGATATTTTCGCCGCTAGCATGCAAAGAGTTAATGAGTCTGCCGCTGTGTAGTGCAGCTCGATTAATAACCATTAAATAGTAAATATGGACATGTATATCCTGGTTGGATGCCCAGGCTGACACCGACAGGGTCTACACTGGTCGTAGATGTCATAAGGTCTCTTTTCTCAGTTGGCAGCCTACATAATGAAGGTTAATCCAATATGATTCCAAATTATACATGAAAATGGCTGAGCACTTAACACTTTCACCCCTACGTAACTGGAATGGATTTTGATATGTTAATTTTGCAACCAATCCAATCGTCACAAAATGATTTTCAGATTTGTCCATTTATTTTTTAGAACAAAAATTACTTTCAAAAAGTGCTGATCGAGCAGTCTCATCTGGATCTGTACTGTTTGCATATTTTTAACTGCTATAGCGGGCTTTCGGGTTCAAAGGGTTAATTTGCATTTGGAAAGCACCATTTTGGGTACCTGAGTAACAGTTTTATTCACACTTATATATTTGAACCATCTTGGTGAGATGGAAAATCAATACTCAGATGGGAGACTGCATTATATGTCTGGCTAATTATAAGTATGTTATTGTTCACATATTGGATTTTTAAGAACTAAATGCTGCGGTCGCTAACGCTCCCTCGCATTTAATTCCTTAAAAATCCACTATGTGAACAATAACTTATACATTGATTGGCCTGATCTGGTGCCAGGCACCCTTACTACACTGGATAACATTGTCTTTTGTGGAGCAATAAGTTACACCCTCAGAACGACACATGGTAATATTCCCCATTATACTCACCCTCTCGAACTGTAGGAGCATGGTCTTCAGATGGCAGCTGAAATCTATCATGAGGGGGGAGAACTCTAGGGGCCGCGGGGCCACAACTCTAGATGCCGTGTTTCGCACAAGTCCGGCCAACACATTCAGCAGGGTAACCAACTCCACGTTTGGTTCTGTACGTTTCAGGAATCATAAACGTAATTGGTGAATCGGTTATAAGCCGACCTTGATTGTAAATCCTAACTCTGCAAACATTATTGCCGCACTGAACCGTAATATACACATTCTAATAGTGTCTATATAAACACAGACATTAACCCTTACTACGCTGAATTAAATGTTGTCGTCTGCTGGACATTTTCAATATTTCTCAACAAAAACCTGGTTTTGACAGCACATGAGAATCGTCTCCACTGGAGACGATTCTCATGTGCTGTCAAACCAGTTTTTTTTTTAAGAATTAAAGCAAAAATGAAAAACAGCAGACGGCAATTTCCGTCAACAGCGTAGGAAGGGTTAAAGGTACATGCCCACTCAGTAGGCACACACTGTTCTTTATAGGAATTAAATAATTGTGTCACTATTCCACCAGTTCTAAAAATTACTAGTGCCCACTATACATATATAATCATTTAGTAATATTTATTTTCCTGATAGTGAGGCGCGTTGGTATCAGGCCATTTTCATATGCTAATGAGGCATAATATTTTTTAATTATTTATACTAATTAAATGAGTCGACTGAAAAAATAATATTTTCGACAGATGCCAATCGACACGTGGGGTAATGGCGAATGAATGTTTATTTTGTCAGACAATGTCTCAGATGATGTCTCTGATATAAAGAACAGTTTGTGCCTACTGAGTGGGCATGTACCTTTAACCCAACACAGTCTATGAACAACATTTTACAAATAGAAACGTCAAAATCGTTTTCTTATTTCTCTTGGGAAGTATAACTTCATTGTTAAACCATTTGAATCGACGCTTGTTTAAACGAGTGGCAACATCAAAAACTTCATCACTGAAAAGCATTTGCCTAATGCAATGTGTATTTAATCCAATCCAAATTGATTGAAAGACATTTTCAGAGTATTTTCATATAATTCCTTTCTAAGTTTTCATCAATCTGGGAACAGCCTCAGTATATCCTGGTATATCCTCAGTATATCCTCAGAGTGCAATTGGATGAATATTAACCCGTTCACCCCTAAGTAACCGAGACTGTTCCATTATTATACAGAAAAGGGGGTTAACGGTGAAGATATTGATGAGATGGCTCATTACGAGCCGTCTCATCATGATTTACACCATTTGCAGATATTAGGAAAGACGTTTATCCCGTCAACACAGGGCGTATGTGCCGTGAAACACGGTGCCGTGAAACATTTTTGATATCCAGTCAATACTATTTTTGCATTTTATAGCCGTTTGTAGGTGGTGACGGGATAAATAGAATAGTAGGTTAGTGCCGTGAATGGGAAAAAATATCTGGCGCGGCACGGAAACGGGATGTGCTCGGCAGAGCCTCGCCCATCCCGTTTCCTGAGCCTTGCCAGATATTTTTTCCCATTCACGGCACTAACCTACTATTCTCTATCTATTTTCCTTATTTCTGAACCAAAGTATATGTTGTGACCACTCATTTGAACCGTCTCGGTGAGACGGTTCAAATGAGTGGTCACAACATATACTTCTGATGAGAAATAAAGAAATGCTTGAGCCTTGCCGGATATTTTTTCCCATTCACGGCACTAACCTACTATTCTCTATCTCTACTACTGTTAAAACAAGGTCGTCATTGCAAGAATAATTTCGAAAAGTCGTAGTATCCAACAAAGTTCCACTTCTCCAACTGAAGATATCCCAAATTGAAAATCCAGACACAAAGATTAAATTAAAATTACATCAACATGCACAATATCCTCCATTCCTTTCTCCATTGTATAGATCTACATTTATCCAAGTATCAAAGCTTTTGCAAGTCAACAGATGTTCAATACTTCATTATGTAAATTGTATACGTCGACTCTGTTTCCGCATCTAACTCACGAGGTTAATCACATATTCCTTGTAAGGTGTTGAACTGGGTGAGTAAAGAGGAAAGTGAAGTCTCCAATTCTGTAACTTAAGCCTGGTAACAATTTAAACTAAAACTAAAAGTTTCAACCATTGACATATTACATTTAGAACACATATATCCGTACAACTACAGTGGTATGAAATTTCTAAATATTTCCTGTTCACAACTTTCTCATTCCATATCGAAACAAATACGTTATCACTTATCTCAACCATCTTGATGAGATGGTTCAAATGGTGGTCACAACATATACTTTTATCGAAAGCCATTCACATTTTTTCCATCAGTAAAACTGTTTAACTGGGCTAACCAATTAAATTCGGAAGCCACTTTTTGTCATAATTATGAAAATTAAACCAAAAAAATTGTATTTTTTCTTATTTCTCATTGAAACTATATGTTGTGACCACTCATTTGAACCGTCTTTACAAGAAAGAAATATATTTACAGTTTTGTATATTTTTTTCCAACAGAAAAACTGTTACTAATTTTTTTATTTTTTTTTTCTTATTACTCATTAAAAATATATGTTGTGACCCCTCATTTGAACCGTCTTGACAAGACGGTTCAAATGAGTGGTCACAACATATACTTACAAGCAGGTAAGAAAAATATGTACATTTTTGTATCTTTTTTTTTTGCAACAGAAAAACTGTTTATCCCATGAATACAACTGGTTAAACGTAACACAAGATTTTAGTATTGCTCTCTCCGCTAGTACAAGTTTATGAATGACCAGTCGCCACAGGGACCAGCTACAGTGATGATGGCCGAAGGTGAACCACAGGTAAACTCCAGCGAGGTATCCCAGACATCCCGAGTATTCCAGGTGAGTGGGCCAGTTCGGTGTATGCTACAGTCGGGATTATATACCGGAATAACCCTAGATATTCACACGCAATTTATCCTGAGAACGCACATTAATCTATGGTTTCTCACAGCAAAGAATGTCCAAATATTGAATGGTTGTACTTATTTATCACAATAACAATGTATTTGGATACAATTTGTTTTGGGAAACCCCTAGAAACCCCTAGAAACCCCTAGGTGTTTCCCAAAACAATAGGTGTCCGAATCTTTATGGTTATTACATATACCAGGGATTATACCGGGCATACTTGGATGGCTAAATCACCAGTAGAAAAATTTCACAGCACAACCATCAGCTGGTGAATTTGGGGAGAATTTTGTTCTCCTCCCAATCATTCAATGTGGAGAGCAACTCGTTATTCATATTTTTTACTTCATCGCGTAAAATGGGTTTTCACAGTTTAATAACGCAGTTTATTACTTAGATCAATTTTTGCCTACAAATTGCCTGTATTTGCCTACAGCAATAACATACACAGTCCAGGCTGATACGGCGTGTTTTCCAGTCTGATACTGAAACTTCTAGTCTGATACTGCCATTTCTAGTCTGATACCATCGTTACTAGTCGGATACCGCCGTTTCCAGTCCGATACCATGTCTCGCGCGCGTATTAAACCAGTTCCTTTGGGCATGCGCATTGCGTATGTTTACTTTATCGGCTGCATAAATTTTGACAGATGCCGGGAATTTTAATTTGTAGGCTCTGTATTTCATCATTCAATCATGGATAACGGTATAGATTTTAATATAGGATTATCACAACTGCCGGATGATTGATATTGAAATTGATATCTAAGTAATCTAAGTAATAAAGAGGTTAATACGTGTCTTGTTTGATATCGGCCTAGGTATCGTCCCTCGGTAACTTGGTATCAGCCTTCGACCTTCGGTCTCAGGCTGATACCAAGTTACCTCGGGCTGATACCTAGGCCGATATCAAACAAGAAACGTATGAACCTCTAAGTATTAAAAAGCATAATATACTAGTGTACTAAATATGCAAATGAGCCCTCTACAGAAAACATTGTAGGTAATCAGTACAGCTTCAAATTATGATGATGTGCTTATGAAATAAATAAAACCTAACATTTGTGTTGATTTAATATGATATTTATTAAACTCGTATAGCCGCGTTTCTTATGAGTAAACTCTTTTAAGGACCTGTGTGACCCCTGATAACCTTTTGATTCAAACATATTGGGTCCCTAAATGTGATGGAATATATGTTTTACATTTATGTGAACATTTACTTGTTACTGTGTACTATATGGCGCATGGAGTTGCTATGTCTGCCATCTTAGTGTGTACAAGCCATCAGTCAAATATCCCATTACGTTTAGGAACCGATTATATTTGCATCGAACGATGATCAGGGGTCACGCAGGTCCTTAACACTTTCATCCCTAAATAACTGGGAGAGCCTCTTCAGGTGCATTTTCAGACTATTCCATTTACGAGAAAATGGTAAATTTTGTACATTATCTGAACACATTCACAAATAGTGCAGATCCTGATGAGACGGCTCGTTTCTGGATCTACACTATTTGCAAATGTTACAATAGAGGTATATAGTGTTGACATGGTTAACCCTTTCAACACCATAGGATTGTATAGTGGTATTGGCAAAATGTGTAGATCCAGATGAGCCGGCTCGTGACGAGCCGGCTCATCAGGATCTGCACTTTTTGCAAGTAATTTTCATATTTTTTTTACAACAAAAGCACCACATTTTCATAAATGGACGAGTCTGAAAATCATTTTGTGACGATTGGATTGGTTGCAAAATTAACATATCAAAATCCAATCCAGTTACTTAGGGGTGAAATGGTTAATTCGGCCACCCAGTCGGCCATACAAACTAATATAACAATGTTGAGAGTGATTGTTTCGCTCCAATTAGAGCTGCCAGTCCGACAAGAGCATTGTCAGTCAGTCCAAGTGAAGATGGAAGCAACTTGGGTGGTTTGGACATGTATCATCGTGGCAGGGTTTCATGTTGGTACCAAATGGCAATGCCTTCTACAATTATCTACTTGCATCATTGTGGCAGGGTTTCGTGTTGGTACCAACAGGTCTGTATTCTGCAATTATCTACATGTATCACTGTAGACATGGTGTCATGTTGCTATGATTGGGTCTGCCTGCTACAATTATCTACATGTACCCCATTGTAGACATGGTATCTAGTGGCTACCAGCTAGTCTGTAAATATAGAACATTTACCATCAAGTCTGTTACCGTATACCTTAACCCATGTCAGTCCATGCATTCGATACTTTTTGTTGAAAAAATCTCATTATTTTGTTTATTTTTCACAAAGGGTACCCGGTATATGTTGTTACCACTCATTTGAACCGTCTTGTCAAGACGGTTCAAATGAGTGGTAACAACATATACATTCGAGATGACATAAATAAAATAGTTTTTTTCCCCCTAAAATGTTTCATACTACTGTAATTATATTCCATCACTAATGGGTTAAAATATGACCATCTACTGATTTTTCATATTTTCGTCCCTCCAAGTCTGCCTAATATTTCCAGTGTACCAATATTTACAAATGCAAATTGCGGGACTGATTGACCGAGCCATAACAAAGACACTCTATTGACCAATATAGAGATCAAAGAATTAGGGGTGAATACACTAATACACATGTACTTTAATTAATAACAAGCTACAGGACCACCACACACAGAGCATGCTTCAAGTCATGAATATAGACCATTTCATTACTAACCTATTCCAATAATACACCATTTTTCCTACTTATTTATCCATGGCAGTATATGGCTGTGATCCTATATGGTAATGTCATTGATGACCTAGATAGTCTTTTTTTGAGAAATGTCAAATAAGAACATATATATGTAAACCTAGACCAACAAAATGCAATTCTTAAATCATGTCTGGATCAATATTAACTGGAGATTATGTTTGTAAAACATGGGTATGCCCCCTGGTATACCGGACCATAAAAAACAACAAGAAATGAGGCAAAGCCACAAAACAAGTGTTTCAGCGACATTTCGAAGGTGACAAAGGTCAAGGTCGTATTAATGGTGGTGAGAGTGTGTGACCAATGTTCAGGTGATTCAAGTGTCCAAGTATTGAAGCAATCCTTCGCGTAATATTGAAGATATTACAATTTATATGCTGGAGAAACTCTTACCAACTTTTCGACGTAACAAAATGGCTGAGTGTTTCAGGGACATTTCAAAGGTGACAAAGGTCAATGTCGTGATAATGGTGGCGCATGTTCAGGTGATTCAAGTGTCCAAGTATTGAAGCAATCCTTGAAGATATTACATGTTGGAGAAACTCTTACAAACTTTTTGACGTAATGTACACGGACGGACAGACATACAAATATACAGCAACGAATATGCCCCCCTTGCTATCGCATAAGGGGCAAAATAAGTTCTGCTTTGAGAAATAGCAGTGGCCTGTCACTGGAATGGATTTTGATATGTTAATTTTGCAACCAATCCAACGGTCACAAAATTATTTTCAGACTAGCCCATTTATGAAAAGGGGGTGTTTTTGTTCTCAAAAATAAGAAAATTACTGGCAAAAAGTGCAGATCCTGATGAGACGGCTCGTCACGAGCCGGCTCATCTGGATCTACACTATTTGGCAATACCGCTACAGGCTATGTACAGGCCTGTCGCGTTGAAAGGGAACAATTCAATATGATATTTATTAAACACAAGCAGTCAATGAGTTGAATAAATATCATATTAAATACATACAAAAGTTACATCATATTTATTACCTAAGCATAGCATCATAAATTGAAGCTGTACTGATTTATTGCACTAGTGTATTATGATGTATTATGATTTTAAAACACTGTGTTAACCCTTTCAACCCTAAGGAACTGGAATGGACTGTGATATGCTAATGTTCCGACCAATCCAATGGTCACAAAATGATTTTCAGATTCGTCCATTTATGAAAAGGGGGTGTTTTTGTTCTCAATAATATTAAAATTACTTTCAAAAAGTGCAGATCCTGATGAGACGGCTCGTTATGAGCCGGCTCATCTGGATCTGCACTTTTTGCAAAAACCGATATAGCGGGATTTCGGGTTCAAAGGGTTAATACACTGTGAAACATCATTTTCATTATTCATTGGAGATATATTCATGTAACCTGTGTCAATTTTCACCACAATTGATCAAGATAAATGTGAGTTTCTATGAGTATTTAGCTGTCACTGAAAACAATAAATGACACAAACAGCTTTGATACAACACGTTTATCATCAAATAGAAACTCATTTTGATGAATCTTGTCACACATAAAAATTATCAGCAGTCATGTAAAGATTGCATATACAGGCTAGATAAATGATACATTATTCAGTAATAAACAGAAAACAGAAGATAATATAAAAATAGAAATGTGGCCTGTCTGCACACAAATGCCCCCCCCCCCGCTGGCAGCCTAAGAAAATGAGGGCAAATTTAGGAACAAAAAAGGTCGGAGAATTGTGGATTTGTCACAACATGATAAAGGACCATCAGAGGAATGCATGTGTGAAATATGAAGCAGCTACGTGAAAAATGAAATTTATTTGAGCGTTATAAGTTTGTGACGAATGTACGGACGCTGGAAACACCAATTAAGGCCCCCTCACCATTAACTTCATTTTATCTAATTAGTCAAATGTCCAGTATACTATGCACATGACATAGAACAATCCAGTCAGAATGAAAAAAAATCAAATTCTGATTTATCAACACGATATTATGGCCATCTACGCTAGGCAAAATGGTTAAGAGTCACATACATTCCCATCACACTACTTATATTTTGTGTACTATACTTGTGTTATATGGTCACAAAACTAATTTTATATGATTTACTCCATTACTTAGACATTTAATAGAAACGAGCAATCATCACTCTTGAGTAGTTAAGTACATATAGCCACAAACAAATTATTCTTCATGAAAAAATGCTTTTCTGAACAATATAATTATGAAACACAAACCTGTGGTAATATCTGGCCCGGTGAATCTTAGAACGCGGAAATCGTAAATTGTCATCTGCTGTTGTTATACTTTGTCTTCTTTCTCAATAAAAACATGCTTTGACAGCATTTGAGAATCATTTCCATTGGAAATGATTCTAAAGTGTTGTCAAAGCACGTTTTTTGACAGACGACAAAATTTCATTCAACATTACATGGGTTAAAGGTTAAGGTTCCCCTCCATTGAATGAGCAATCACTGCTTGACTGCTATAGTATCACACTTTGCTGCAGATGCTACACTTTACACTTGCCTAACCCTTACTATGCTGAATTAAATTTTGTCGTCTGCTGGAAATGTTTTATTTTCAATATTTCTCGATAAAAACCTGTTTTGACAGCGCGTGAGAATCGTCTCCACTGGAGACGATTCTCATGCGCTGCCAAAACAGGTTTTTTGTTAAGAATTAAGGCAAAAATGAAAAACAGCAGACGACAAGTTTCGTCTCCCGCATAGTGAGGGCTAAACCTATCAACTGAAAGCAACCTTGATTTTTATATTGTTATAAAAAGATTCTTAAAATGTTCTGCGAATTTCTGCATCTTATCAAATAAACAGCATGGATCTTTGTTTATTTATTTTCCAGCATAATGCTAGACAGAATTTCGTCTTCCCCTGCAAAACTGGAGAAAATTGATTGTGGGCCATTGCAAATACCCATCGAGCCAAAACTTTCTGGGACAAGGTGAAAATTTAACCGTAAGAAAATCACTATAATTTCACATCCCAGATTTTAAACCTGTACCCAATAAGGCATTAAAGTGGGCTAAATGAGTGGGCTATAGAATGAAAATATGGATGATAACCAATAAGCATATGAAGTTTCATGCAAGCCAATCCAACTTACGGTAGCAGAGATAGTGGGTAGCCAAAAACATTAATACAAAATATTTTCGGGGTACAGAAATAACCATGTACTAAGTTGAAACTCAGTCATTAGATGAAGCCCATCTGTAGAAGTATTCTGGTTGTCGATATTCAGTCATCGTCCGTGCCACATTAATTATGTTGTTTTGTTTTAGCTTAATTAACCCTTAAACCACTATATAATTGTCGTCTGCTGTTGCTTTTATATCTTGCCTAATTTCTCAATAAAAACATGTTTTGACAGCACTTCAGAAGAGCTGTCAAAGCATGTAGTAAATTATTTTATATTGCTGTCAAAGCATGTTTTTGATGATAACAATGGAAAATAGAAAATAAACAGCAGACAACAAAAAATTGAGATAGCGGTGTAAGGGTTACTTCCCTTTGAGTGAAAGACATAACAAACATACAGTACTCCCAATACAATACTATTGGTATATAGGGCAGCTAATATTTCAGCCATCTGTTACTGGAAACAGATGTAAATTCCAACATTTTCTCCCCTACAGCAATTGTGATTCAGAATAACTGTCTATTCTGGAACAATGTCTAGTATCATAGTATTAATGAAAGGCTCTGAGCAATACTGATAATTAATAAGTATACATTTTAGTTTTTAGTCAATTTATTTTAATAATACACAGTATGGCAAAAAAAAGTATTAACTTTTATTACATGTATTTCTTGCACATTTCATTAGAACAACCATGGTAGGAATACACAATGGTTACCGGCAAACATAAGATAACTTTGGAACGGATATTTACATCAGAGAAACAAACAAGTACTGCAAAAGCTATTTGGAAAACTGATTAACCATATTTCTGGTAGAGAAAACCGGAAATGAAAAGTTGTAAATGTTCAGGTATGGATGGTATCTCAGAGAGATGTATAGATAGATGGAGAAAATGGTAGCTCCTCCACCATACCGTTGTCATTAGGACTCGATTCTAATGAAATTCCAAGACATATTCAGACTCAATTCTATTATGAATATTCCAAGACATATTGGAATCAATTCTTATGAATATTCCAACTCATATTCAGACTCGATTCTTATGAATATTCCAACTCATATTCAGACTCGATTCTAATGACTATTCCAAGACATATTCAGACTCAATTCTAATATATATATATGATATTTACAGGAAGAAATAAAAGACAATATAATGAGTTTTCATCTGCTATTTTTGAACTATTTATAGCCTACACATTTCCCAGAATGAGAAGAGTTGAGGATTAACAACCAAGCATAACATAGTCTTTCGCAAGATTTCCTTTGCTTTTGTTAATCTTTTCTAGATAAAAGGAATGCCAAAAAGTTAATCACTTCTTGAGACCTGTCTAAGTCATAGGAAAAATCCCAGTAAAAACATTGGGAGAATCTATAAAAAGGATTAAGTAAAATATGTCTTGTCTTAACCTATATACGAACTCATCCAACTTGCAGGAACTAGCAACCATTGGGTGTTCTTCAATGTAGGTTATGATACAAAGAATTGCAAATCAAAGTTAACTCTTTCATGTCAAAGTAACTGATATGATCTATTGCATGTTAAGTCAGTTTGTAAACATTAAAAAAGATCCACAATCTTGATGAGATGTCTCGTTACAAGCTGGCTCATCATGATCTACACTGTTTGTGAATATTAGGAAATAGGTCTCTAGTGGTGAAAGGGTTGAATTGTATAAGTCATTTGATCTATACTTTGGACAAGTCATCACAAACATTCTGTATAAGGAAAATGGATTGCATACCAAGTTTCAAGTTAATCTGTGTATTATAAATTGAATACTATACTTTGGAATAGTACTGAACAAGACTTGGTACTACCAATGACATTTATAATACTTTCAATTGCTACATGCAATAAGAATGTACTGAACAAGAATTGGTACTACCAATGACATTTATAATACTTTCAATAAGAATGTAATTGCTTTGGAAGATGACCAACACCATACAAATCCTATATGGGATGAACTTGGTAAACTTGTGTTAGGGTATATATATATGTCGCGGTGGCTGTGACTGGAGAAATTGGGCTTATGGGTTCCGCGATCAATGTAGATCCAGATCAGCCAGTGTATCTGCACAGTCTGATCAGGATCTACACTGTTCACAATTCCATCAATGAAACACCCGTCTTGCTGCTAAGAAACAATATTGATTCTTATCAGGCTACAGGAGTGTACTATTTAATCAGGAGATACACAGGTCACAAATATCATAAGCCCCATTTCTCCAGTCACAGCCACATATGCGAAAAGGGTCAAATTGTGTATATGGCCAGTGTAGCCTGCCGTGTCAGCCTGCAATCTGATCAAACAGCCTCATTTGGCTCCATAGTGTCATGCATGGTCAAGTATGCTGGAACCTCTCTAAACTGGACACCCTGGGAGGTCCCCAGTGGAACCTCTCTAAACCAGACACCCTGGGAGTCCGGTTTAGAGATGCTCCACTGTTATATAATAATGTAATGTAGATGAGCGTGCCGAGACATGTTTCTGTTAATAGCCAACATGAAGAGTCATTAGCAGTCTATACATGTATACATTACAATGAAACCTATCAAATTAAACAAATTATTTTTTCTACGAGAGGTTCCACGGTGACTGTATGTGGCTTTGGCTGAACGGGGCTTATAACATGTGTAGCAATTTCAGGTGCTGAACTGTTATTGTCTGCACCCCAGTGCTCCAGATAAGGTGCGTATTTGCGTAAATACCCAATTAAAATTGGAAGCATTTAGAAGCAAACTATTCTATAAGTGCGGTCTGCTGATGTGTAAACAGTAGTGTGATTCTATTTTACACAATTAAAATTTGAAATACCCAATTGCTTCAGAAATGATGGAGTGACAATACTCAATTACTAATTCCTTATCTGGAGCTCTGGCACCCCTTTCCAAACATGATCCACAATTCACACCCCCTTGGTAAGAACCTGGCTAAGCCTCTGTATCTCTGTTTGTTGGCGTTTAACGGCCTTTCAATAACTACGGTCATTTAAGGCTGGGTCAATGGGTTTAGTACTAAACCCCATATATTACCTGTACAAGTACATGTACATGTTCAAGTACATGTACAAATGGGGTGAAAATCCCAAAATCAAAACTGAATATTTACAATAAAAAAATATATATTCAGCCCTGAAATCCGAATAATCCGAATCTGATGCCAGGTCCACGCCACACCAGTATCACTTGGCCCCCTCCCAAAAGCAGTAGGATCAGTAATGATCTAACTACTTTTATAATGGGCAATAACCCAACTCAACTCCCAGGTAACAAAAGAGCCAAAGATAAAAACGTACCTGAGGGCCAAACCAGACAAATCGTTATTCCTATAAGGAGGAACCCCTACCGTTAATTTACGTTAATTCACTTTCACCCGACCAACCACCCATGTCTGTTTTTACTTACAGTTAGTTGCTGAACTTTTATTACCTTCATGCAGCTTGAAAATGATACATAATGTCTGTTATGAATATAATATTTACTGATTGAATGGCGAACAGTGCAGGCCCAAGATCTGGGTCTACACTGGTCACAAATACCATAAGCCCTATTTCTCAAATCACAGCCATATATACACGGATCAACCACTACCAATCAATGGATGTGATTATTGATAATTAAAATACGAGTATTGTAAAACATGCATGTTTGATTCAACGATCAATATAGATCGCGATGGGCATACACATTGCTGAAGTCCGACACGAGCTTTGTCTAACACTGTTCAGCATACCTGTGATGTTGTAATCTACATCTGGCAAACAATGTATTCTGCATACCGAGTAGACACTCCGAATGTCACATTGCGTATGGCTCAAGTGCCAAGACAATGAACACTTTCAACACCACAGGCCTGTAAAGTGGTATTGGCAAAAAGTGTAGATCCAGATGAGACGGCTCGTCACGAACCGTCTCATCAGGATCTGCACTTTTTGCAAGTAATTATCATATTTTTTAGAACAAAAACACCCCCTTTTCTTAAATGGACTAGTCTGAACATCATTTTGTGACTGGACTGGTCAGAAAATTAACATATCAAAGTCCATTCCAGTTACTTAGGGGTGAAAGGGTTAACATTGATGCCTAAGCAAATAGAAAAGCCTTACTGAACAGGAAATATCGGAGTGTGACAGATTTATTGACTCGGGCTAAGTGTTGGCAGTGATATTCTCTATATTGCCTGTGAATGTATACTGGTGGTATATGGCTGCTGATGTATCTGTGGGGGAATGGGAGAAAGTGTGCTAGTGGCCCATGCAGTATGTGTCCTGCCATCATAAGGTTAGAGAATATCAAATGGTGCAAAATCGTCAAGGGGCAAAAGTAGTCCGGTATAAAGAAAATAGTGCGGGCGTTTTGAGGACACAGTTTGCTTGCAAATCTTGATCCATTACTACCCAGTTTCAATTGAGGAACATTTTGGGGTGCTTTTAACACCAGTTGTCAGCATATTTTTAGCATTTAGAAGAAAACGCTGGTCACGTGATGTAAACATAGTTTCCGTGGCAAAAAGAATGTAAACAATATTGGGGGATATAACGAGGTTGGATTTTTCTTACTTAGAGTAAGTGAACCTATTGTTTAGTTCATGCAGAACCAGTACAGACCGGCTGCAGGTCATGTACAAGTAGGTCCCACAGCATCCATATGAATAGTGAAAGTAGGAGAGACTGACCTTATTGGATGGGATTCGGTCAAATTATATAGTAAAACTATTTGGTGTCTTCTAATCATAAGCAAGGCTCGTTGAAAATGCGGCCAGCGTGTTACCATAATGCTATTTCATATTAAGCATGGATTATCTCTCGAATGAAAACTGAATTTGCGACTAGTGTATCACCAGTTGAGCCTGCTCATCTGTGACACTGTTTTGTATTGAGTGCGGAAAACATCCTGATTTCTCAAACAAAAACTGAACTTGCGACCAGTGTATCCCCAGATCAGCCTGTACATACGTGCAGTCTGATCAGGGCATACACTATTTAGTCTCAAACAAAAACTGATTTGGGGATACACAGTTCGCTATTTAATTTGGGGAACATTCCTGACTTCTCAAACTCAACCTTGTAATATGCAAGCTGAGTAACTAAACCGGTAAAAAGCTCAATAAGCCCCATTGTATTGTCGCTTCTAAAATGAATAATGATAAATAACCACATAGAATTCCATTTGATATAATTACTCCCAATATTAGATTGCAGCCAAATCATATGATCCCTATATGCTTATAAGGCACCCATGAACAAACCTTTGCCTATAGTCACGTTATACAGCAATCAAGTCTACCTTAGAGGTGTAGCCAGGGGTGCAAGGGGTGCAATTTGGTCAGGTGGTACCACAATGAAACCGCACTAAATCGGTTTAGAGAGGTTTCACTGTAAATCAGGCATTTGACTTTTCCAAGTCAATAGCTGAGTGCTATGTGATAACAAACAGGCAATATCACCCGAGATAAATAACCAAGAAACCCATCACAATTATAATCACGTATGTTTCTTGTTGTCCAGTTTAGAGAGGTTTCACTGTGTCATTTAACAAATATTTGGGGGAAATAACTACAATAACTGTGCAAATATTGGCTTTATAATCACTATAATAATCAAGGAAATTGAATGTAGAAATAATTTTTTTCCGGGAAGAATACTCCTGCACCCCTTTCCAAACTTGATCCTCAATTTGCACCCCTCGGCAAGAACCTGGCTATTCCTCTGTAACTCGACTCAATAAAATGTCTGTTTTTACTTGTACTTAGTCGAATTAGTCTAGACTTGCAAAAGACAAAAACACCGTATACTGGTTAATTGATGGTGTCTATATCACACACCAGCAAGGGGAATAACTCCAGCAGGCTTAATAAATCTTCATAGTCGATGATACGTGTACCTGCATGAGTGTTAATGTATGAATATGTGAAAGTACGGGTGTATCCATATTAATGATGCAAAATTAAATTGTAAACCCACCCACATTTCAATGATTTGACATGATATGTTAATAATTTCAACCATACGGACCATAAATCAAACATATGCAAACACTGTAGACCCTGATGAGACGGCTCGTAACGAGCCGTCTCATCAGGATCTGCAGTGTTTGTCATTAATTATAACACGAGGCTAGTCTACAGCCATTAGTAGACACTGGCACCATTATTATGACTGATTCAATTGCTGGATTGAAGTTTTGCAAACCTTTATGAATTCCTTATAATACAATTGTAAGCAGAGTCTGGAGTCATTAACCATGTCATGTTGAATACCATACCCCACCCGGGCCACTCCTATATGTGGTATGAACAACTTGAAATGATTTTTTTTGCAATTTTTCTTATTTCTATTCAAAAGTATATGTTGTTACCACTCATTTGAACCATCTCGACGAGACGGTTCCAATGAGTGGTAACAACATATACTTCTGTGCATAATTAAGAGAATTTTTTTTTTTCGTGCAAAATAATTGTGAAGCCTCTATTTGCAATGAGTTAATCCAGGCTGGAGCCATTATTAGAGGCGATACGCTATCTAGGGAAGTGATAACCTAAAACCCAGCGTTCAAATGGACAGCTTCATCGGCTGATTGATCAAATTCACGATCCGAGTTCCACAGAAGCTTGAAATGATTGGTTATAGCAGATGCTCACTTTCCATCTACTGTAGGTGATTGATGCGATGATGTACGTACATTTCCAATTTTCCAGTTCTCTCACCACGAAGAATCATAATATTGACAATTCTACAAATGTATATGTGCCATCCGCTGCGACAAGGTACCAATATTTATGATGTTTGCAAACATCATAGTTCCAGATCAGCCTGCGCATCCGCGCAGTCTGATCAGGACCTATGATGTTTGCCATTGTACACTTAAAGGTGTAAGGGTTTAACGTCCCAGTAACAGCAAAGGTCAAATGGATTGATTGGTGTTTTACGTCCGTTAAATTGCAAGGTTGTAAACAGTCAGAGCTCATATGTGGCTGTGACTGGAGAAATTGAGCTTATGGGATTTGTGACCGGCGTAGATCCTGATCTAATAGTACACTCAAGCAGCCTGCTAACGATCTATATTGCTTGTTAGAAGCATGACGGGTGTGTCATTGATCGAATGGCAAACAGTGCAGGCTGATCTGGATCTCCAGTAACAACCACATATGGAGACGGGGCTTCAGTTTCAAGTCTCATCCAAATACCAATGGTATGGAAATACCATGAAAGTATTTCATCCATGCCTTGCGCGGGGATTGAGCAGTATTGAAGTCCAATGCTCTACTCCTAGACTACTAAGCAACCCCTTTGGTCACTGTAGTAGTTTTGCTGTCATATGAAAATCACAGGTGGAAGACTCGGATCTATGACGCCAAAAAAATGCCCATTACAAACAAATCCATTACCCCACCCACTTGGTCGCACACAGTACTATCTTCTATTATAGGTGGGTGGGGTAATGTTTTTTTTGTAATGGGCATTTTCTTTGTGTCACAGGTCCGAGTCTTCCACCTATAATGAAAATGATTGGATGATAAACATACTGTGTCAATTGTTCAACAATCGCAAGGTGTTTTGTTTCATGTGATGGCCCATATGTACAAGTCCATTGTACTTTCACATTCCTTTCGAATGTCGGAAATTGTGACACATCTTGTTTGATAGTACCAGTCCCAGAAATAGGAGCACTGTCAGCACAATATAGAAGGGCAGTATTAAAGGAATTATCATCGGTGCTACTGACAACATAACGAGACCTTATTGTCGTAGTGATATGTATCTTCTAGCATTGCTTGATGTAAGGTCTATGGACTATACCATCAAAAGATGTATGATCAAAACACAATGGAACCTCACTAAATATGACATCTAGAAAACCTCAGTGTTGGTTGATATTGATGAGTTTCGTTTATATCTGGTGCAGTCCTAGTCTGATCAGAGAATACCTTCTTGATACATCCTCACTAACTCCTGCCAAACATAGAGAACATCAGACTAGTGTCTTTTGATATCACACAAGGCTAGAAAACATGGTGTTCATGATTGCAAAACAAATCTATATTTCTCAGACAGTTCCCTTCCATGAATTACAGTGGAACATCTCCAAACTGGATATCCTGGTGATGTTCCACTGTGCCCAAAATCTCCCAGGATGGTCAATTTATTATATCAAAAAGATCCCCTGGGTGTTCAGATTAGAAAGGTTCCACTGCAACCAAGGGCCACATTGTGCCCAATCTATGGGTTCCAGAGTGCGCAAAATGTCCCCACGGTGTCCAGTTTAGAGAGGTTCCACCGTACCAATATACATGGGTAAACACCTTGTAGAATTCTGAAGTACACAGCCCAGACGTGCCAATTACCTGAATTACAGTGGAACATCTCTAAACTGGACACCCTGTGAGGGTGTCCAGTTTAGAGAGGTTCCACTGTGCCAAAAACGTCCAGTTTACAAAGGTTCCACTGTACCAAATGATTCACACAGTATACAATATAGAGTGGTTTTGTGTACCCAAAAGTTCCCGAGGGTGTTCAGACAAGAGATTCCACTGTATCCAGTGATCCAATATGGTATCCTATTTAGTAGAAGTTCCGATATACATGCATAGACACCTTGCACAATTCTGAAGTGCATGGCCCAGACATGCCAATCACCGGGGAAAGCAATATCGCAGGGGAATTAACCGTTATTGAATCAGCCGCCGACTGGCAAAACAATGGGCATGGATGGAGAAATAATGGCTAGCACGCCATAATTGGGTAGACACAATATTATTAATGTATTTTTAGGAGATAAATGTGAGACGCCATGACACACAGTGGCTTGGTGAGTTTACAAAGGTAGTCTTAGATCGGGTTTAGTCTACTCTGATAAGTGAATGTTGACTAGGAAAAAACACCTGGGGGCCGTTTCACTAAACGTAGTACGACTAAAATGTTCATATGTGCAAAATTATGATAGTCTGTAAATTTCACATTAACAATGTTTTCTTGTAAATAATTATTGGATTTACATTTATTGAGCATAGGCTGCATATGCAGCCTATGCTCAATAAATGTAAATCCATAAATTGAAATTTACAGACGATCTTAAATTTGCACTTACGAACATTTTAGTCGCAAGTAGTTTAGTGAAACGGGCCCCTGATGTTTTATATCCTATGTGGGTTTGCCAGGTTATCCGGATCTCGGTTGTGCCAATACTCAATATTACAATAAGTTACTTTTGTCACAATGAGTCACATATAGACTATGGGTGCATTATGAATTTTTAACAATGTCGGCACTGCTGATGCAGCAAAATGCAGCATATATCACAGACAATTGAACAGCCTCCTCCCCACCCCCACCACCCCCCCCCCCCACACACCATCCCCTAATTGAACTTCCGCCACATTCTGCCATTACACAGGTCCAACTGGGCCGACTATAGTACATGTATTATATAGTTGTAATAGGTAGGTAGCATAGGCAGTCGGCACATTTGGCATGATGGGATAGGTATTATGGGGGTGGGGGTTAAATTATCATTATTTATGTGTTTCAGTCAAAGAAATTGTGTATCCTCAGTATGAAATGAGTTAAAATTACCAATTACGAATTCCACTACGACTTCATCCATATCAGGCTGCACGTGAACATGTTACCTTGTCGGAGCTACACTATTCACTGAAAACACCCCATTTTGTCATTGAAAGTCAGATCGTACCATGATAATTTAGCAGATTAAGTTTCCCCTTTTTTGTCCAATTAGTGTATATAACCATCTGTATTCCAGCGAATCTTTGGTGACCATACGATAACCGGCTCATCCATCACTGTTCACAAACAATCAATAGTTTCTATTATCTAAACGCAGCCCTAATAAGATTGTAATCACACCATGAGACAATTGTCCCAAATATTCTCGCAAACAGTGTGGCCCAGATCAGCCTGTGTGTCCACACAGGCTGATCTGGGCCACACTG
The DNA here is from genome assembly GCA_029237695.1 of Conchocele bisecta. NCBI lineage: Eukaryota > Metazoa > Mollusca > Bivalvia > Lucinida > Thyasiridae > Conchocele > Conchocele bisecta. Next base: position 201,527,880 of record CM055265.1, on the reverse strand, counting down.
TTTGCTATTTTGTCTGTTAACCATCTATGATGGGACTGACATTTCTAAGGCTGTAGTATGTTGTAGACAACCAATGGCTACATTGGTCATCGTCTAATTTGGGGCAATTCTGTCACGGCATACATTCTATGGAGATTTTTCTGGAGTGGTCACCCACAGAGACAGGAAATTTATCTTCAGGTCATTTGTAGTTCTGATTATATATAATGGAAACATGGAAATATCCAGGGGTAATAACTTGTGAAACAGAAAGAAACATGGACAATACATGATATGGTGGTATATAAACAACCAGTTCACATATCCATTCTAAAAATCACACACAGAAAATTGTCTCAAATTCTTTTGAATTTAATAATGGTTTTCAAAACCACGAGACTTGGATCATAATTAACTATTATTATGACATTATGTCTGTAGACATGGATATGCCCCCTGTGGCATACTGGACTCTAACTGGAGAAACTCTGACAAACTTTTTAACTTTTCGACGTAAATGTACACAGACAGATGGACGGATGGACAGACGGACAGACGGAGGTACGGACCCTCAACAGCAACACAATATGCATCCCCATAGGGGGCATAAAAACTAGCTCTAAGAGAATATATATTCTTCTATTCACATGTTTGTAACAAATGCATAAAAATATGATTTTTATTAAGAAGTAAGCTAAAAAAGAAAAACAAAAGGCAACAATATTCATTTAACGCTTTAAAGCTTACCTGAAATGAAACCCTGTGTTTTTTGGCCTTGAGTTTGCGGACACCTGTGCCCGACTGTGAGCCCGACTCGGCCGCGGATCGACAACACCCATCTTGCATCACATACACCGTCCACCACGGCCCACCGCCTTAATCCATAACTCTGTGATTGTTACACACACATACCACAACTGTATGTTCTACCCTTCAGTGCTGCTGAATATACATCCAATGGTGGATTGCTTCATTGAGAGCCTGAATACTGCTGAATATCTGATTCTGACCACGAACATTATATTATTAACATTATTAACCATTACACTGCTGAATTCAATTTTGTTGTCCACTGTTTACCTTTTAATTACCATTTTTCACAACAAAAACATGGTTTGGCAGCACTTTAGAATCATTTCCAATGGAAATGATTCTAAAGTGCTGCCAAACCATGTTTTATTGAGAGAAAAGAGAAAATACGAAACACCAGCGGACGACAATTTCGTTTCCCGCAATCTAAGGATTAATGCCCATGTATGACTATTCTACCTATTGACAACTCAGTAATGACAACATATGTGTTTCTGCAGAAATAATAAAAAAAATAGACAAAAAAAAAGTATCTGATTGTAATGCGATAAAATGTACATGATGTAGTCTGTCTGAATCATAATATAAACTATACCAAGTGCCATTACTAAAATTGTACCTAAGCCCTCGTTAACTGGCAGAGAATTCGCTCTAATTGCTGATTGTCATACATGTATAGTAGATATGTATACATATCACATGTAACTGACTACGGCATGTTGAGATCTGCGAGTTTAATTTCCAATATGACTTTTTTCCCAATCAATTAAAACTAGTGCTGATATCCAGCCAGACGTTGCTATTGACAAACATACGAGTGTGAAAGCATGTAGACACAAACTGCTATTGCATGTAGACATACACTGCTACCAAATGTAGACACATGCGACACTGCAGACAGATAGTGTGAGGTCTTCATTGTTCTCTCCATTGTTCCAAGTCCTCAGTCTATTGGTAAAGTATGTACAGAATGAATGGAATTCTGTCCGATGACTCAGATAAAACAAAGAAAAGTATCTCAGAGGACTTGAAACCCATTGTTCGAGTCCTCCCACTATCGTCTACACCACTATTGCTTGTCTCTTCAGTAACGTCTACACCGCTATTGCTCGTCTCTTCAGTATCGTCTACAGTATCGTCTACCCTATGCTGTCTCTACAGACGTCTACACCGCTATTGCTCGTCTCTTCAGTATCGTCTACACCGCTATTGCTCGTCTCTTCAGTAACGTCTACACCGCTATTGCTCGTCTCTTCAGTATCGTCTACACCGCTATCTTCAGTATCGTCTACACCGCTATTGCTTGTCTCTTCAGTAACGTCTACACCGCTATTGCTTGTCTCTTCAGTATTGTCTACACCGCTATTGCTTGTCTCTTCAGTATCGTCTACACCGCTATTGCTTGTCTCTTCAGTATCGTCTACACCGCTATTGCATGTCTCTTCAGTATCATCTACACCGCTATTGCATGTCTCTTCAGTAACGTCTACACCGCTATTGCTCGTCTCTTCAGTATCGTCTACACCGCTATTGCTTGTCTCTTCAGTAACGTCTACACCGCTATTGCTGGTCTCTTCAGTATCGCTATTGCTTGTCTCTTCAGTACGTCTACACCGCTATTGCTTGTCTCTTCAGTATCGTCTACACCGCTATTGCATGTCTCTTCAGTATCGTCTACACCGCTATTGCTGTCTCATCAGTACGTTGTACGCACTTGCTATTGCGACGTCTTCTATTGTAACTCTTCAGTAACTCTACACCGCTATTGCATGTCTCTTCATTATCGTCTACACCGCTATTGCATGTCTCTTCATAACGTCTACACCACGCTATGCATGTCTCTCAGTTACGACTACACCGCTATTGCTCGTCTCTTCAGTATCGTCTACACCGCCATTGCTGGGAACCAAAAATTGTTGTGTGCTTTTGTTTCTTACTAGTATTTTGTATTTCTTCTAAAAAAAAAAATACATGGTTAGACAGAACTTTAGAATCATTTCCATTGGAAATGATTCTAAAGTGCTGTCAAATCATGTTTTTTATGAGAGCAATGGAAAATTGAAAATAAACAACAGACATCACAATTCAGTCCTCCTGTGTCAAAAATCATGGGGGGGATTATGTCCGGGGGGGGGGGGGGATTTTGTCCGTATCCTGGTGTACTGGTACCAGTCCAGACTGGACCCACTCACCAGGGGACCAATGATCACTGGCTATTGCTACTTCATTTCTTTTATTGTCCTCGATTGTAGTAACCATGACAAGCTGATTCAATTATCCCAGCCACCACAAAGATCATTACATCGTGCACCGTTTGTCCACATGTACTTCGTCCTTAGTCTAGGATACGTGCATGCATGGTACATACCTTGTATGTATGCTTTAACCAATCACAAATATCCCATTTGACCTATGAATATGTCTGATTAATAAGGAGCCCTACAGGGTCTCAAATGGCATATTCCCGTGGCATATTCACGTTGCTAAGTATGAACAGCGACACCAGTTTTATCCGTGTCTCATGTTTACAGAAAGCTAAGGACTCATTTTTTACAAATAATTAGCAATGTATACCGATATCTTAATTTTTTTTCGTCTGCTGTTTATTTTCTATTTTCTATTTTTATCATCAAAAACATGCTTTGACAACACTTTAGAATAATTTACAACATGCTTTGACAGCACTTCAGAATCATTTCCATTGGAAGATATAAAAGCAACAGCAGATGAAAAGTGTTTGTGTGTAGCGGTCTAAGGGTTAATTCACAAGTTGAAGAACCCCTTACAATTGATAAAAAAAAACTGTGTCAACCTATGTTAGCCTTTATATGGGACAGTGTGATGAAATCCAATGTTGGTTGAAATTACGGAGCATATTACACTTTCCATCTGTTCCGACTCAACATGACTTCGACTGAGTGTAACAAATCCTATTGGAGCACGCCACAGTTTACCATGGTAACCATCACACGACAATGGCGGAGACTGAGCTGGTGTATCCCACGGGATGAACCACAGAATTGGTAACACTTTATCATTCTCGTGCCAGTTCCACAGGCTGTGTGCAATTGTGTCAAAAACAAAACTCAATTTGTGGTCCAGTGAGCTGATATAACATAGGCTTTATTAGATAACCTTACATTAGCCATCGGCCATTGAGTATATAAATCTTATTTTTGATGAGTTTCTTGGTCATTTATCTCAGATGATAACGTCTGTTCGTGATCATATACGCACACACACAGCTATGGCTCAGAATGTTCAAATGCCGACCTCGACCAACCAGAGAATGAGCTATGTGACTGAACCATTCAAATTAACCCTTTCACCACCACATGTCTGTATAGTGGTATTGGCAAAAAGTGTGGATCCAGATGAGCCGACTCTCATCAGGATCTGCACTTTTTGCAAGTAATTTTCATATTTTTAAGAACAAAACCACCCCCTTTTCATAAATGGACTACCGGTAGTCTGAAAATCATTTTGTGATGGTTGGATTGGGTGCAAAATTAACATCAAAATCCATTCCAGTTAATTATGGGTTAATATGGAGTGAATGCATTTTCTGTTCAAAATTGATTGGATTTTCTTTTTAAAACTGATTGCATTTTCTGTTCAAAACTGAATGCATTTTTGTTTCAAAACTGATATCGTGAAATAGAAGACTACATGTACTTGTTTTTGCAGTAAAGAATTTACTGGAGATGGGAAAATAGCTCTACCAATAAATGTGCAGGCAAAAGCAAACCCATGCAACAAAAATGCAAACACTATATATATATGTATTTGTAATTGATGGTTTGCACTGGTTGTATGACATTCAAACCAGCTCCAATATAAGCCAGTCAGGCCTACTGGGAGCCATTCTAGCCACCCTATTAACCCGTAGAAATCCGGAACCAATAATTGTCGTCTGATGTTGTTTCATATTTTATCTTTTACCTTAATAAAAACATGGTTTGACAGCACTTTAGAATCATTTCCATTGAAAATGATTCTAAAGTGCTGCCAAACCAAGTTTTTATTGAGAAAAATTAAACAAAACAGCAGACGACACATTTTAATTCAGCATTGTAAGGGTTAAGACAATAGCAGACAGCTGTGGAGACATCATCACTTACTGTCTATATTGTTCCATAGAAAATCAATGTTTAATTGCTTTGCCACTGGCAACTATTGCGATTCTTACTTTCACAAATTTAAACGGTATACTTCTCCACTAAACGTTATGCACACATAAACGTATGACGCACCAACTTTCAATGATGTTAACAGAACAATTATCAATATTTAAATAGAACAATTCTGACAAATATTAGGTATTAAATTGAGTTTCTGAGCACTCCTGCAAACTTTTCTGGATCCATGGCAACAAATACAATGTAGTTATAAGGATTTGAAATGTGAAGGTAGAAAAGTAATTACAAAGTACCTCAAATAATAAATGACCCATAATATTTTAATTTATATATTTTTTGTATAATTTTATTGCAAAAACTTAAATATATATGATGAAGTAACATGTTCAAGCAAAGCACAATTTTATTCGCAGTACAATTAGTGTTGTTGTGACATACATGTACATGAATTCTTATAGTCACCGTTAATAGAATGGGAAAATATATGTATAAGTTACATGTAAACTTCCATAATTTCAGAAATTTGACATCGGATTTTCTGCAAACAGTTTGGATTCTAAATTTACTGTTTGCTTATAAAATGTTTTTGAATTGTATTTTTATTTATGTCATTATGTTCTTTAACCCTTTCAACACCACATGCCTGTATAGTGGTATTGGCAAAAAGTGTAGATTCAGATGAGCCGGCTTGTGACGAGCCGTCTCATCAGGATCTGCACTTTTTGCAACTAATTTTCAAAAAAAATTTACAAAAAGTACACCCATTTTATAAATGGACTAGTCTGAAAATCAGTTTGTGATTATTTGTTTGGTCGGAAAATTAACATATCACGGTCCATTTCAGTTATGAGAAGGTTAAACTAACATAGTAACGTCCTGTTACAGCTGTAGGCATACAGCATATTCAAGCGACAGAGAAGCACAGAATTCCACTATAACATGTATATCCAGAGCACGAGTACCACAGCATCCATTGGGTAAACACTTGACTGAACACTAAAGCGTGCTGTATGTCACATGATTTATCACAAAAAGCCGAGAGCTGATTAGAGAGTGGCTCACATTGAAAGTTTGCTGGTTTATATAGGATAACATTACAGAAATCCAATAATCACTTTTGTCTTGAACGTCAGGTTTTCTATGATTAATATCCGATTTGGTTCAGGAGCCAGTGCAATTGGTGACAAGAGAAGCAGTATAGCTGTCAGTTTATTGGTGTTTTATATCCAATAAACACACATGGTATTTCTGTCTATATTGGTGCTATATGTCCAATGAACGCAGATGGTATTTAAGTCTGTATATTGGTGTTTTATAGCCAATGAAAAAAATACAGTATTTCTGTCTGTATATTGGTGGTATATATCCAATGAACACACACAGTATTTCTGTCTGTATTTTGGTGTTTTATATCCAATGAACACACATGGTATTTCTGTCTGTTTATTGGTATTATATGTCCAATGAATGCACACAGTATATCTGTCTGTGTATTGGTGTTATATGTCCAATGAATGCGCATGGTATTTCTGTCCGTTTATTGGTGTTATATGTCCAATGAATGCGCATGGTATTTCTGTCTGTTTATTGGTGTTATATGTCCAATGAATGTGCATGGTATTTCTGTCTGTTTATTGGTGTTATATGTCCAATGAATGCACACAGTATATCTGTGTGTATTGGTGTTATATGTCCAATGAATGCGCATGGTATTTCTGTCTGTTTATTGGTGTTATATGTCCAATGAATGTGCATGGTATTTCTGTCTGTTTATTGGTGTTATATGTCCAGCGAATGCGCATGGTATTTCTGTATGTTTATTGGTGTTATATGTCCAATGAATGTGCATGGTATTTCTGTCTGTTTATTGGTGTTATATGTCCAATGAATGCACACAGTATATCTGTCTGTGTATTGGTGTTATATGTCCAATGAATGCGCATGGTATTTCTGTCTGTTTATTGGTGTTATATGTCCAATGAATGTGCATGGTATTTCTGTCTGTTTATTGGTGTTATATGTCCAGCGAATGCGCATGGTATTTCTATCTGTTTATTGGTGTTATATGTCCAATGAATGTGCATGGTATTTCTGTCTGTTTATTGGTGTTATATGTCCAATGAATGCGCATAGTATTTCTGTCTGTTTATTGGTGTTATATGTCCAATGAATGTGCATGGTATTTCTGTCTGTTTATTGGTGTTATATGTCCAATGAATACACATGGTATTTCTGTCTGTTTATTGGTGTTATATGTCTAATGAATGCACATGGTATTTCTGTCTGTTTATTAGTGTTATATGTCCAATGAATGTGCATGGTATTTCTGTCTGTTTATTGGTGGTATATTTCCAATGAATGCGCATGGTATTTCTGTCTGTTTATTGGTGTTATATGTCCAATGAATACACATGGTATTGCAGTCTGTGTATTGGTGTTATATGTTCTATGAACACACATGGTATTGCGGTTTGTGTATTGGTGTTATATGTTCAATGGACACAAATGGTATTGCGGTCGGTATATTGGTGTTATATGATATGTCCAATGAACACATATGGTATTGCGGTCTGTGTATTGGTGTTATATGTCCAATGGACACAAATGGTATTGCGGTCGGTATATTGGTGTTATATGTCCAATGAACACACATGGTATTGCGGTCTGTGTATTGGTGTTATATGTCCAATGAACACACATGTTATTGTGGTCTGTGTATTGGTATGGACACAACTGGTATTGCGGTCTGTGTATTGGTGTTATATGTCCAATGGACACAAATGGTATTGCGGTCGGTATATTGGTGTTATATGTCCAATGAACACACATGATATTGCGGTCTGTGTATTGGTGTTATATGTCCAATGAACACACATGTTATTGTGGTCTGTGTATTGGTGTTATATGTCCAATGGACACAAATGGTATTGCGGTCTGTGTATTGGTGTTATATGTCCAATGAACACACATGGTATTGTGGTCTGTGTATTGGTGTTATATGTTCTATGAACACACATGGTATTGCGGTCTGTGTATTGGTGTTATATGTTCTATGAACACACATGGTATTGCGGTCTGTGTATTGGTGTTATAAGTCCAATGAACACACATGGTATTGCAGTCTGTGTATTGGTGTTACATGTCCAATGGACACAAATGGTATTGCGGTCGGAATATTGGTGTTACATGTCCAATGAACACACATGTTATTGCGGTCTGTGTATTGGTGTTATATGTTCTATGAACACACACGGTATTGCTGTTTCTGATGGAAATGATTAAAAAATGCTGGCAAACCAGGCTTTTGCCAAGAGATAAGACAAAATATGAAACAACAGCAGACAACAATATTTGGTTCAGTCAGCCATTCGAAGGATTAATGCACAGGAGAAATAGGATCAAATCCTGATACATATGTGCCAGCAACACCAGTTGCATATTCAGGAATGCCGAACTCATGAGAAGAGTAGAATGAAACCTTTGATGAACAAATCTATTTTCTTTAGTTCATCACAAATATATATCTTGTTACTACTCATTTGAACCATCTCAATGAGACGGTTCAAATGAGTGGGAACAACATAGATCTTTATGGATATAACAAAATAATGAGATTTTTTTAACAAAACTGATTGTATCCTTAGACTGAAATGGGTTAATGCTTAATATAAAATTAATTTATTTATATTTCAGGTGAAAAAGTTCACCAGACATCATACTGTGAAGAGCATAATAAAACTTGATCCGGAATGTATTTTTCATGTGTTTTGAACTTTTGTAGTAAATATATGAGCCATAGCTGATACTATTCAATTTCCAAACACTGACTATATGTACTAAGTGCCCATACATGTACAATGTACTGCTATACTGATATATTAACCCTTCGAATGGCAGAAATGAAAATTGTTGTCTACTGTTATTTCAAATTTTATCCGATTTCTCTTTAAGATATGGTTTGGCAGTACTTTAGTGCCAAAGTTCTGCCAAACTATGTTTTTGTAGATAAAAATGGAAAATAAAAAATGTTCAGAAGACCAGGGTATCCAGTTAAGACATACTTACTAACTGATTGAATTTTCTAAGAAAAACACTGGTTCTGACAGACAAGCAATATTTATCTGTCAATATTGGGGCCATTATTGGCAATAATAATACATCTTGGATGCAGTGAACTTCATATAATATGACATCAAATGTCTGCCAATGATCTCCTCACCCATGTATTCTGCTAAATGAAGTTTGCATCTCCGAGAATTAGGAGAATCAGTTGTATTCTGCTATTATGAAGTTTGCCTCTCCGTGACACATACTTCAGCACCTACTTCAGCGCCTACAGCACAATATACACTAACCCAAATTTCAGTCTGTCACACAGGAGCCCTGCGTTACAGACAGAACATAATTATACACCAACATCATCATGGTGGGATAACAGGATATCCACATTTTAAAAAATCTATTGAAATAGATAACATCTCCAAACTAGTATATTGATTGATTGCTATATTTGTTAGTATATTGATTGATTGCTATATGTGTTAGTATATTAATTGATTGCTATATTGGTTGATTGATTGCTATATTTGTTAGTATATTGATTGATTGCTAAATTGATTGATTGAGTACTATATTTGTTAGTATATTAATTGATTGCTACATTGGTTGATTGATTGCTATATTTGTTAGTATATTGATTGATTGCTATATTGGTTGATTGATTGCTATATTTGTTAGTATATTGATTATTGCTTATTGATTAGTATTGATTGATTGCTATTAATGTTGAGTATTTAGTATTATATTGATTAGTATATTGATTGATTGCAATATGGTTGTTAGGTTATAATTTGAATTGATTGCTATATTGGTTTTATTGATTGCTATATATTTAAGTATATTGATTGATTGGCTATATTGGTTGATTTATTGCTTATTATTTGTTAGTTATAATTGATTGATTGCTAATTTGTTAAGTATATTAGATTGATTGCTATATTGGTTGATTAAATTGCTATATTGTTTGATTTGATTGCATATATGGTTTAGAATATTGATTAAATTCTATATGTTTGATTGATTGCTATTTTATTTGGTTAGTTATAAATTGATTGATTGCTATATTGGTTTTTACTTGATTGCTATAGTTGTTAAGTATTGATTTATTGCTATATTTGGTTGAAGGATTACATATTGTTGTTAGGTTATTAATTGATTGATTGCTATATTGTTTAATTAGTGCGATATTTGTTTGTTAGTTAAATTCGAGTGATTGCTATTTGGTTGATATTGATTGCTATATTGTTGTTAGTATATTGGATTGATTGCTAGATTGTTGAATATTGTTAGTATATTGATTGATTGCTATATTGTTGATTGCTATAGTTGATATTGATTGCTTGCATGATTGTAATTTGTTAGTATATTGAATTGATTGCTATATGTTTGTTAGTATATTGATTGATTGCTATATTTGTTAGTATATTGATTGATTGCTATATTGGTTGATTGATTGCTATATTTGTTAGTATATTGATTGATTGCTATTATTAGTTGATTGATTGTATGATTGATTACTATTAGTATATTGATTGATTGCTATATTGTTAGTATATTAGATTATATATTGAATTATTGCTATATTTGTTAGTATATTGATTGATTGCTATATTGATTTGATTGTATATTTGTTGATTGATTGCTATATTTGTGATTGATTGCATTATTTGTTAGTATATTGATTGATTGCTATTAGTATATTATTGATTGCTATATTGGTTGATTGATGATATTTGTTAGTATATGATTGCTTGCTATATTGGTTATTGATTGCTATATTGTATATGATTGCTTGCTATATTGGTAGATTGATTGCTATATTTGTTACTATATTGGTTGATTGATTGCTAGATGTGTTAGTATATTGATTGATTGCTATATTTGTTAGTATATTGACTGATTGCTATACTTGGTTGATTGATTGCTTATGTGTTATATATGATTGATTGCTATATTGGTTGATTGATTGCTATATGTTAATTGATTGCATATTAGTTGATTGATTGCTATATTTGTTAGTATTGATTGAGCTATTTGTTAGTTATTAATGATAGCTATTGGTTGATTGGATTGCATTTGTTAGTATTGATTGATTGCTATATTTGTTAGTATTAATTGATTGTATATTGGTTGATTGATTGCTATATTTGTTAGTATATTGATTGCTTGCTATATTGGTTGATTGATTGCTATATTTGTTAGTATATTGGTTGATTGATTGCTATATGTGTTAGTATATTGATTGATTGCTATATTTGTTAGTATATTGACTGATTGCTATATTGGTTTGATTGATTGCTATATGTTGATATTGATATTGCTATATTTGTTAGTATATTGATTGATTGCTATATTTGTTAGTATATTGACTGATTGCTATACTGGTTGATTGATTGCTATATTTGTTAGTATATTGATTGATTGCTATATTGGTTGATTGATTGCTATATTTGTTAGTATATTGATTGATTGCTATATTTGTTAGTATATTGATTGATTCTATATTGATGATAGTGTTTATATATTGATGATTGCTATACTGGTGATTGATTGCTAAATTAGTATATTGATTGATTGCTATATTGGTTGATTGATTGCTATATGTGTTAGTATATTGATTGATTGCTATATTGGTTGATTGATTGCTATATTTGTTAGTATATTGATTGATTGCTATATTTGTTAGTATATTGATTGATTGATATATTGGTTGATTGATTGCTATATTTGTTAGTATATTGATTGATTGCTATATTTGTTAGTATATTGATTGATTGCTATATTGATTGATTGCTATATTTGTTAGTATATTGACTGATTGCTATATTGGTTGATTGATTGCTATATTTGTTAGTATATTGATTGATTGCTATATTTGTTAGTATATTGATTGCTATATTGGTTGATTGATTGCTATATTTGTTAGTATATTGATTGATTGCTATATTGGTTGATTGATTGTTATATTTGTTAGTATATTGATTGATTGCTATATTGGTTGATTGATTACTATATTTGTTAGTATATTGATTGATTGCTATATTGGTTGATTGATTGTTATATTTGTTAGTATATTGATTGATTGCTATATTGGTTGATTGATTGCTATATTTGTTAGTATATTGATTGATTGCTATATTGGTTGATTGATTGCTATATTTGTTAGTATATTGATTGATTGCTATATTGGTTGATTGATTGTATAATTGTTATATATTAATTGATTGTTATATTGGTTGATTGATTGCTATATTTGTTAGTATATTGATCGATTGCTATATTGGTTGATTGCTATAATGGTTGATTGATCAATTGATTAACAGATTGATTCATTGTGGTATTAATTCAGCAACAGCAGAATATAAACACCCATAGAAACACCCATAGAGTTATCATCGCTTACTAATGCACATTCTCAGACATGTTCACACTAGTAGCAGACAGCACATGATGCCAGACTGGCGTACATGCTGAAAATAACTATTGTCCACAATGAAGCATTGAATGACCAGCGATTGCTGGTTTGAATAGGGGTGATTTTGCACATACATACAATGTACTGTAGTGTTTCACCAGCACATAGTGATGTCTCGTGACGTCAGGCTGTCCCTCTTGAACATACCGTGATTGTCTCACTTACATACGAGACACGCCATGTGATTTTGTACCTAAGAACATGTGCGATTTTTCATGAAAAATAATTACAGAAACTGTGATTTTTTTCTGTAAATATGGTAAATTCTGCAAATATTTTTCATGGAATGTATGATGTATGAGCCGCTGGTTGAGAAGACGTTTGTGACCAGTGTAGCTCCAGATCAGCCAGCACATCCGCACAGTCTATATCCACAGGTGGAAGACTCGGACCTATGACACCAAAAAAATGCCTATTAAAACAAGAGGGCCATGATGGCCCTAATTCGCTCACCTGACTCCATGAACACCAGAGGAGAATGTGACATTGAGTTCATGTGTTTTAAAAAAATTATGCTATTTTTAGATGGCGGTCATCTTGGATTAAGCGATGACTGTCATTTTACCAAATCTGAAAATGCTTCACCCAAGGATCTTAACTTCCTATGAAGTTTGGCCAGCATCGGCCATGTGGTTCCTGAGAAAAAGACGTTCAAAATCTTGAATAAATGGACCTTTTGGTGGCCATCATGGATGACATAATCATCCGATTTCGACAAATATTGCACCAGAGCAATCGCCTCATCGATACCTTCAATTTGATATATGGCATGAGCATATTCGGTCAAAAATAAAATTTGACCCCACGGGCCATGCCCATTTTTGACCCCGGGGTCACCATTTTCACAACTTTGAAAGAGCATTGTAAATCGATCATTCCTACCAATTTTAGTCGAAATCCGGCCAGCAGTTCATGAGAAGAAGATTTTTTAAGAATTTATGCTATTTTTAGACGGCGGCCATCTTGGATTAGTAATGACCTCCATTTTAACAAATCTGAAAAGGGTTCACCCATGGACCATAACTTTTAAGTTTGGCTACCATGGGCCAAGCGGTTCATGTGAAGAAGAATTTTGAAATCTCTAATAAAAGAACGCCTTTTGACATTTCGGCGGCCATCTTGGATGACATAACAATCCGATTTCGACAAAAAATGTACCAGAGTGATCGCCTGATTGATACGTTCATTTTGATATATAACATGACCATATTCGGTCAAAAATAAAATTTGACCCCACGGGCCTCGCCCATTTTTGACCCCGGGGTCACCATTTTAACAACTTTGAAAGAGCATTGTACATCGATCATTCCTACCAAGTTTCGTCGAAATCATGCTAGCGGTTCATGAGAAGAAGATTTTTTAAGAATTTATGCTATTTTTAGACGGCGGCCATCTTGGATTAGCGATGACCTCCATTTTAACAAATCTGAAAAGGCTTCACCCATGGACCATAACTTTTAAGTTTCGCTACCATGGGCCAAGCGGTTCATGTGAAGAAGAATTTTGAAATCTGTAATAAAAGAACGATCTTTTGACCTTTCGGTGGCCATCTTGGATGACATAACAATCCGAATTCGACAAAAAAATTCACCAGAGTGATCGCCTCATTGATACCTTCAATTTGATATATGTCATGACTATATTCAGTCAAAAATAAAATTTGACCCCAATTTGACACCATGGGCCACGCCCATTTTTGACCCCGGGGTCACCATTTTAACAACTTTGAAAGAGCAATGTACATCGATCATTCCTACCAAGTTTTGTCGAAATCCGGTTGGCGGTTCTTGAGAGGAAGATTTTTGAAGAATTTGTGCTATTTTTAGACGGCGGCCATCTTGGATTATGTAATGACGTCATTTTAACAATTTTGTAATCCCCCTATCTAAGGACCATGACCATGAAGTTTGGTGACTATAGACCCAATGGTTACCGAGGAGAAGATGTTTGAAAATGTTCACGGACGACGGACGACGACGGACGACGGACACATTGCGGTAACAATAGCTCACATGAGCTTCGCTCAGGTGAGCTAAAAATCCCATTAATGGGATTTTTAAAATTAATGGGATTTTTTTAATAGGCATTTTTTTGGTGTCATATATAGGTCCGAGTCTTCCACCTGTGAGTCTATCTGGATGTCCTGTATACTTCAGTCGTACAGGCATGCTTACTCCCATCAGCCAAAGGATTACACCCGATGCATCTGTGGAGGTGTACATGTATGTAGTTATTGAACCCTTTCAACACCACATGGCTGTATAAAAGTGATACTGGCAAATAGTGTAGATCTAGATGAGCCGGTTAATGGTATTTAACGACTTTCAACAGCTAAGGTCACTTTAGGCCAGGTTAACTGGGTGGAATCCCATATTTGCTGCTTGTGGAAGTGTAAATAATGATCTATAAGTTACAGAAAATGTAAAAGTAATCCGCATTATCTGAGATTATCAACTAAGAATGACCAGGACCTGTATTTCTTGTAAATATTATAAAGTCCCTTTTATCAATCGACAAACGAATGATACCACTCGTGGCTCCTGACGTCAAAGCAGAACCCTAATGCGGGAACAAACACTGGGCCAATATCAAGGCCGCACACGAATGTTGTTAACCCTTTCAACACTAAATAACTGGAATAGACTGTGCATGTTAACTTATGGACCAATCCAATTGTCACAAAATCATTTTAAAAGACTAGTCCATTTATAAGAAGGTCACGTAAAAAATTTGAAAATTACTTGCAAAAAATGCAGATCCTGATGAGACGGCTCGTTACGAGCCGGCTCTTCGGGATCTACACTGTTTGCAAACACTTCTAAAGAGGTCTGTAGTGTTGAAAGGGTTCACCAATGTCTTCTAAAGAACTTACAAGGGCTTGGTCATATTAAACAAGTGGTATTCATTTCTGGACTCGGAGACTAATGGTTTGTTCGTGTCACCGTGGCGGGACCCGTGTCTCCCGATGGCTACTCCAGCATGTCCAATAGCGAGATTGTATGATGTCCTGTATTGATTGAGTGTTCTAGGTCACCCGGAATGGCCTACCAGACTAGACAATATTGTCCAATTAGGTAAAATTGTGTTTGGTGCTATACCTCCATATGGCTCGTATCCCTGTCTCTCACTACATTCTGGGACAGTGCTATAAAACGTTATGACAATGCACTTCGCTCTTAAGCTGGAAATCAGAAAGTTTGATTGGTCGAGACTGAGAAAAACTCAGTCTTGGCCAATCACACTGTCAGATTTTGAGTACGAGTATGAAGGTGAGTGAGCATGATCAGACAGATTATATAAGCAGAGTCCCAGAAGATATGTACATGTATACCATATGCCAATGTAAAATTGTAAATAGCATTCTTTTCGCCTTGAAAAGTGAAAGTGAATGGGTTTAACATTCCAGCAACATCTAAGGTCCTATAGAGACAGGACCAGCATTTTTAAAGTCTCATGCGACAAACCAGTGGGATGGAATAAGTATTTTTTATGCCTAGGGTGCAGATTGAACTCACAACCTCTGGTACTGAAGTCCAATGCCATATCACCTAGACCACGACCTATCCTTTTTTCACTGAAAGTAATGAAGGATCGTAGCTAGTGATTTCCCTTTACAAATCTATTTATAGCTATTCGGTTCTATACTGTATTTCAGCGTTTATTACTTACCGAAAATCACAAATGAATAGTTTTGCGAACAGAGTATACCCAGATCAGACTTATTAATGTTATTGCAATCAGTGTAGACTCAGATCAGACTGCACATATGTGCAGTCTGATCCGAGTCTACACTGATTGCAATACATTAATAAGTGTGAAAATATGAATCTGGCAAATAATGCAGTCCTGGATCATAGTATGTAGATACATAGCATGATCTGGATCAACACTCGTCAAAACCACTAGAATAATTCCATTTCACAACAATGCCCACTACATTCACCCTTGTTACAAGTATTCATGCCCTAAATTATACAATTTGGACCGGATTTCTATAAATAAATTTAAAGGGAGATAACTAGCTATGATCCCCCATTGACATGACCAGCAATTGAACTGTATATCACACCCTATATTAGTGCATATTTTCACCTCTATATGTTGCAATGAGACTTCAAACATTCTCACACCAGCTAAACATCAAACTCATTTCAGGTTTGTGCCATCATATATTTCCCTCAGATTGGTAGCTAGGCTGAACCCGAGACCCTGAGGCTAACACTATAATGACCATTGCTTTTGAACATCCACTATACAAACTATAAAGTTATAGTGAGCAGGCATAGTTTTGTCCACTGGCGATTCTGGAGCACGAGGGGTCACAATGTCACATGAGGAACCACAATGTGGCAATTTATGGAAATACAAAACAAATATTCTGATTATTTCATATCGGTATAAAAGTATTTCTAAAGAAATTGGGTACCATAACTATTGTTACATGGAGTTCATTATCAAAGGCTTGTGTTACATCCATTATTATTAGCCGATCTATTTATAGATCGGCTAATATGTTGGTTATCCATCGAATTCTGAAAAAGTTTGTAGCAACCCTTTTCTCCGCTATTCGGTAATCTACGAACGCGAATTTTTCTGCATCACTTCCAAATTGCATCAACCGATAAAGTTTGCATTTTTGGCAATTATCTCCGTTTAAAACTTTACTTATAGCCAAATAACACAATTTTGAATACTTAATGAGCTGAACGCCTGAAGAGATTTAACCCGGAAGTTATTGTTGTTGAAGTCCATAGTTGGCTCTAATGGCCATATACGCCAACATACGCCGATTATTTGGCTAATTTAAAGCTTTTATTTATTAAACAGAACAAGTTTCAGCCATGTATAATCGCGTAAAATGTGTTTATTCGGCTAATTTATAATCGACCTCTGCTCAAAATCTCCTTACTAGTAACCCCAGCATTTTCGGGTTTATACCAGCATCTCGGGTTTATCCCATTGGATCGCGTATGCGCGTCATTTGACGCTAGTTAATATTCACAAAATTTTCCACCAATCAAAACGAAGAATTGCCCTTCATAGCCAACTTTGATTTGTTTACGTATCATGCAGGGATGGCAGGGATGCATCCAGCACGCGCGATTGCGGCAATTCCCCTTAATTATTGTCAATGCCGCAAATTATTGATTGTCTTGCGCCCGACATCGCGCAAAAAATCACGGATGGGGCACATTAGGCCAATCTGGGCATGTGCCTGAATACGCAGGAGCTTGCGTCTATTTTTAGATGACACTGTAACCGCTAGATATATATAGCCCTGGTAGCTACGCCCACTCGCATGCTGCCACAGAATTCAGACAAACACACACACAGTGACTACAACTTTGTGTATTGCGGAGTGTAATTTGTAGATAAATAGAGCATACAGTACAGGTGTTACGCTGGAATATTTCGCAACATAATGGTGACAACAAAACATTGCTGCTATGGCATTGCTGCTATTGGATGGATTTGGGAACGGGTTTCCAAAACCTGCACAAAATCGAGAAAAATGTCAACGCTGGGTACAGAACTGTGGTCGAAAATAGTTTACCATTGACAATGTTACCAGAGACACCTACATATGTTCGATGCACTTTACCCTGATTTGATCGGCTAATAACATCATGCTCTGCATGACTTTTCATATTACTTGTTCAAATATAAATATTGAATCATTTCAAATGTGTATATATTAAACATATATTTTACATCAACATCATCTAGAATGTACATGTTTTTAAATCATGTGTATTGATGTACAGTGGAACCTCTCTAAACCGATGTCCGGTTTAGAGAGGTTCCACTGTAAATCAGGCATATGACCACTCCAATACGCTCGTTCATGTTTTGTGATCGCTTACAGACAGCACCATCAGAGTTAAATGACAATGAAACGCATCAAAGTTACTCACACATAAGTCTGCACGGTGTCCGGTTTAGAGAGGTTCCACTGTAAATCAGGCAAATGACCACTCCAATACACTCGTTCGTGTTTTGTGATCGCTTACAGACGGCACCATCGGAGTTACATGACAATGAAACGCGTCAAAGTTACTCACACATAAGTGTGCACGGTGTCCGGTTTAGTGAGGTTCCACTGTACATGTCCAACATGGAGAAACACAACGTTGAAGCAACACGTTGAATTGCTTCATAAATATTCATGAAGTCTCCAGCAGGCAATTAATTACAGCGATTAAACAATTACTCCAGGCTAACTGGGACACCACGGGACAGTTGTCCCAATATATGGGCTCGTCTCTGGACTTGCCTCCCCTTATCTCGTTGCCGCATTTCATGAATACTGATTTGGAAAATTATCCATATTTTCCGAAATTGATGTTGAAAGTTCACGTAAATTTCAGAGCTCATGCGGAATGAAATTCCGCATGAGCTCTGAAAGTTATGTCAACTTTGACGTCATTTACAGACATATTTGAATATTTGCGAAATCAATATACATGTAGGTGAATAATGGCGATGCCGGGAGCTAATACTAGAGTCCGACCCGTATCACTCACCCACAATCACTATATGAGCAGCTTTCTTATTGTGTCCTGGGACCAGTGGAAGTGTCTTGGGATGCCTACATTGGACTGTATTCAACAGTTGATTGATTGATTGATTGATTGATTGATTGATTGATTGATTGATTGATTGACATTTACAAATCTCGTTTTTCCACCAAGGCAATGAATATATAGTGTATCATAGGTCAATATATACCAGAATGTATGGAACTCATGCCTCCATGAAGTATGATAAAAAAAAAACAACACCCTAGTGCCCACCCTAAGTCTTAGTCTGTCATACATGGCTGTGGCTGGAAAAATCAGGCTTATGACTTTTGCAGCCAGTGTAGATCCAGAGCAGTGTGTGCATCCACACAGTCTGGTCAGGCTCTGCACTATCACAAATGCCGTACGCCCCATATCTCCAGTCACAGCCACAATATAATTATTGGCATTTTTTTTGCTTTACACCTAGGAAAGGGCCATATACCGCAATGAACGGTTTATTTGATTAATATCGTATCAGGTTGCTGAACAAGCAATTCCGGCATTGATTCAATTATACTTCAATATTGGGTCGACATGAACACCACCTGGTTATGTCAGCCAATCCATCAACCTTTTATCATGGAATATGATGATAAGCGGGGAAAAAAACAATTGATCGAGGCATTTTTTACTTAACCCATTTCATGTGGGGATATTGATTCTGAGGTACCAAAATTTACCAGCTTTTTTAGTTTCTATTGTATTTATTTCTCAATTAAGATATATGTTGTTACCACTCAGTTTAACCGTCTCTGCGAGACGGTTCAACTGAGTGGTGACAACATATACATTAGGTAAGAATTAAGACAAGAATTCCGCGGAATCAAATGTCTCGCCTTGTTCCGCCTTGACCTTGACCCTGGGGCCTTGACCTTGGGGCCCCTAGAATAGTCCTATATGCATCTACATATCATAGTAAAGGTATGTATAAAGTTTGATGACTGTAGCTGATAAGGTGTTGAAGTAATGACCGTAACACGAAAACTTAACATTGAATGATGACGCCGCCGCCGACGCTGATGCTGCCGCCGACTCCGGAAAAGCAAAACCTATATCTCACTTTCCGCTTTCGCGGGCGAGACAAAAACTAATCAGTTTACATAGGAAAAGATGTGCATCTTCAGCATAAAATGGAAACACAAATGTCTAAAGAGCTACATATTTCGATTTCACTTGTATTCCAATTTTTCGGGAATAAACGCATGTTGTCATATAACTTTTGAATTATGTCACAAAGATGATTCAAATGATGTTTCACAGACAACACATACTTTTAGCAGAAATAAAAATAAAATATTTTGCATTCCCGTGAGCTAAACCATCTCCAAAATCAAAATTGGGAAAACTGTACATTTTTCTACATTTTTTTCGTGAAATTTACCGCTATGTATAATAGCCAAAAATGTGTTTGTTAGAAACAGCAAGTAGGGTATATTCCCACTCAGTTTTGTTAAGAATAATAACACAATATGCATTCGTGGAAATTTGATTCCGGGGAGAAACTTGATTCATGTTTACTGAATTATTAACTGGATGGCACAATGTTGGTTTACAATTGCTTCAGATCAATTTGATGACAGAAACAAGCTGGAGGCCATCTGTACTGGCAATACTGAACTATGTCATGTTACGGAGGATAGTCTACCTCATGAGCACATGCTATTTAGGTGCTATGTTAGTTGCGAACGGTAACTCTTTCAATCTACTCCCATACTGTCCATGCGAACAGTAACTCTTGCAATCTACTCCCGTACCGTCCGTAGCTGGTACGGGAGTAGATTGCAAGAGTGCTATGTCTAACCTACATTTTCCTACTTATTACAATTGATATAAACATCATTAGGGAGGGCTGTAACTAATGTTGATATAACTTGTAGATTTAAATTTGTAGAAGACTTAGCCCCTTCTTCCACCGACCCCTTCAATTGCTCCAGAGATATTTAGGAAACTGTACGTCGAAAGTAAAAGTGAATGGGTTAAAGGTATGTGCCCTCTTAGTAGGCGCAACATGTTCTTTATATCAGAGACATCATCTGGGACATCTTCTGGCAAAGTAAACTTTCATTCACCATTACCCCACGTATTGATTGGCATTATTATACATTTTATATCAGACGTAAATTTCCACACTGATATCTGGGGCGATAACTGTTTTTCCTTAAAATGTTAACAGACATTACTATTTATTTTCTGTATTTACTTTTTAATGTGCAATGATAATACTGTATAATCTGTCGAAAATATTATTTTTTCAGGTGACGCATTTAATTAGTATACCGTAAATAATTAAAAAATATGCCTCATACCTGATACCACTATCAGTAAAATAAATATTACTAAATGATTATATCTGAAAATTGAAAATTGTAATTTTTAGAACTGGTGGAATAGTGACACAATTTTATACATATTTAATTCCTATAAAGAACATTTTGTGCCTACTGAGTGGGCATGTATTAATTAACAACAGCTAGAGTCATATAGAGACGGGACCACAGTTTCAAATCTCATCCGACAGATCAGTGGGATGGAAATATTATGAAAGTATGTTTGATGCCCTAGGCGAGGTTTGAACCCACAACCTCAAGATTGGAAGTCAGGCCACAATCCATCCCGAAAATGTATGTCGAAGCAACCCATGTACCACTTACAGCGTCAATACCACCCTGTGTTATAATGGATTAATAGTAATAGGTCATGTTTTTTAGCAATATAATTTCTCCCCAAATTAATAAATTATGACATTTGGCTTATAATCCATGTAAATGTGAAAAACATGATTTTTGCTAACATACGTACATTTTCAGCTGTATTTTCACAAACTTTATTGAATGTCCATCAATACAAACATGATGTATAAGGACGGATTGTAAATAATAAGTTGACCATTTAATGTAGACCACCAACAAATTGGTGTTAATAAAATCATACAGACAGACATACATCAAACTGCCGAGGTCCAGGTGGCCATTTCACTAAACTTTGTATGACTAAAATGTTCGTAAGTGCAAATTTAGGATCGTCTGGAAGTTTCATATTGATGAATTTACATTTATTGAGCATAGGCTCAATAAATGTAAATCCATCAATTGAAAAGGCTGCATATGCAGCGCAGCCTATGCTCAATAAATGTAAATCAAATAATTGTTTACAAGAAAACATTGTTAATGGGAATTTTGCACTTACGACCATTTTAGTCATACAAAGTTTAGTGACACATCCGTCCACCAGTAGCCGATTTCATCAAAATTGCAAAGTATACTTTACTAGCAAAGTCTACTTTGAGGGAGAAATCATTTATTTTTCCTGAAATGCATTATTTCATATAGAACTAACAAATGCATATATTTCATGATTAAAAGTATGCAGAATTATTATACTGAATTTATTACATTATCACAGCCAAATTGGCTGTGATAATGTAATAAATTCAGTATAATAAAAACTAATAAATTTATCATAAAACTGAAAATTTCTCCCTCAAAGTATACTTTGCTACTAAAGTATACTTTGCAATATTGATGAAATAGGCTACAGATGTCAATGTTTGATACAAGGAGAAAGTAGATCTCAGAAAAACAATTTACAACGACCCTATATGGGAGAATGTTTTCTATGATGACATCAGTGATGAGACATTTTCATCAATAAAAAGAAATAATGGTCACTATATATATTTCCCATTCCTTATACATAATTACACAAACAGATACCATCTGTGGTCAAATTTGTTATTTTTGCGTCAAAATTATTTTTATATAAATTTAAAAAACAAGGTTTCACTGTAGCGAGGTTTCACTGTATGTGTTTCCTATAATAAATTGTGTCCGCATATTCAGGGTTATTACAGCAAAAATAAAATATTTATTATTTTTGTCATGATCATTATGTTTTGTCAGCTATTGGTGAACACAGAATGGACTCTACTCACTCACCTTATAGAGCTTGATCTCTGTCGTGTAGATATCATGGATCAAACCCGGCTCCATCTGCTGCACTCGGGCCATCTAGAGAACACCACTGTCCCAAGGCCACAACACTATTCTTCATGCCCACATGCATATACTGCTACTATGCCATTGCCAGTGCTCCAGTCTCGTCAAAATTATTTTGTTTCAAATGATCACTTCACTCCATAATTTCTTGTTAACATTCCAAGTCGGTAGAGAATTTTTTGTTGGATAAGGAGTATATTTCCTCAATATACAATCCCCAATGTTATGATATACTAATTGTTCTTGGCATCAAACAATAAGTGTTATCTTATAAGGTTCATATAGATGATTTGAGATGACTTCAAACTTGGAGAACGTAGATCAGTTTTGTGTTAAATAGTTATAATTGTAAATTTCTGTCTAGAAAAGCAATCACTTGATATGATGTTGTAAACAGATTAAAAAAAAAAGCAGGTTTCTTTTATAAAAAACATGAAACAAAATAGGAGATAATAAGAGAAGTTGATGCACATTTAATTACCTCAAACTGATACCACTAACTACCGAGGTAAGACAAATGTATCACATCTAATAATGTCATATTAATTTTCACTTCAGTAGCCTATTTCACCAACATTGCAAAGTATACTTTTCTAGCAAAGTATACTTTTGAGGGAGAAATTTTCAATTTTAGGATAAATTTATTAATTTTTATTATACTGAATTTATTACATTATCACAGCCAATTTGGCTGTGATAATGTAATAAATTCAGTATAATAATTCTGCATACTTTTAATCATGAAATATATGCATTTGTTAGTTCTATATGAAATAATGCATTTCAGGAAAAATAAATGATTACTTTGCTGGAAAAGTATACTTTGCAATGTTGGTGAAATAGGCTACTGAACAAGCACAATTATCATTAGAACTTAATTGAAATGTTACCAACTTGCATACAAAGTATGAATTAACTCTTCAATAAATAACTTCTTCAGAATATTATTTCCATATTAACTTATACAATGAAAGTCCATCAGATGACAGTCCAAAGTTTATTCCATAAACTTAAGCACAAAGTAGACGAAAAACTAACCAATACAACAGGCCACAATGTGTCTACCGGTAATTAAAACATTGAATTATAAAATAAGAAAAAGAAGACATTTGTATATTTGAATATTACCAAAGCATCCAAATTAAGCGATCATTGCGTTACACCTGCAGAGATGAGGAATGGATGTAAGAAAGTTACTGGTGACTTCTTTAACCACAGGAGACAACAGTAGTAAGGTTATACACGGACTGTCAATTACATCAAATAATTACATGATATACGAGCCACCGGTCGAGAAAATGTACCTTACAACAATGTAACTTTAGATGACATTTTACGTTTCCCGCATTCTAAGGGTTAACTCAGAATCTTAGTTTTGTTGGTGGCAGGCAGAATAGCTCACTGACGGGACAGCGAACAGCATATGCCCTGATCAGACTGCGCGAATGCGAGGTCCCCAGGGTGTCCGGCTTAGAGAAGTTTCACTGTAAATCAGGCATTTCATCATTCTGAGTCAATTATTAGTTGTGTGCTATGCGATCACGAACAGACATTATCACTGTAGGTAAATGACCCAGAAACACATAAAAAATAAGACCACAGGTGTTTTATTGGTGTCCGATTTAACGAGGTTCCACTGTATTAGTGTAATACTGTTTAATTTGAGGCTATCAGTAGACTTACAGTCATTTCTCCCACTTAACGATACCGGACGTAATTAAACTGGTTGTTATCGCCATATGAATTAATGGTGGATATTCTGTACCTTGGTCAAACTACATCAGTTGAGTGACCAGCTATCTGCGTGACAAGAAACCAAATATGATTCATATTCAAGCTTGGCAATAACTTCATTACCGTATATGAGTGATTGCACTTGGAAAGTAAACAACCACAAAGTGCAGCAACCCTCAACCCTTGAAAGGTGGGAACCGAAAATTGTCGTCTGCTGTTGTCATATTTTCTCTTTTTTCCCCCCAAAAAAAACATGGTTTTCTATTTATTTATAAAAAAAACATGGTTTTCTATTTTTTCTAAAAAAAAAACCATGGTTTGACAGCACTTTAGAATCATTTCCACCGGAAATGATTCTAAAGTGCTGCCAAGCCATGTTTTTTGTTGAGAAAACTGGAAATTAAAAAATAAACAGCAGACGACAAAATTTAATTCAGCATTGTAAGGGTTAAGTCCTGCCTACCCTCTTATTGACACATTTAGTGTATATGTTCTAAGAATTTTTCTGCCACAAAATCGTATGAAAATCAGTTCAATGCGACTTATTTCTGTAAATAGTTTGCACTGTAATGCAGATATATGTGGCTGTGTAGAGAAATGGGGCTTATGGGTTTTGCGACAAGTGTAGATCCAGATCAGTCAGGATATCCACTATGCGCCATTCTGTGAATGAAACATCTGTCATGCTTCTAACAAGTAATATAGATTGTTATCAAGCTATATTACAGTGTGATATTTGATCAGAGGCTACACTGCTCACAAGTCCATTTCTGCAGTCAAAGCCGCAAATGAACATTCAAAGACATGCTTGTGTTTTGTAATCCTGAACAGACATTATCATTAGAGACAAATTACATTGAAACCAATCAAATAAAACAACTGAAATTGTAATGTAGACTGTAATGTTAGATAGGTCACTATGTTATAAGATTTAACCCTTTCACCCCTAAGTAACTGGAATAGATTTTGATATGCTAATTTTGAAACCAATCCAATTGTCATAAAATGATTTTCAGACTAGTCCATTTATGAAAAAGAGGGTGTTAGCATTCTCAAACATATGAAAATGACTTGCAAAAAGTGCAGATCCTGATGAGACGGCTCGTCACGAGCCGGCTCATCTGGATCTACACTTTTTGCCAATACCACTATACATGCATGTGACGTTGAAATGCTTAAAGAGGTTCAACTGTAATTCAGTTTCTACACACTCCAGTGCATGTATGCACACCTTGCAATCATGAACACCCGTTATTATTATTAAATTACAGTGAAACCCATCAAAATGAAACAACTTTGTTTAGTTAGCAAGATTCGATTGTAAATCGATGGAGTGGTATAGACGGAGCACATTTCCCCCTGTGAATGGACCACCATACACGGTGGAACCATTTAATCATAATTCCCAATTACGCTGTAAGGGGAGACTAACGCAGCCCGGAGATAACAATCCCCTGTACGTATGACAGGCAATATTTATTTAACAGCGCCCGCCAGTCGTGGTTCCAGATAAACACCTTGACCTCGCAGTAATTCGGACACTGTGGAATCCGGCCTTATGGCATCTATAGCCGGTGTAGACCATGATCAGGTTGTATATATGGCTGTCGCTGAATGGGGATTATAGGATTTGTGACCAGTGTAACTCCTGATGAAACAGCACACTCTTGTAGCCTGACAATGATATATAAGAAGACAGTTGCTTGAATAGCGAACAGTGCAGATGCTGATCAGACTGTGCTGATGCACAGGCTGATCATGATCTACACTGGTCGTAGAACACGTAAGTCCATTTCTTCAGTCACAGCCTATATCTGTGATTGAAGAAGTGAGGTTAATGACATTTGCAACCAGCCTTAGATTCCTGATCTGTTAGCCTACACCTTTAGTAAACTACTTATTAGAATCATGTCGCAAGTTCGCTGTCTGAATGGTGACCAGTACAGAGCCTGATCAGACTGTGTGGATGCACAGTCTGATCTGGGTCAAAACTGGTCACAAAGATCAGAAGTCTAATTTATCCATATCAAGTCTATAAGGTGCAAGAAACTACCCACTGCAGACATATGGAGAAATTAACAGATAAATTTAAAACTGCATGTCAGAATGGATTGGTCAGACATAGCAGAAAATACGGATATGTAAATTTTTTTTTTAAATTATACGGTTCATTTTACCCCCTCATTATTTTATACAAATCTGGTGTGATCACGGACAACCTGTTTACCTGCTTTTTCTCATGAAAAATCACATTGATTTATAAATGAGAGACAAATATAGGACCCACGACATGTTTATTGAGGTCACTTGAACTGGTGGCATTAATCAGATTCCCAATACTTAACAATTACCAGAGATACTGATGCAAGGTGGTCAAAATGTTTTGATTATACAGTGAAACTTATCTAAACTGGACATCCTGGGGACCAGCTTAAACAGGTTTCACTGTATTTTTCAGGCATTTATGCTCTTAAATATATGTGTGTGCTTTACAATCATGAACATAAATTATCACTATACGTAAATTACAATGAAACAAATTGAAATTAAAAACACTGAGTCCAATTTAGAGATGTTCGACATAAGTACTATAATACTAAAATTAATCATATTTTTTTCTATCACTCCTTCTGTAGCGAAAATAGCATATCAAATTTGGAGGAATAGGCGGCATGTACAACAAGACAGAAACCAGTATCCTATTTCACCAACATGGCAAAGTATACTTATCTAGCAAAGTATACTTTGATGGAGAAATTTTCAATTTAAGGATAAATTTATTAATTTTTATTATACTGAATTTATTACATTATCACAGCCATTTTGGCTGTGATAATGTAATAAATTCAGTATAATAATTCTGCATACTTTTAATCATCAAATATATGCAGTGGTTAGTTCTATATGAAATAATGCATTTCAGGAAAAATAAATGATTACTCCCTCAAAGTATACCTTGCTAGATAAGT
The DNA here is from genome assembly GCA_029237695.1 of Conchocele bisecta. Classification (NCBI taxonomy): domain Eukaryota; kingdom Metazoa; phylum Mollusca; class Bivalvia; order Lucinida; family Thyasiridae; genus Conchocele; species Conchocele bisecta. The sequence goes on along the minus strand of CM055265.1, from coordinate 201,500,157 downwards.
ATACTTTGCAATGTTGGTGAAATTGGCTACAGCAGTGTTTTAACCATGGCCACTTTCTACCTGTTTGACCTTAATTGTCTCCCATGCTTACATCAAAGAGCACCTGTTCTTCTTCAACCAACATTGCAATACGTGTAGCTATCTCACAATATGTGTATGGAACCACACACACTGCCAAACACACAACTGGTGTATGATATGAGAAAATACATCCAATTCCTGAAATGATCAGTGACTTTCGTAAATACCGTATAGCATACAGGCAATTCCTAACTCAATATTCAACAACAAGCAATATTGTCGAATGTCACATCCAGTAATTTCAATCTTAGAATGTGGGAAATGAAAATTGTATTCTCATTCTGTTTTATATTTTGTCTTCTTTCTCAATAAAAACATGGTGTGAGCACTTTAGAATCATTTCAATTGGAAATTATTCTCAAGTGTACGATGTTTTTGACGAGATAAAAGGAAAATACAAAACTCAACATTATCAGAGCTACATAAAACATTCTGAGCATGTTGTCGTACATTTTTATGGTGCAGTTTTATTGGTGCAGCCTGAGCTAGCTCAGACTCTGGCAATGGAACTACTTTTTGTGCTTGAAATTCAAGTTAGAAATGGAGCATATGCTATACAGAATTTACAAAAGTGTCTAGGTGATTATGTCAAAAGATATGTGCCTGACTGCATGGATGTGCATGTTGAGATCTGGGTCTACATTGGTCCCACGTGGCTTTATGAGATTTCCGACTAAGATAATAACCAGATGGCCGCGGCCCGCATGTCGAGCCCACTGAGGCATTTGACCTTGACCTTGGTCACAGGGGCCGCATGAGTGGGACACAGCATGAATATATGGATGATGACTAATAAGCATATGAAGTTTCAAGTCAATGTGACTTAGTACTACAGAGATATAAAAACTTTAACGCAGATTTCGGACGGACGGACACACGGACGCACGCACGGACGTTCCTACAAATGGATACTTATGTGGCTAACCCTAACCTTTTCCTTTGTTCTGTAGCCACATAAACCCATTTTAAGCCACATAAAATCACGGAAAATAGAATATTACATAACCTATTGTTCTCCTAGCCACATATGTATCCATTTGTAAGCTCGGACGGACGCACGCACACACGGACACACAGACACCTGGACGTCATTGTGATCACTATGTCTCGCTTTCCGCAAGTGGGCTCGACAAAAAACACGCTCCTGTAGCGATCTATATTTGTTAGCAGCATGACAGGTATTTTATTGATGGAATGGTGAACAGTGCAGATCCTGATCAGGCTGTGCGGATGCACAGCTTGATCTGGATCTACACTGATAACAAAACTCCTAATCCCAATTTCTCGAGTCACAGAGACATACATAGATAACCCATATATAACTTATACGCTCCTAACTACTAGTATGAACAGTGGCACATTCAACTTACATAGCCAACATATGCAGCAAATGTATAATTAAATGTAATTACAAACCAAACCTCTTCTCACCATGTCATTGTATGGAGCACCGTAGTGGACATGGATTTTTTTTTATTAATTCGTTCCCACGAATTGTACTTAACTTGTTAATACATATCTCGTTTCTTAAATCAGTAAACTTTTTTAATACCAGATGGCCGAGGCCCGCATGTCGAGCCCGCCGAGGCATTTGATGGTCTCAGATTGTATTTATTTGAAGTTTGAATTAAGGGTTAACACAAATTTTAAATTCATTAGACCTTGAGCATGTAGGCCGGCCGCATGTGTGGGCTATAGAATGAAAATATGGCTGATGTTAAAGAATTCTTTGAAGTTGGAAGTAAATCGGAGCCAGTGTTGTGGAGATATAAGGTATGTAAAAACTTTAACACAAATTTCAAAGTCATTTGACCTTGACCTTGGGCATGTGGACCACATGGGCAGGCTATAGAATGAAAATATGGATGATGAAAAGGCAGTATTGGAAATTTGAAGTAAATTGGACAAAAAAATTTGTGGAGATATAAGGTATGTAAAAACTTTAAAGCAGATTTTATAATAGCAAACTTTTTAGACCTTGACCGATGGATGATGACCAATAAGAATACAAAGTTTCAAGCAATTCTGACTTACGGTTACAGAGATAGTAGGTATCTGAAAACTTTAACCCAAACTTTTAAGTCATTTGACCGTGACCTTGGGGCAAAGGAGCTGCACGAGATATATGGATGATAGCTAATAAGCATTTGAAGTTTCAAGTCAATGTGACTTAGAACTGCAGAGATATAATATAAGGTATTTAAAAACTTTAACGCAGATTTCGGACGCACGGACGCACACACGGTCTGACACACGGACTGACACACAGACGGATGCACAGACACCCAGACGTCATTGTGATCACTATATCTTGCTTTACGCAAGCGGGCTCGACAAAAATCATGCTTGTTTGTTGGTGTTTAACGGTCTATCAACAGCTAAGGTCATGTAAGGCCGGGCAAATGGGTTCAATCTCATTTTAACCTGCTGCATTGGGGGGAAAATCCCAAAATCAGAACGGAATATTTACATGGAGAAAAAATATATTCAGCCCTAAAAATAGAATAACCTGACCTGGTGCCAGGTCCATACCACACCAAAGCCACTTGGCCCCTAATTCCCCTAAAATAGGTTTAAGAATAATCGTAATACTCACATAAAGGGTATAACCAGATTCAACTGTAACATACAAAATGCCAAAGACGTATGTGAGGGCCAAACCTGTAGCCTATTTCATCAACATTGCAAAGTATACTTTACTAGCAAAGTATACTTTGAGGGAGTAATCATTCATTTTTCCTGAAATGCATTATTTCATATAGAACTAACAAATGCATATATTTCATGATTAAAAGTATGCAGAATTATTATACTGAATTTATTACATTATCACAGCCAAATTGGCTGTGATAATGTAATAAATTCAGTATAATAAAAATTAATAAATTTATCATAAAATTGAAAATTTCTCCCTCAAAGTATACTTTGCTACTAAAGTATACTTTGCAATGTTGATGAAATAGGCTGCAGGTCTCCAGTCGGAATTTCGGTAAGGATGAACCCCCCATCGTTCAATTACCCGTTGCATACTCCCACCAGTGCCACCCAGTTACAGGCATGTTAACGACAATTGACAATCTACATATTGCTAACTTTATAAACTCAAATAATAAAGGCTATATATTAAAGCAATTAAAATGTACCGTTAATAATGAGATTGTACTGATCTGTCATAACATAACATAAGAGATAGGTTAAATATGGATGTGACTTGTGAAATGGGGCTTTACACTAAATCATCAGATAGTCAAAGTGTAGTCAAAAGTAATACAAATGTACATAAAACAAATAAGCCAGATTTGTTATGCCATAGACACTCTTTGCTTGCAGAAACTGGTCAACTGATGTACTAATCTACTTCACATTGTTCACATGCAGGCATGTTAATGTATCATTTACATCAGTTTCAGTGTGAAAGCACAGGCTGATCTGGATCTACACTGGTCGCAAAACCCATAAGCTCTATGTTTTTAGACACAGCCACAAATGATGCGCCAATTGTGAAAAAGCAAAACGGACCTTGTAAAAGTTGCAAAACGAGTGGCAAAATCAATAGTATTACATCAATGATATGGAATATGATTGGAGTAATAAATGTGCTACCTTTAAAGGTACATACCCACTCAGTAGGCACACAATGTTCTTTATAGGAATTAAATAAGTGTATAACTGCATGTGTCACTATTCCACCAGTTCTAAAAAGGTATGTTAGGCTACTTCAGATATAAACAGCATTTATTCAACACCTTTTATTATACTACATGGAGCAATGGTTGCAGTATAAAATCATTTAGTAATATTTATTTTACTGATAGTGACTCGCGGTGGTATCAGGCTATTTTCATATGCAAATTTCATATGCAAAATTGTTTATACTAATTAAATGCGCCACCTGAAAAAATAATATTTTTGACAGATTATAACATATGATCATTGTAAATCAAGAATAAATAATAATGTTATGTTAACATTTTAAGGAAACATGGTTATTGTCCCTAATATCAGTGTGGAAATTTACGTCTGATATAAAATGTATAATAATGCCAATCAATACCTGGGGTAATAGTGAATTAATTGTTATTTTGCCAGAAAATGTCATATCTACACAATATACAAAACTATCTGTCTCCCTATATTATAACCTGGCATGTATGCCTACTGAGTGGGCATGTACCTTTAATACATTCGACGATGTCACCTGCATGTATCGCGTCATAATTATCAACTTCTCACTACAGAATGCAATAAATATCGATTTGACAACGAGCTTTACATATCCACTAAAATAGACACAGGAAATGTAGCCATCGAGACATGAATTTGATTTTAAGAAAGAATTCTCCGTGTAACAAACATTTCCCATATACATTTGTACTTAAATATCTTAAATATACATTGCTTCGCTAACAGAAAGATGTGTGTTAATTCAAAATACATATTATCGTTAAATTTTCTCTTAAAGAATATTTCCCTGGAATAATTTCCAATGTCCACACGCGTGTATCAAACAAGTAACATAAGATACAAAACAATAAACTTGTAGCAGATTGTATAGTAATTCCAGATTGCTGCACACATTCACAATGAGTATACCAGATCGTACACCATAAATATCAGATACACAACTTCAAAGTACTTATTAAATCTCTTCACGTTCACCCGTTTGACCTATCAAGTCTTCCATGATTTTTACCTACATTTCTGTTCAGAATGAGAAACTGTACACTATATATGTCGTCGACAACTGAATTAATTGTGCGTCAAAACGTCTTGCAAGTTTGAAACATTTCTTCAGAGTATACACTTTGTGCAACATACAATTAACACTAAAGCAAAGATGTCAAGCAGTATAGACCCTGGATCAGACTGCACGATAGTGCAGTCTGATCAGGGTCTACACTGCTTGCATATTGTCGCTTTTCTGTTTTCTCGCATACGACGGATAATAAACATATGACTAGATACAGGTATGCTAATCCGCTTGTGAATTCAGTGGTAGATCTAGAGAGACACATACAGCATGTAAATCATCCAGAACAAATACATCAGCAACAGATCATACAGAGCTACTGGGAATGAATGAAAGTCACAGAACTCATGAAATGAGGTCAAGGTCAAGGTCGTGTGAGCACCATTAAATGCGATATCCAGGATGTAAATATGAATTTAAAAGCAGCTGGAGCACATAGTGTACACTTGTTTACTCTTACTCAAAGTCCAAGGCGACTGAGGAAAATATTTTGAATTAACGAAATCTGAGTTAACAAGAGCTATTTAATAATGTAGCTATACAGGTAATTGGGTCAGAGACATTACAATTGCAAGTTTCCAATGTAAGTTTTGAAATCTCACATAAATTTTTGCCAAAATAGTATCACAAAAACAATTTAACCCTTTTAACACTAGAGACCTGTTTCCTAATAATTGTAAACAGTGTAGATATTGATGAGCCGGCTCGTAGCAAGCCGTCTCATCAAGATCTGCACCATTTGTGGACATTTTTTTATTTTTTTACCAAATGACCCCTTTTCTGCATAAGGAAGCAGTCTCAAACCACATAAATAAGTCCTTGTCAGTTAGGGGTGAACAGGTTAATGAAACATGAAATCATATGACAGACAGCGCATCTTGCATATTCAGTGTGAAATTTATGCGAATCGTGCGTGCTATGTCAGTAACATACAATGTAACTATTAAGTAATCTTGAGAACATTTAAGACCAGCCTAGTCCTGTAGTCTATTTCATCAACATTGCAAAGTATACTTTAGTAGAAAAGTATACTTTGAGGGAGAAATTTTCAATTTTTTTTTAAATTTATTAATTGTTATTATACTGAATTTATTACATTATCACAGCCATTTAATGGCTGTGATAATGTAATAAATTCAGTATAATAATTCTGCATAGTTTTAATCATCAAATATATGCAATCGTTAGTTCTGCATGAAATAATGCATTTCGGAAAAATCAATGATTGCTCCCTCAAAGTATACTTTGCTAGTAAAGTATACTTTGCAATGTTGGTGAAATTGGCTACTGTTAAATGCTCTGCAGTCTTTCTGTCGACGACATTGCTTCATGATCTGTCAATGAAGTATTCTAGCCTGGCCTCACTAATTGGTTCAGTTGTGCAAATGGGCAGAATCTACTCGTCACTGCCCACTTTCTTTTTTTCCACTGTCGAACAATACTTCATTAATCAAGAATGAACTCTTCCAACATCTGACACAACGAATTAGTGTCTACTATCCTATATGTGGCATCCATTTTAGATTTCACAATTGTTTCTCTACTGACATCATTATGAAAGTGTCCTGGTGCCAATGCTAAAATATATTTATCTCCTAATTAGGAGATACTAAGTCATAATTAGGAGATACTAAGTCCTAATTAAAAGTATCTCCAAATTGGGAGTTAGTATCTCCTAATTAGGACATATTATCTCCTAATTAGGACTTATTATCTGTGTCAATGCTAAACAATGTGTTATCTCCTAAGTCCTAATTAGGAGATATTAAGTCCTAATATATATATGATCTCCTAATTAGAACTTACTATCTCCTAATTATGACTTAGTATCTCCTAATTAAGAGTTGGAGGTAAACATATTTTAGAATTGGCACCAGGACGCTTCCATACATCATGTATCGTATAACATAAACTATCACAACAGTTCCCTTGGTGTTAAAGTTCTACAAACACACTCCCCTGATGGAGTATTTTGTTCATTCATTCAGAAAAAATGGATATTATGTTGCCATAGTGATTTAATAAGTACAGGATTTAAATTCAAATCTGTCATAGTTTCCTGCAGAGATAGTAATTGGGCACCCAACAATGAATGTGGAGATCATGGCGTTTCTAACCAGGAGGCCGTTTCACTAAACTTTGTACGACTAAAAAGTTTGTAAGTGCAAATTTGGGATCGTCTGGAAATTTTGATTGATGGATTTACATTTATTGAGCATAGGCTGCATATGCAGCCTATGCTCAATAAATGTAAATCCAATAATTGTTTGCAAGAAAACATTGTTAATGTGCAATTTACAGACTATCATAATTTTGCATTTACGAAGTCATACGAAGTTTAGTGAAACGGCCCTCAGATGTGACACTCCTAATATGTGCATCATAAGTTGACTGACTGATATGGGTTTAAACTGCCACAAACTGTTCTAAAACTCCTGCAGTTGGGACACCTTCAGATAGTTGTGACCAGTGTAGCTCCAGATCATCAATACCATTGTTGCTATGTAAAACTCCAGAACAGTGACATTTATAACTTGAAAAGCTTCATCGGGATTTACACTGCTCACAAATGTTCGGAACATCTTATCATTGGGGTTAAAGAGAACATGAAGAGTTTCTAATCCTTGGATATCTGTCTCAGCCAGGACATTGACTGTCAAATCAGATCGAAAGATTTAGCATGCCAGATATTTATAGGGAACAGTGTAGCTCCAGATCAGACTGCACTGATCTACAGTGTCCACCATCATAATATCGGCTGATGGAGCGATTGAACTCACCGACAGTGTAATCAAGTATATAGAAGTGGCTCAGTACAAGCTAATCGGTCATACTGAATACATGGGCAAATAACAATTGGCGGCCCCTGCTGTGTCCATCACATCAGAAAACAAATCCAGCATTCAAATTATAATAACTGTCCATCAAAATACATCAATTATCCAATATATTTTCTCCTGTCTTCAAAATGAGAGTGCTTAAAAACTGACGTGCAGACATTCAGTGACCTTTTAGCAATATGGAACTCAGATAAGCATCTTAACCCTTAGACCGCTACTCACAACAATTGTCGTCTGCTGTTGCTTTTATATCTTGCCTTATTTCTCAATAAAAACATGGTTTGACAGCACTTCAGAATCATTTCCAATGGAAATGATTCTGAAGTGCTGTCAAAGCATGTCAAAGTGCTGTCAAAGCATGTTGTAAATTATTCTAAAGTGCTGTCTAAGCATGTTTTTGATGATAAAAATAAATAAACAGCAGACGACAAAAAAAATAAGATAGCGGTGTAAGGGTTAAGCAATTTGGAACTCAGATAAGCATCTTAAGGTGGTCATACAAATATGAGTTGTTTATAAATAAATCACTCGGTGCTGATGTCAACCTTGAGGAAAGAGCACATGCTAAGTTTTATAAGCATTGCTCTGGGTTTAAGCTGGTACCCAAACCATATGTCATTGAATTGCCAATATGTCCTTATATGTGGCCATGACTGGAGAAATGGGGTTTATTGGATTTGTGACCAGTGCAGTTCTTGATCAAATAGCACACGCATGCAGCCTGATAACGATCTATATTGCTTGTTAGAAGCATGACAGGTGTTTCATTGATGGAATGACGAACAGTGTAGATCCTGATCAGACTGTGCATCTGCACAGTCTGATCTGGATCTACACTGGTCGCAAAACCCATAAGCCCCATTTCCCCAGTCACAAATATACCATCAAGATGTCTCCATTGTCCAACAAAGTCCATCATTGCTGAAAGACATGCAATATGTACTTCCGCCATGTGTTAACTTTGTCAATACTGTATGTATTTTCCATTAATATTTCTAAACAGCGTTCATTTTCCCACGAATCAATTGCCCCCTGTGGACCAAAATATGCAAATACCACATGAAAGATATAGAAAATATCTGCATACATATCGAGTTAAAAAAGCCTATAAATCACACTAAAATCCTCACTATAGCCTCAGTAAAGAGATTATATCTGGAATATGTTCACAATCAAGGTCTACCTACTTATACAGGGTGCCTTGTAATTACAGTAAACACCCGTTAGCTCAAACTCTCTTGTCAAACAAATGATAATTAAACCCTTATTATTTTCTATTTTCCATTTGTATCATCAAAAACATGCTTTGACAGCACATTAGAAGAATTTACAACATGCTTTGACAGCACTTCAGAATCATTTCCCATGGAGTGCTGTCAAACCATGTTTGTATTGAGAAATAAGGCAAGATATAAAAGCAACAGCAGACGACAATTGTTGTGTGTAGCGGTCTAAGGGTTAAAGTGAAATCTTGGTCCCAACTGGCAAGTACATGTTTTCCTGTATAATAACTGTTGATAACCGTCAACTCAACTTTTCTTTAACGCAAAAGTTTTTTCCTTAGTCCCATGGGCTTTGAGTAAACTAGGGTAGACTGTATGTCAAATATATGGACTCAACCAAGGCCAAATGAAAATTATTCAGCAAATCTGCCTTGAAAGCTGGGAAATACGACAAAACAAAACCAGTCATTAACTCTTTGCATGCTAGCGGCGAAAATATCCGCCAAACAAATTAGGAGTATATGTTTTATTTCCCTCTGTAAATATGTCTTGGAATTTCATTAGAATTGTGTCCAGAGGACACAATTCTAATGAAATTCCAAGACATATTCATGACATTTATAAGGAGAAATAAAAGAAAATATAATGAATTGTCATCTGCTATTTTTGAACTATTTATAGCCCACAAATTACCCAGCATGCAAAGAGTTAAAGGTACATGCCCACTCACAATGTTCTTTATAGTAATTAAATATAAATTTTGTCACTATTCCACCAGTTCTAAAAATTACGAGTGCCCGCTATAAAGATATAATCATTTAGTAATATTTATTTTACTGATAGTGACTCGCTGTGGTATCAGGCTATTTTCATATGCAAATGAGGCATGATATTTTCTAATTATTTATACTAATTAAATGTGTCACCTGAAAAAATAATATTTTCGACAGCTTATAAAGTATGATAATTGGACATAAAAAAAATAAATACAGAGAATAAATAGCAAAGTCCATTAACTTGTTAAGGAAACATGGTTATCGCCCCTGATATCAGTGTGGAAATTTACGTCGGATATAAAATGTATAATAATGTCAATCAATACGTGGGGTAATAGTGAATGAATGTTTATTTTGCCAGAAAATATCTCAGATGATATCTCTTATATAAAGAACAGTTTGTGCCTACTGAGTGGGCGTGTACCTTTAACATCAATGGCACAATCCCGTGATTATTTCTAAACTTTCAGAGCACGTTCTGCAAATCTGTATTCAAAATTGCACAGCTCAGCCTCGGCTTATCAAACTGCATTATTTAAAGCATCAGAATGGAGTACATGCTCAGAAAGGTACCCTTTCAACCCTATATAACTGGAATGGACTGTGATATGCTAATTTTCCGACCAATACAATCGTCACAAAATGATTTTCAGATTAATCCATTTATGTAAAGGGTATTTTTGTTCTAAAAAATATAAAAATTACTTGCAAATAGTGCAGATCCTGATGAGCCGGCTCGTTACGAGCCGGCTCATCTGGATCTGCACTGTTTGCATAAACCGCAAAAGCGGGCTTTCGGGTTCAAAAGGTTAATAAGCACACGCTCAGTATGGACCAGCCAGGGCAATTGTATAAAGTTACTGGTTCACACTGTCAGGATATAGGAAGTGAAAATCTGGCTCTGACTGACAAAATGGGGCTTATACCAATTGTGGCCAGTTCTAGCTCCTGATCGTTTAGCACACCCATGCAGTCTGATAAGTATCACAAGAATTCCGCGGAATCAAATGTCTCGCCTTGTTCCGCCTTGACTTTGACCCTGGGGCCTTGACCTTGACCGTGGGGCCCCGAGAATTATTAAATAGTCCTATATTCATGTACATATCATACTAAAGGTATGTATAATGTTTGATGACTGTAGCTGATAAGGTGTTGAAGTAATGACCGTAACACGAAAACTTAACATTGAATGATGACGACAACGACGGCAAAACCTTAGTCTCGCTTTCCGCTTTCGCGAGCGAGACAAAAACTGGTGTTTACTGACTGAATGGCGAACAGTGCAGACCCTGATCAGCCTGCACGGATGTGCAGGCTGATCTGGGTCTACACTGGTCGCAAAGGCAATAAGCCCCATTTCTCAAGTCTCAGTCATATATTGTCTGGCAAATGACATAGTTTGTTTGTTTGTTGGGGTTTAACGGCCTATCAACAGCTAAGGTCATTTAAGGCCGGGTCAATGGGTTTAGTACTAAATCCCATATATTACCTGCACAAATGGGGGATGTCAGGTGCCTGATGCCAGGTCCTCGCCACACCAGAATCACTTGGCCCCCTCCCAAAAGCAGTAGGATCAGTAATAATCTTACTACTTTTATAGTGGGCAATAACCCAATTCAACTCCCAAGTAACAAAAGAGCCGAAGATAAAAACGTACCTGAGGGCCAAACCAGGCAAATCGTGATTCCTATAAGGTGGAACCCCAACCATTAATTTATGCCGTCGCACAAATGGCATAAACTGTTCTAACATATCAAATATCATATTTATGTTAGCTGCTGGCTAAGAAAAGGGTCTTATATTTTACCAGATTGTATACATGTATTTGTATTTGTATTCTTATTCACGTGCATACACTGTATAATCTAATCATGTTGATATTCTGATGACACTGGCAAACGGTGTAGATCCTGATCAGACTGTATAGAGATGCGCAGGCTGATCTGGGGAAACGTTATCAGCAAACAACCCATTTAATCTATGCAGGATTTCAAATTTTTGTGAAATTAATAATCCCTTTGACAAGGTGGGTTAAAATTCCATGCTCAACTGAATGTTATAGTAATATTTGATGGAATTTCATCAAATCATTTTGGGGAGTGTGACTTTTTTGTTATTAATGGAAAAGTACTTAAAATTAAATACTTTTTAGATTGAATGCGTGCGTTTCATAGCCAATCTGCAGAAAAACGTGGAACAGACAGTATACGGTCGTGACCCACATGGGTAAAGCAGACACTATGTAAGATAATTCAACCGATAACCATCAGTGAGTGTTGCCAAGGTTATTTCCCCTCCCTTCTATATAGCTGCGACCAGGTATAAATACCATCACTGTGGATTTATTAATATCCGTGGCCGTGAATGGAGAAATGGGGCTTATGTGTTTTGTGAGCAGTGTAGATCCATATCAACCTGTTTATCTGCAGTCTGATCGGGATCTGAATTGTTCGCCATTCCATCAATGATACACCCATCATGCATCTAACAAACAGTTTTGATCGTTAGGAAAAAACGTGAGTGAGGCTACTGGGGGCCGTTTCACTAAACTTCGTACGACTAAAATGTTCGTAAGTGCAAATTTAGGATCGTCTGGAAATATCAATTGATGGATTTACATTTATTGAGCATAGGCTGCATATGCTCAATAAATGTAAATCCAATAATTGTTTACAAGAAAACGTTGTTAATGTGAAATTTACAGACTATCATAATTTTGCACTTACGAACATTTTAGTCGTAAGTAGTTTAGTGAAACGGGCCCCAGGAGTATTTGATCCGGAGCTACACTGCTCACAAATCCTGACAGTCCCATAAGCCCCATATCTCCAGTCAGAGCCACATTTGTGTAATTTTCTAGGCTACATGGTTCAACCAAGCCACAAATCTGCATACACAGCAAACTGTTGTACTTATTATATACCTACCCATGAAATACATAGTTATACGATGTAAATAACAGTCATATGTTCTCATCGATGACATAAACAACTTCCGGTGAAAATACGACTACTTCCGCTATCTATATTCATATTCTCTGTATTTAGAAAGAAAACAGCGCAAATAGGCTGCAAATACACATTCATTACCGTATACAGTCTAAAAAAAACTGCTACCGGTAATTTCCATGCAGCGGCATCTAATAAATAGAATATTCATATTTTTGCAACGAATATGACATATAAATTATGTTTATCTCGTGGTGTGAAATGTCCATAATGGACATTTCACTCCACGAGATGAACATGTATGTCATATTCATTGCAAAAATATGAATATCCTCTATTTATTGACAATAGACATAAAAGTAATCCGAAAATCATACTAGACGACTAGACAAGTGAAACAGATGGTTGTTTACTAACTAATAATACTATAATGGAAGTTATTGTCAAAGAAATGCCTAATTTTTAACTATAAATTTAATTGTTGACGTTAACTAAGTCAACAGTATGTGGTCATGCATTAACGACTTCACCCCTAAGTAACTGGAATGGATTTTGATATGTTAATTTTGAAACCAATCCAGTCATCACAAAATGGTTTTCAGACTTGTCCATTTATGAAAAGGGGGTGTTTTTACTCTCAAAGATATGAAAATTACTTGCAAAAAGTGTAGATCCTGATGAGACGGCTCGTCACGAGCCGTCTCATCTGGATCTACACTGTTTGCCAATACCACTATACAGGCCTGTGGTGTTGAAAGGGTTAATCCACGTCAATTTTGTGAAAGGATATGCAGCATCATGCATATCCTTTCACAAAGTTGACATGGATTAGTATGTCGTCTACCAATTAAATAAATGCATGGATTAAATAAATAACTTCAAAGACTGGGTCACCACATGTAAGTCACATGGTCACTAAATATGGTCAAATATACCTCCCACTACTACAGTTAATACATGTAGCCAGATAGAAAAGCATGGAGAATGGAATTGGATATGCTTCCTAACACGTATTTGCTTAATCATACCCCAAAGTAGCATACTACTATATTATATGTGCTCTCAACAGCCTGTGATAGTTACATCAAATCGTCCAAATATACAATCATTATTAGAAGCGTTTGTTTTTGTTTTTTTTGCTTATATTTAACGGCGGCACTGGCTCTAGGACCTTGCATGCCGTCTCCCAAGAATGGGAGAAAGAACGGAGGTAGAGATTTTTGAGAGAAGCCGGTAATTCGTATTTACAGAGCAACTACGAATTATCGGTACCCATTTACAGCTGGGTGAACTGGAGCAGTGTGGATAAAGTGTCTTGCTCAAGGACACAACGCACGCCGCTAGTCAGGCTCGAACCCACGACCCTTGGATCAGTAGTCCGACACACTAACCATTACGCCACGGCGCTCCACTAGAAGCGTTTGTCAATGATACTTGCATTTATAGTTTGTCCTACTTTCTTAGCCAATCGCTGGTCAGTATCAAGCTCCACATATTGCACATATTCAGGGTTCCAGATAAGATTTGTGTATAAAGAGTATTGTACCCATTGCTTTCAAATTAAATGTGTATTTTATTTTCATAAATGGATTATGGATTTTCTTAATTATTAAATAGGAACAAATGATCAAAACAAATTTAAACTTTCACTTATTTGACTGTACTATTCACTTAATTATACAGTAATACAGTTGAGAATGTACTTTTAAGTACATTTTCAACTTTATTACAGTATTTCCACTACTCAATTTGAAAATCAATGCGTATTTTCACATTGCTGTGAGTAGCTTCTACTCCCACTGTTGATAATCAATGCTTATTCTGCTACAATAAGTGCACAAAATATGCCAATACGCACCTTATCTGGAGCTCTGCATATTGCAAGATTTAACCCCATTAAGTTACATACGTAATTATTATACGTATTGTTTACCCTAGATTCTCGCCGAATTAAAGCACAGCATTTTCTCAATTAGTTGCATATTGCTTTCGCCAATATTCATTAAATTAATCATTAATTGTTGCAATAAGTACAGCGCTATAACTGATTTTATGCTTGGTTGTCATCGGACGCAAACCATGTTACCACCCACACACTTGTTCACTTTGATGTCACACCGCCAATAACATAACAGTATACCGATTCGAAATCACATTTAGGGTGGAGCTTCGCGACTGGGCTAGGCAAACAATAAGTTAAAGTTCACATATTGAATTTTTAATAAACTAATTTATTAAAATTTCAATATGTGAACTATAACTATTGCAAAGATTTGAACGTCTTACTATCAAGCATTGTGTAGCTCCTTTCTAGAAAGGAGCTACACAATGCTTGATAATAAGACGTTTGACATTCAAAAGTTACTGTCTACACCATTATTAGGTGATTCATCATGTCCAGCTTCTAACGAGAGAATAAAAAAAAAAAAAAAAAAAAAAAATTAAAACGTGGCACTGCGGACATGGCTAATTTATGATGTATTATAATGCTAAATTGGATCCATTTTTACTATCTGATAATAAAAACTGCCCTTGCTCTTGTATCCAGACACATACTATTACATAAACCGATATGGTACTCACTCGAAATTCTTCGCGGTAGAATGAGCAGAGATCTTTATTCTCAATGACGTCGACCTTGCCGGTTTCGTCGGCGAGTCGGTCGAGGCTGTTCTCGGTGCCCTCGATCCAGTGAAGGAATTCGTCGAGCGCGAGACCGAACTGTTCCGGGGTCTGGGGGGACTTCTCTACTGCCTTTAGGTTGTTCGCCAATCTACAATAGACGAGACATATAAATAGGTGACCTAGAATATTTTTTTAGGCATTAACAAGAGTTAGAATTGGCAGAGTTTGTCAGTTTGACGTCACGTTGCTTATTAGTTTAAACTAAGCAACGTGCCGACAAACAGAAAACATTCCAACGCCGATGACGTCCAGAATATTTGTTTCTTAGCTTTGTATGTAAACAAGCATTTACGTTGTAGTTGTAGACAGCAGGGGCGTTTATGACTTCGTACGACTCAAATGTTCGTAAATGCAAAATATGCCAATATGTAAATTTTACATTAACAATGTTTTCTTGTAAACAATTACTGGATTTACATTTATATGCAGCATAGTTTATGTTCAATAAATGTAATCCATCAATTGAAATTTCCAGTTGATCCTAACACTTCTGAAATTTACAATTTTGCACCTATGAACATTTTAGTCATACAAAGTTTTGTGAAACGGCCCTGCTGATATCTAGTATGGTTACCTATTGAGGAAGGCGGACCAGCGGTTCATGAGTTTCTCGAGCTGCAGTTTGACGTGGCTGGTGTCGTCATCGCGGTAGTCGGCCACGAGTTTGTTGGCAAGAGCCTTGAGGGCGTCGGCCCGCGCCTGCCACTCCGTCACCTCCGACTGCAGCGTCTGGGCATGGAGATAGGAACCATGGTTATATGGCTGAGCAAGTATTGTACTAGATGGCCATGGCCAGTATTTCGCGCCCGCCAACGCTTTGATAGTATATCGAAAAACTTTAACTTTAACCCGGACACACGTACGGATTTACGTATATACGTACGTCCGTATGTACATCCGGGTTAAATCCAATGTGCCAACTATATTGCGCTGTCCGCAAGCGGTCCCACTGCAGGATCTAGTCATGGAGATAGGCACCAATGTTATATGGCTGAGCAAGTACTAAATAAAGTACAGTCAAACCCCTCAAAACCAGACACAAATAAAAGTTAGTTCTACTTAATTGTGGTCGGGTTCATCGCCATATATCTCCGCTGAGTATATCTGCTTGTGATCTCAAAGCACCCACACGTGTCTTGGAGAAGCTGTCTGTCTGTTTTACAGTGGAACCTCTCTAAACCGTAGCAAGTTACCCTAAAAGTAATGCAGTGTCTCATTTCAGCTTCATACAAATCAAGAAAATGTGGTCTGTCGGCACACGAATGCCCCCGGTGGCAGATTGGAGAAACTGTGGTAAAGTTAATTAACCAAAAGTGAGAAGTATTCATCAGCACAGTTTTGAAGGTCAAAATGTCATATTAAGAGCAGTATGGATGTGTGGCATTTGTGCACAAGTATGATGTATTGAAATATTATAGTAATCTTTCAATAGATATAGAAGTTATGACCGAATTGAGAAACACCTAATGTTCTTAATGTGCGAAAAAGTTCAAAGGTCAAAAGGTCAATGTCATATTAAGGGCAGCATGGATGTGTGGTATTTGTCCACAAGTATGCTGTGCTGAAATAGTAAAGTAATCCTACAAGAGATATAGAAGTTATGACAGAAATAAGAAACTCTGGCGAACTTCTTAATGTGCCATACGGACACACGGATGGATGGACAGACGTACAGACAAACAGTCCAAACACTATATGGCTCCGGCTCTACCAAGACCAGGGGCATAAAAATATGATTTTGTAATTTAAAACAGAGATTTTTAGAAATCACATACCATGACTGGAGAAGTGGGGCTTATGAATATGTGATAAGTCTATCTCCTGTTCCACTGGACAATTTGCAGCCTGTAAAGGATCTATACTATTTGCTACAAACATGACAGATGTTAAATAGTGAACAGTGCAGACCATGATCAGACTGCGCGGATGCGCAGTCTGATCATGGTCTACACTGATCACAAACGCCATAAACCCAATATCTCCCGCCACAGCCACAAACATTCACCTTATTTTGTTTATTAAGCCTCTGTGTGTTGAGTTTGGAGGCGGGGTCTGATCCAAGCTCCTCCTGCACATTGATCAACCACCTGTCAAAGTCCGCGTACATCGTGTCAAACTGCCGACATTCCAACAACATGTCGTCCAGCTGGGTCTGTCTCTTCTGGACGCTTGATTTCGCCTGATCCCAGTCATTCTGAAGCTTGGCAACTGAAACAAGGTGAACATAAGTCCTCAGTGACCTTGACCTTGGACGTGGGTCGTATGCAAAACAAAGCACCATCCCTGGGACACACACTGTGGTTAAATATTATCAAAATCAGTGAAGCAATTCGTGAGTTATTGAAAAATGAAATTTGTTACTAGTTCACGCAGGTACGTACACACATAATTATGTACTCACGTATGCATACATACGTACGCACATACATGGACAAATAATAAATGTTTAGCGCATTAGGTGTACACTAAAACATCTCTAAAATGGACACAGAGACACATCAATGATTTATTTTGTTGTGTTTCAGTGTAATTAATCTGTAATGATATGATGTATTAGTGTGTAATGGCCTATCAGCTTACAGCTTACAGCTAAGGTCATTAAAGGTCAGGTAATCTGTAATGAAAATGTATGTTCATGATTGCAAAGCACACAGACATGTACCTGTCTAAACCAGACACCTAGGATTGTATTTATGTGGAAGATTTCCAATGAAGTAGGTCACAACTAAGTGTTTTCTGACAGTTATGTTTAGACTTCTAAGTGGTGGTTTAATATTTTATGGATATACATTATATATTTGAAAATTAACTGCACCAAAAGTATAATTAATTGTCTGTGAAAAGTGGCATCACTGTTCTAGGTAATATACTACAAGTATTTGCAAAGGCATTAATATGAATAATGATCTGCACTAAAAATAAGACTGACTGGAGAAATGTGTTTTATGACACTATACTTTATGTTCACAATTCAATTATTATAACACCTGACATGATTCTAACAAACAGTGTAGATCTTTATCCGACTACCATATTGCATGAGCCAGTGAAGAGCTAGACTCGCCATAACTGTCATAAGCCCCATTTCTCCAGAGGGCCATTTCACTAAACTTCATACGACTAAAATGTTCGTAATTGCAAAATATGATGGTCTGTAAATTTCACATTAGCAATTTTCTCTTGTAATCAATAATTGAATTTACATTTATTGAGCATAGGCTGCATGTGCAGCCTATGCTCAATAAATGTAAATCCATCAATTGAAATTTCCAGACAAACATATTAGTTGTATGAAGTTTAGTGAAACGGGCCCTAGTTATGGCCATATATTTCCGTGATCCACCCACCCACCTTTGTCTCTGATGGCCTGTCTCTCCGAGTCACTGCCGGCTGCCTTCAGTAGGCCATCTCCCATGGAGCGGGTTTTATCCAGGTGTGGTTGTTTGATATGCATGTCCTGTATATTGGCCTGGAATGGAGTGCAGATGGTTGAGAAGGGGGACCTTACAAAATATATATAGCTTATGTGATGTGCATATATGCACGAGTTGCGCAGCGTGCGGTATTGCGCGACTTTAGAAATGAGAAACTCCGGAGAACTTCTTCATGTGTGAAAAGGTTCAAAGTTGTGAAGGTCAAAAGGTCAAGGTCATTTTAAAGGCAGCATGGATGTGTGGCATTTGTCCACATGTATGCTGTTTTGAAATATTTAAGTAATCCTTCAAGGGATTTAGAAGTTATGACATAATTGAGAAACTCCGGTGCATTTATTAATGTGCAGGACACCCGGACAGACAGACGGACAATCGGACCAACAGTCCAAACACTATATGCCCCAGGCTCTACCGAGACCAGGGGCATAAGAAACTAATTGGTAAATTAGGATACCTGTGAATCAGTATCCCACATAAAATTGACAATAGCCCATGCACCAAATTAGTAAATACCTTTTGTTTTTTCACCATATTTTCTATTTCTGGAATGTCGCCCACGGTAACTCGCTGTGACCTTAACATTCGCTCCAGCAAGGTCAGCCAATCACACACCTCGGCGACGGCCTTGTCAAAGTCAGACCAGGTGGGCCGGGCACTAGGACTAGGCTGGCTCGCTGCCTGGGACACTTTCACTGGAATAGACCATGGGGCTACATTTATCTCACCTTGTGGTCACACATGCATTGATAACAGGACCTCTGCTTATAAAATACTCAAAGCACATTCTAATACTCGTATTCTGGAACTAAATATAGATGGACACACAAACACAATCACATGGACAGTGTTATAAACATGATGGCTACATGCCTGACTGAATAGTGAACTGAATACTTATCAGGACCCGGTTGTTCAAAACATCCGTTAGCTTAATGGACTGTTAAATCCTTAACTGAATGGTTAAAATCTCTGTTTTAACAGAGATTTTAACCATTCAGTTAAGGATTTAACAGTCCGTTAAGGATTTAACAGTCCGTTAAGCTAACTGGTGTTTTGAACAACCGGGCCCAGACTGTCCGCATGCACAGGTTTATCTGGGGCTACACCTCTTGAAAAAGCAATAAGCCACTTTTCTCAGGTCACATCTGTTGCTGGTGGTGGACTATTGTCAGTGACTATTATCAGGGTCTACCTAGGGCTCCAGATAAGGAATTAGTAATTGAGTATTTTCACTCCATATCTGAAGCAATTGGGTATTTCAATATTTTAATTGGGTAAAATAAAATCACACTACTGTTTACATATCAACAGACAGCAATTATTGACTAGTTTGCTTCGAAATGAAAACATGTCTTGGCATTTCATTAGGATTGTCTCCTTGGAGACAATTCTAATGAAATACCAAGATGTGTTTTCGTGGAAAATAAGAAAAATATGCTATATTTGTGGTCTGTTTATTGTTTTCTGTAGCATGATAACGGTACCACAAATTTGTTATTGCTTTTTGATACTCGCTACTTCCGATTTCAATTGGGTTTTTGGCAATTTTAATTGGGTATTTACGCAAATACGCAGCTTATCTGGAGCTCTGTATACCAATAAAGAAATGAAACTAGAGTAAGTGAACAAGGACTCACGGATACCCCTGGCTGCTGCCTGGACAGACAAATGATAGCTTGAACACAAAATGAGTCAAAGCTTGAATTCAAAATTCTAGGTATAATTTCTATTTGACCCTGACATTGGGCAAGTGGGCTGCATGGACAGCCTATGGAATGAAGCTATTCATGGTGTGAGACACAAGCTTATGAAATATCTACTGTCTGTTCCACGTTTTGCTGCCGACGAACTTTTCGCTATTAAACACATTAAATCTAAAAAATATTTAGGAAGTACTTTTTTATCAATAACAAAAAAGTCACCCTCCCCCAAAATTATTATTTGATGAAATTCCATGAAATATTGATTTTATTGCGAAAAAGCGATTTTCCTATGGGAATTTAACATGTGGGCTAAAAATAGATTTTTAAAAAAAAATATTTTTATTTGTGGACCGATTTTCAAAATCTAACTTTGTTTTCTTAGTTACATCATTTTCAAACTATCTCGCCAGGTTTCGGAGTCAATTTCCAAAAAAGGATAAAAAAACAAAAAAATTGGGAAATTGACTCCCCATGTTAAATTGCCATAGGAAAAACAAAATTTTCGCAATCAAATCAATATTTGATGGAATTTCATCAAATAATATTTTTTGGGAAGGGTGACTTAATTGTTATTGATGAACAAGTACTAACTTTTAAATATTTTTTAGATTTAATGTGTTTAATGGCCAAATGTTCGTCGGCAGCAAAACGTGGAACAGACAGTAGTCAAACAAACTAATAGTTGCTGAAATAATGCAATGTTACAACAGATTGACAGACTGATAGATGATCAGATCGAAATGCTAAAACCATAGATCCATCGGATATTTGTGGTCATGCACAGGGCTCCAGATAAGGAATTAGTAATTGAGTATTGTCACTCCATCATTTCTAAAGCAATTGGGTATTTCAAAATGTTAATTGGGTAAAATGAAATCACACTACTGTTTACACATCAACAGCAGCAATTATTGAATAGTTTGCTTCGAAATGAAAACATGTCTTGGTATTTCATTAGATCTCTCTCCTTGGAGACAATTCTAATGGAATACCAAGATGTGTTTTAATGGAAAATAAGCAAAATATGCTATATTTGTGGTCTGTTTATTGTTTTCTGCAGCATGATAAAGGTACCACAATTTTTGTATTGCTTTTTGATACTCGCTACTTCTGATTTGAATTGGGTTTTTGGAAATTTTAATTGGGTATTTAAGCAAATATGTAGCTTATCTGGAGCGCTGCATGCATATTCACACACCTTGAGTCATGACTTCATGTGCAGACGAATCAAGTGGGGGCGGTTCTAGACTCTCTGCCATTTCCTTCACGAGCAGCCAATCAGTGTTGAGCAAATCCACCTTCTGTTGGATATTGTCCGGCATCTTTGGCTGCTTGTATTGCTTGTGGAGATGGTCGTACGATTTGTTGACTGTTTCTATCTTCGCTTCTTTGGCCTTCACAGCATCCTGTGTTGACTGTAAATAAGGATTAGTGTATAATCTACCATTGAATAAAAGTAAGGATATTAAACATACTGGTACTCATTTACTGAGAAAATGAACACCATGGTTGGGTGAAATATCTGTGCAACATTTAGGTGGATACTACAGGAATACACAATACTTTTTGAAAATTGATCTAGAAATATTTTTTGCAAAAAGTTCAACTATACTGGATGAAGGCTGAAAGTTGTTACAGGGTGTCCAGTTTGGAGAGGTTCCACTGTAGTTACAAAGGCTATACATTCTCTTGTATCACTTCCACCTAGCCCACCCCTGTATTACCTGTGGGTCGACTATGATGGAGTCCTGTTCGTCGGTGGCCGTGGCCGACTGGGCATGTCTCTGCTGTAGAACATCCCTAGTGGCCCCCATCCACGCCTGCAGCTCATCAACCGCGTCCAGGAAGGTCCGCAGCTGGTGGAGGTGATGCTCCACACTGTGTATACCGTCCGGGATCTCGTCCATCACCTAGGATACACGGGTCACCAATGTCAAGGTCGGTTACAGGTATACATATACAGTCTACAATTGTTTATTCAATGTCCAGGTGACTGAGGAAAATACTTTGGGCTGATGAAAAGTTAACAAAAGTTATTACATTGTATATGTTATTGTATGTTTTGGAGTTGGTTCCATGATTTACACTACACCCAGTGGAACTCTTCCTAGTGAAGGAAAGAATAATCCTTTTTGGCGGGAACTGAGGAATGAATGGCAGCCATAATGGAAAAGTGAGAAGAAACATAATGTGGCAAAAATGTTAGCCACTGTTAAACATCCAAGGACAAGCAATGTGGCAATATAATGCTGATTGATTGATTGAATATTGGTGTTTAACAGCCTATCAACAGCTAAGGTCATTTAAGGCCAGGGGCAATATAATGTAGGAGACAAGCTCAGGTGTATGCACAAAACTTGTGGCTGTGACTGGAGAAATGGTGCTTATGGGTTTTGTGACCAGTGTAGATCCAGATCAGCCTGTGCATCCGCAGTCTGATCAGGATCTGCACTGTTTGCCATTCCACCAATGAAACACCCTGCGGGCTTCTAACGAGGAATATAAATCGTTATCAGGCTATAGTAGTGTGCTATTTGATCAGGAGCTATACTGGGCACACATCCCATAAGCCCCATTTCTCCAGTCAAAACCACATTTATGTTCTCCAAATATGTAATTGAAACCATGTAGCTTGATCGGTGAATCAAAATGTCTGATTGTGAGTACATGTGTCTGTAAATTTAACATTTTCTTGTAAACAATTACTGGATTTATATTTATTGAACATAGGCTGCATATGCAGCCTATGTTCAATAAATGTAAATCCATCAATTCAAATTTCCAGACGATCCTAAACTTGCACTTATGAACATTTTAGTCGTACAAAGTTTAGTGAAACGGCCCCCTGGATTTCATTGTGATCACTGTCGAGATCTTACTTCAAACTTCACGTCAACTCACCTTTGCCCAGCGAGCGTTGAGGTTTTCTAGATCTTTATGGATATTGTCTTTATCCTTCGGACTCAGTGACTCTTGTTTGGACAGGACTTCCCCACTTCTATTTATAGCAGCCACTGTCTGTTGTTTTGCTGGTATGTCATCTTCGCGGTCCTGAATGTAAGACAACAGAATTTGGGTCGAAACCTTATGACCAATTTACATCCTGACCATTCTACAGGATGTTAACTTCTATACATTTCCTAGCCTTGCCTGATAAACTGAACACTTGCCTGGTATACTCTATATACTCACTGCCTTAACACATTTCAGTCTAAGGATATGATCATTTTTGTTGAAAAAGTCTCATTATTTTGTTTTATTTCTCTTAAAGGTATATGTTGTTACCACTCATTTGAACCGTCTCATCGAGACGGTTCAAATGAGTGGTAACAACATATACTTTCGAGATGAAATAAAGAAAATAGAAATTATTTTTCTAAAACTTTCATACAACATGTATTTCAGATGTATCCCATCTCCAATGGGTTAAACAACACTGTCTCGAATCACACTGGCTAGTCTGATACAGATATACTGCCATGGGCAATAATATTCCGTTCTCCACAAAACAAAACAATCCTGTATAATTTCAAATAGGACGTAAGTATTTGTCTACATCCAAATACAAATACATCACATTAAAACAACAAAACTGAACAAGAATTTACAACATACGACAAGACAATTTTGATGTGCGATATTATTGGTGCAAATCGAATGATCAGTTCGATATTAATTAATTAGTTTATGATTACATCAAGGGTTATTGGTTTACTACAAAGATAGCTTATATTTCAGTCATAGCAATAACAACATTAATCTGGATACTAGATGGCTGCGGCCCACATGACACGCCCGCTGAAGCTTTGATAGTATACCAAAAAACTTTAACCAAAAACTTTAACCCGGAGGCACAAATGTACCTACGGACGTACGCAATGTGCCAACTATATTGAGCTGTCCGCAAGCGGGCGCAACAAAAATGGCGGAACAAGCATTATGTGTATCAAAGTTGAATTTTACAGACAACACATGGATACATTACATATACATTGCTTGTTTAATTGCGAAGAAAATACGAATCACACAAGCCAGTTTACATTACACTTTACAGGCAAATAAACAAAACAATATGAAGATGTGCTTGTCACACAATAAAACTATGTGTTATTGTGTTCCATCTCTGATCTTTCATGTGTGAACAACTTTAATAACCTAATGAGTAGTCTGCATGCGATATGGGCCACTTGGCTGATAAAAGGTACCTCATGACATGTGCGACCTGCGTAGCCCCAGATCAGACTGCGCATTTGCGCAGTCTGATCTGGTGCTACGCTGGTCGCTATTCAGTCACAGACGGTTGTTTCATGCTATAAAAAAAAATGATTGTATTCTCATCCTGTTGAGTGAATGTGCAAGAGGACCAAGATGTAAAGCCACTCGTAAGTTTTAGAACTGGCGGAATAGTGATACAATTATACACTTATTTAATTCCCATAAAGAACATTCTATGCCTTATGAGTGGGCATGCACCTTTAATATGAAGTAGTGAGCAGATTTGAAAGTATAACATACCAAGCGAACAAGCCACATTGTGGTCAGACCCAGATCGGACTGCACATATGTGTAGTCTGATCTGGGACCACATTGGTTGCAAGAGCACTATCCTCACACATGAAAAGGCTTGTTGAGTTTTACGTCCATTCAACAGTAAGGCCATCATAATTGTGGCTGTGACTGGAGAAATGGGGCGTATGGGTTTTGCAACCAGTGTAGATTCAGATCAGCCTGTGCATTTGCACAGGCTGATCAGAATCTGCACTGATCGCCATTCTGTCATTGCAACACCCGTCATGCTTCAAACTAGCAATATAGATGTTTATCATGCTACATGAGTGTGCTATTTGATCAGGAGCTACACTCATCACGATACCCATAAGCCCTTCAGTCACAGCCATATTTACAGACGGGTTGCATAGAGCTCCAGATAAGTTTTGTATCTAAAGAGTCGTATACCCCCATATTTTAAATTCAATACGTATTTTACTTTCACAAATGTATCATTGATTTTCTTTCTTATTAAATAGGGTACAAATGACACAAAATAAACAAATTTAAAAGTTCAATTATATGAGCTGCAACTGTTTGCTTTTTGCAGCTCAACTAAGTAAATTTTCAACTTACTTTATTACAGTATTTTCACTACTCAATTTGAAAATCAATGCGTATTTTCACTCCCACTTTTGATAATCAATGCGTATTCTGCTAAAATAAGTGCGTAAAATATGCCAATACGCACCTTATCTGGAGCGATGGTTGTAGCTTTGAGATGGATACTATTTTTTGTTACACCATACACATAGCTGGGACGAGAAAATTCGGGACAAGTATAACATACCCTCATGCGTTCGAGCAGATCCTCAAGAAACCCCACGAGTGGCTGCAGGGTCGTGCCGAGGACAGTCTCCGTCTCATCGATCCAGAAAAACAGTTCGTCCATGTCGTCGGTAAACTCGCTGGTCTTCACGCTCGCCTGCTCCAGCCTGTCATGGGTTTATATTGTAGTCACTGACCATATAGACCAGTCTTATAAATAGGTTATCAAACTTGGAAAATAATGAGTAACTTTCCTTAGAACTACTTCCATGGCCTCATTGACATTACAACTGATGGAATTTGTCTGTTTAACTAATCAACACGACTTCAAATTGACAAACTATGCCGATGATGCCCCAGACTTAAGTTTAAACATTATTTACTTTACAATGATTACAAACAAGTGCGAGAGATGATTCTGTTGGCACAGATGAAAGTGTAAGGGCGGTCATTAATGTGGGAGGAAACCAGAGTACTCAGAGGAAATCCACTTGTCCGGTCTGGCGACCACCATACTATCGCACATACTGTCCCGGCTGAGGGTTAAAGGTACATGCCCACGCAGTAGATTATAATATAGTGATACATATACTTTTGTATATTCTGTACGTATGACATTTTCTGGGCAAAATAAACATTAATTCACCATTACCCCACGTATTGATTGGCATTGTTATACATTTTATTTTAGACAAAAAAATTCACACTGATATCAGGGGCGATAACCTTGTTTCCTTAAAACGGACATTACTATTTATTCTCTGTATTTAGTTTTTGATGTGCAATGATCATACTTTATAATCTATCGAAAAATATTATTTGTTCAGGTGACGCATTTCATTAGAATAAATAAGTAAAAAATATCATGCTCATTTGCATATGAAAATAGCCTGATACCAACGCGCGTCACTATCAGTAAAATAAATATTACTAAATGATTATATCTGTTTTCCGGGCATTTGTAATTTTTAGAACTGGTGGAATAGTGACACAATTATACACTTATTTAATTTCTATAAAGAACATTTTGTGCTTACTGAGTGGGCATGTACCTTTAAACCCAGGGCCACATTGGTGAGAAGCGCGCTCATTACCGACAATAACAGACAACCTCCAGACTTAGTTCTAAGGCAAATTACTTGCGAGTTTCCAAGTTCAATTAAAGATAACATATTATAGATAAACTATTTATAAGACAGGGCCCAGTTGCTCAAAACATCCGTTAGCTTAACGGACTGTTAAATCCTTAACTGAATGGTTAAAATCTCTGTTTTAACGGTTAAATCCTTAACTGAATGGTTAAAATCTCTGTTTTAACAGAGATTTTAACCATTCAGTTAAGGATTTAACAGTCCGTTAAGCTAACTGATGTTTTGAACAACCGGGCCCTGGTGTCTATAGTGGGATACAGTAAAACCTCTCTAGACCGGACACCCAGATATACCGAAGTGTGTTTAATTTGACGGGTTTCACTGTAATTTATCTCTGATGACAATGTCTGTTCAAGTCGGCAAACCACTTGTGTATGTCTAGGTGTTCTCCTATGACTGAATTACAGGGGAATCGTTGAAAACCCGACACACTCGAATGTTCCCATGATGTCTGGTTTAGAGAGGCTTCACTGTATATTTTGCAATAAGTCCGGCATTATCAGAGCAATGAATGGCTTATTGACTGAATGAAGAACAGTTAAGTCCCAGATTAGAATTCATGGATACACAGTCTGATCGGGTTTTTACTGTTTGCAAAAATAATAAGCCCGGTTATATCACATTGCTGTACATATCCAACACACCTGTCCTGTCTTTCAAGCATCTCAGCACACATAGCTTTCCATCGCTGACTGATTACATATATGTGTGACCAGTGTAGATCCAGATCAGCCTCTGCTTCTGCACAGTCTGATCAGGATCTGCACTGTTCACTAATCAATCAATCCACATATCAGATCATTGTCCATATACCACATACCGGTCTCGTCTTTTCAGCACCTCAGAACACATAGCCTTCCATCGCTGATTGATCGCATAAATTGGGCATATGGGTTTTGTGCCCAGTGTAGATCCAGTTCAGCCTGTGTATTCGCACAGTCTGATCAGATCTGCACTGTTCACCATTCCATCAATGAAACACAGATGATGCTTCTAACAAGCTATCAGGCCACAGGAGTGTGCTATTTGATCAAGAGCTACACTGGTCATAAATCCCATAAGCCCCATTTATCCAGTCACAACCATATTGCCATCATTGTCCATATACCACACACCTCTCTCGTCTTTCGAGCACCTCAGCGCATAAATTGGGCATTTGGGTTTTTTGACCAGTGTAGATCCAGATCAGCCTGTGCATCCGTACAGTCTGATCAGGATCTGCACTGTTCACCATTCAATCAATCCATATATCAGATCATTGTCCATATACCACATACCTGTCTTGCCTTTCAAGCACCTCGGCACTCATAGCCTTCCATCGCTGATTGATTGCATCCAGTTTCTCCCGGAGTCGGTTAGCATCGGGCACGGCCGCCTGACGGATGATTTCATTGGCTGCGGCATTCATGCTGTTGACAGGGCCCTGGTGGTCACGCACCCCTAGCTCCAACTCCTGCAATGATACATGGCGTGTGGTACTACATTGGAGACACGCGATGTGATGTTGTACCTTCGAACATCTGCGTAATTTCAGTAAATATGTTCACAAAATTTACAATATTTTTCATGAATAAAGTCAAAAGTTGATAAAATGTTCATAGTACATGCGGAATAATTCCACATGTACTCTAACAATTTTTTCAAGTGTTGACACCATTTACGGAAAATATTGTAAATTTTGTAAACGTATTTCATGAAATTACACAGATGTCCGAAGGTATCACATGGCATGTTTCATTTTATTTCCATTCTTGGCCCACTAGACACAAACAATTTACAGAGTGAAGATGTCTATGGGGATTTAACATGGGGAAATGTTTCTAATTTCAGAAATAGTGGACCGATTTTCAAAATGTAACTTGTTTTCTTAGTTAGATCATTTCCAAGCTATCTAGCTAGGTTTCAGAATCAATTTGCAAACTTTCTCGTTTTTATACTCCTGCTCCAGGTTCGCCACCTCTTTTTTTCCCCATGTTAAATTTCCATAGAGAACTCAGTTTTCGTAATAAAATATTTGACCAAATTTCATGAAATAAAAAGAAGGCTCATTGTTAAATTTTGATAAAATTTAATATTATCGAAAAAAATATTGTTTTTGCATTGTTTATATGTCCGTAAAATTTGGGCAGGCTTCATGAAACAGACAGTAAGTAGATGAGTCGTCTCATCTGGATCTGCAGTAATTGTCATGATTTTCAAGATTTTGAAAAACTACCAGTTTTGCAATTAATAGAATGGTCCACAAATTAGCATAGATCAGTGAAAGTTGTATATTTAGGGGTGAAAGGGTTAATACCAGACAGGTTAAAGGTGGCCGGATTAGCTCAGTAGGTAGAGCGTCGGATCGGGAGACCCCGGGTTCGATTCCCACTTCGACCTGCTCCGAATGTATGCTTGGGCAAGACAACTTCGTGCTAGCCTAGTTCTATCGGATGGACACTTTAATAGTCGGTCGCGACATACAAGGTCACAAGGTCATCGAGCCAGTGCCGTCGTTAATTCAAAGCATTTACATTTACAATACCCGACAGAAACCTACAGTGTAAGCCTTCTCCAGGGTGCGGTTGTCCTGTACTGGCTTGAGGTCGGCGACCTTGACCTCGGCATCTGTCAGCCATTTTGTGACAGCCATCATGTCCTTGTGGTACTGTCGCCACTGCTCGGCCGCTCGCATCCATCGCCTGAAACACCAAAACAGTTAAACATGTCATTTATTCTATAGTGTTCAACGGTCTGTCAGCAGCTACGGTCATTTTAGGCTAGGTTAACGGAGTGAGATCCCATGTATCCCCTTTTGTGATGGGGGAGGAGGAGGAGTGTGGGGGAGGGGAGGGGTGTGCAGGGATCCCCAAATCAGAACTGAATAGAAAATATATTATTCAGCCCTGAAATTAGAATAAACTGACCTGGTGCCAGATGCTCACCACACCAGAGCCCCACTCCCTAAAAGTAATAGGATTAGTACTAATCTTACTACTATTATAATGGGTATCACCGGATTCAACTCTCAAAAGAAAGACAAAGATGTACCTGAGGGCCAAATCAGGGATATCGTGTTTCCGATAAGGAAAAACCCATCATTAAATTTACACTTCACATACTCCCAACCAACCAACCAACCAACCAACCACTAAACATGTAATGGGATACAAAATTGTGGTGGTGGTTTCTGAGAAGGGGTGACTACTCATGGAGTTCAACTGCAACATGATCATGATCTATACTCCTTATTAGAAAAAAGCACAACAGGTATTTCATTGGTGGAATGGCGAACAGTGCAGATCCTGATCAGACTGTGCGAATGCACAGGCTGATCTGGATCTACACTGGTCATACATTCTCATTTCCCCAGTCACAGTTACATATATTAATGCATATGTACGAAATGTGTTACACTGTGGGACAACCAGTGCCAAATGAATACAGATTTTGGAAGTTATAGATGCAAAACTTCGAAAGTTCTGAGTCTGGTTGTGACGTACCTGCTTCATGCATTTGTTAACAAACTGCATTCAAATGAGACTGTAAACCCACATCATATGATATTCCCGTATGTCGGCCCACGAATGCCCTGCCCCGGTGGCAGATTGGAGAAACTGTGGCAAATTAATTAACCTAAGTGATAAGTATTCACAGGCACATTTATGAAGGTCAAAAGGTGAAGGTCATATTAAGAGCAGTGTTGATGTATGACATTTGTCCACAAGTATGATGTACCGAAATATTAAAGTAATCCATCAAGGGATATAGAAGTTATGACAGAAATGTGAACTTCTTAATGTGGGAAAAAATTAAAAGTTGTCACGGTCAAAAGGTCAAGGTCATATTACGGGAAGCATGGATGTGTGGCATTTGTCCACAAGTATTCTGTGTTGAAATATTTAAGTAATCTTTCAAGGAATATAGAAGTTATAACAGAATTGAGAAACTCTGGCGAACTTCTTAATGTGCCACACGGATGCACGGAAAAATGGACAAACAGTCCAAACATTATACATGTATATGCATCTAGCCCTACCGAGACCGGTGGTATAAAAACACTTGGTTAATACTTGTATTTCCTTTTTCTGATGTCAATTAAATATATATACCAGTATGCATACATTGTATCTTGTATTATCTTGTATTAACCAATCCTGAATAGTTTGGCACAAACTATTTGTTTACTTCCAAGTATTTCAATAAGTCTGCAGATACACAGAATCGTCTTTGTGCACACAAAAACATTGTCGAAAACAAATTACCAGAAACAGTGTGGAATTCACGATGGCTGAACCAATGTTTGTATTGAACCAGACTGATCTGTCTGGCAAACAGCCGAAATGTACAGACCGAGTTGTTGACAGAAGGCATCTCATTAACGCTTAAAAGGCAGGAAATGAGTATTGTTTTCAGCTGTTTTTCAGTTTTAACTTATTTCCTAACAAAAACATGTTTTGGCAGCGCATGAGAAATGTCTCCTTTGGAGACATTTCTCATGCACTGTTAAAACAGTTTTCATCAAGAAATAAGCAGCAGACGAACAATAAGCAGCAGACGAAGAACAGTTCAGCAACATTAGGGTTAAAGGTTGATAAAGAATTCCATTTTTTTATCAAAAATACATGTTTGTGGCCCCATCTAAGGAGCTGCCAGGTCAAGTTTGTGGCATAAGTATTTTCAAACATGAAACATTATGCCAGCCTTATAAATATGCCACCGAACTTTGAGAATCGTGAGTAACCTCCCTTAGAACTACTTTGGGGCATCATCGGCATAAATGTTTATGACAAGTTTCTTAGTTTTGAAGTGAAAACTAGAAGGAGAGAGTAACCATCGTGAAGTTGATCATAACAAAGTTGATCATAACAAATTCCGCCAATTCTAACATCAATGGAGGATTATCATTATCAATTTATTCATAGAAATCCAGTCCACATTGGGTAGTTTAGGGCCTTATTGCTTGGAAAAAGAGCGAATGTAGCATGTTTTGCTATGAAAAGGAGCAATTATAGTGATTTCGACTAGTGTTGATCCAGATCATCCTACATATCTATGCTATCTGATCTGGGACTACAGATTTTTGCCAGATTCATATTTTCACATTTATTAATGTTATTGCAAACAGTGTAGAGTCAGATCAGACTGCAATCTGATCTGGGTCTACTCTGTTCGCAAAACTCAATTTTTGTGCTATTCAGTAAGAAATAATCGCTGAAATCCAACATAGGACCGGATCTCTATAAATAGATTTGCAAAGGGAAATAACTGACTACAATCCCTCATTATGCCTCGAACGCTATTATAAGGGAAGTTACTCATAATTTTCCAAGTTTGGCAACATATTTATAAGACTGGTCTACAGTCACAAAAGAGGGAGCAAATTATTTATCTTATTAACTCTTTGCATGCCAGCGGCGAAAATATCCGCCAAACGAATTACGAATATATGTATTATTTCTCTCTGTAAATATGTCTTGAAATTTCATTAGAATTGTGTCCTCTGGACACAATTCTAATGAAATTCCAAGACATATTCATGATATTTACAAGGAGAAATAAAAGAAAATATGATGAATTTTTGTCCGCTAGTTTTGAACTATTTATAGCCCACAAGTTTCCCAGCATGCAAAGTTAAACTTACTTCAACAACTGTGGATTATTTGGTATTTGTATCGTCCCGTTCCTGATGGCTGCCACGGTAGCAGTGTTTGTTTCGGTCAGCATGATTCAGTTTCCAGTCAGTGAATGAGTTTGTGTTTAGTGTTCCATCGGCAATCACATTAGGTTACAACATCGCAGGATATATCCCAGTACCATAGCACAATACAATCCTCTTTGCGTGACATTGTTTTATAAACTGTTTTTTTCACACCACCACAATTATAAATCTAATTCCATAAGTCACTTATCATAGAATAAGATTAATTTGAACATAACAAAGATATGCAATACAGTACAGCAAAAATGTGCAGACATAATTTGGAGAGCGTCTATATTTCATCGAGACATTCACCACCTCAATGCCAAGATTTGTAACAGAAAGTTAAATTAATTTTCGTCGTCTGCTGTTTATTTTTTATGTTCCATTTCATCACCAATAAACATGCTTTGACAAAAAAAAATAACAGCAGATGACAATTATCGTTTCCTTTATTCTCAAGGTGTAACGCTGGTGGTTGTAGGAATTGGTCAATCAACAAGATTATAAGTATTCCTCATCACTGGAAATATTTGTGGAAAATAAAACTGGAATGGTAATGAATGCTCCATATATATTCAGAGCAAATGCTGAAGATATTTTCAACTTTCAACATCATTTATGGAAAATATTTTTACAGAAAATATCACAGTTTCTGCAATTAGTTTTCATGAAAAATCATACAAAATCACATGGCGTATCTCATACAAACTATTTGATCAACCAAGTACCGGTAAGCCGGTGTACGTTTATGGCTGGTTGTGAACTGAATAGAAAAGACAGATATTCACTTCAATTATAGAAACGTCTCCAATGCATCAGTATGAATGAATGAAACAAAGCCCCGTTCTTGCTGACTTTACATGGAAAACAATGCCAACATTGACAGGTTCGTCTTTCATTCATGTATCAAATGGTTGGAAAACAAGCACCCACATTGTACCAATCACTACCTGTGATTTCCTTTTCACATTATCTTCGAAATCGACATTTGATATGACCTTGGATACACTAAATAATATCAATGGCACAGACCCATACAGCAATAGGTAGCCTGAGACATACAGGTACCATAACTAGGTCAGCAAGTCTGTCACAGGGCAAATACGATTTATATGTAATCAAAATCTTATATCGGAATATTATTGTTACATTTCCATTATTCTTAATTCAATTCACTGTAAAATACTATGTTGTGACCCCTCATTTGAACCATCATTGTCAGATTCATAGGCAAGGTGACACAGTGTATAAATAATATGTTTTTATTTGTTTTTCCGCTAATATAAGCTTGAATTATGAGTGAATCTTATTTTACCATCTAAGTAAAGAATTGAAAATTACCCATTAACCCATTACCTGCTGAGGCTACACAATTTTTCAGACAATAAAAAAAAAAAATCCTTAATAATGCACAGAAATATATGTTGTTAGTAAAAACAGCAAAAATTATTTCAATTTGTTTATACCCCGTATCGGAGTATTCGGCATGAAATGAGTTCAACTGTTGGCTGACACAGATATGATACACTACAGGGGTTTTCTAATGGCTGACATGCTCAAGTGAAGGGCAATAAAACCATATCACTCTTAATGAACCAGATTATATTTCCCATTAATAACCCCACCATTGAAAATTGTTAAAAGCCATGATATAATATTTCCATATGGTTTACAAGCATAGATTTACAAGTGGATAGATTTCAAATTGAATTTGAAGGTAAAACAATTTGAGAGTGACCAAGTTTCATGGATTTACCACACAAAGTTGCCTTCCATTTCATGATACATTATATAAGCCAGTGTATGTGAAATTTGCCTTAGCATATCACTGTTTCCATGGTAGTGCTTCAGAAAATAAAACAATAATTTGCGTAAAAACAATCACTATACCTTATTAACCATTTCAACACTACAGGCCTGTATAGCGGTATTGGCAAATAGTGTAGATCCAGATGAGCCGGCTCGTGACGAGCCGTCTCATCAGGAACTGCATATTTTTGAGAACAAAAACGCCTGATTTTCATAAATTGACTAGTCTGAAAATCATTTTGTGACCATTGGATTGGTTGCAAAATTAACGCATCAAATTCTATTTCAGTTACCTAGGGGTGAAAGGATAAAAGTACTTTCAACTAACATTAAGGTGCTTTATTTCAAACACAAGCCACCTGACCACCCACTAATACCAATTTCTGTCAACAGGTTAAAGAAGACAACAATCTTCAATCATTATAATCCAATCATCCCATATCATCATGACCATCATAATTCACATAATTCACATAATTCAATGCAGTTCGCTGACACTACATTGTAAAGGTATTCTCAATTCGATACAATTATTGTAATACACGAAGGTTAGAGACAAATATCCATATATTTTTAATTTTCCACTATATATACCGCTATATTAATAAACAATACCGTATTCCAATATCAAGAAAAATGGAACTGGAACACACACCCACACCCCACCCCCACAACAACCCCCCTGCTCCACACCCCACTGAACAAGGTAGACTCTGATGAGAGTAGGTGTAGAGTATAGATAGTATGGAATTGTCTGAATTTGGAATACTCAGCATTTACACACAGTAATTAACTATCCAAAGTTCAATTTATAATACACTGCCTTCCAAATAGTGATCAAATCCATATGAAACGTCTGAGCCAATTTTTCACTAAGGTAACTAAACTTCCAACAACACAAACTTTGCAACTGTCGAAAGAACACCAAATAATCATCTGAAATCCAAAGGTAAAAATTCAACACAAAATTCTAACTACGATCCAAATCACATTTTGTCATAGATTTCAACCAACACCAGTTTGAAACTGACACCCGACTATCCACTAAGCCAGCACTGGACTAAGACGTAAATCAACTTTGGACATTGAAGGGACACTTGACAAGGTAAATTTTGACCAGTTAATGTTTAGTTCAATCTTATCGGAGAAACAAGGACACTTGAAATGTGATCACCATTACTGTCACTGAATAAATAAACAGTTTAGATGGACAGGAAAACACAGAGAACATTATATATATTGACATTTGCAGAAAAGATAGAATCAAGCTTGGTAAACAATGCGTATACAAATAGACACTCATTGACTGATCTATGACTGTGACTGCAGAAATGGAGTTATTGCCTGTGTTGTCAGTCCACCTCCTGTAGCCTATTTCACCAACAATGCAAAGTACCAGTATACTTTTCTAGCAAAGTATACTTCGAGGGAGAAATTTTCAATTTTAGGATAAATTTATTAATTTTTTATTATACTGAATTTATTACATTATCACAGCGATTTTGGCTGTGATAATGTAATAAATTCAGTACAATAATTCTGCATACTTTTAATCATCAAATATATGCAGTGGTTAGTTCTATATGAAATAATGCATTTCGGGAAAAATAAATGATTACTCCCTCAAAGTATACTTTGCTAGAAAAGAATACTTTGCAATTTTGATGAAATCGGCTACTGATCTGCTACAGCACTGCATCATGTGATTTTAGCTACCGTAATAACCCTAAATATTTGGACACCATTTATTTCGGGAAACACATAAACTATATGGTTTCCCTACAACAGTGAGCGTGCCAATATTTAGGTTTAGTATGCCAGTACTTGTTTAATCGAACTATCAATGTATTTGGATACAATTTGCTTTGGGAAACCCCTATTTAATAGGGGTTTCCCAAAGCAAATTGTGTCCGAATATATAGGGTTATTACAGTAATCATGAAATGAATATCATTTTTGGTTACTCCGCAAAACTATTGTATATCGTAATAGGCTAATTTCTCTGACCTGGGTCTGTATATGCGTATTACACTATTAATATGATACATGATACTCTACCAAGGCAAACGAAGTGATGTCTCATTTAGTCTTTATCAGTAGCTTTTTATCTACGTTTGTATTTAAAATAAGTTAACCTACTGGTATATACAGACAAACCATCTTTGATGTGCACAATATATGAACCCCACCTACAACTGCCCACTGCACAAAGCCACCATTTGGGCTTTTCGGAAATGAGCAATCGCTCATCACCGCACAGACAACACACACAGCAATTCTGAAGTTTCCTTTTATACCTCTCTGCCTTGACCCCTTTCACCAAACCAATCTATCTCTGCTCTGTATAAATACTTGTATAGGGGGCAGATAATGAAATCTGATCTACCTGCCAATGATGCAGAAAGAATACCAAAACACTTCAGACCACTTGACCACAGGGACTTGTGGAAAAATAAGATTAGGAAGTCAATTTTGGATAGTCCAGGAGCTGACTGGACATACTTGGAAAAGTCGCGGGAATACTGGACGAGGCCTTCCGGCCTTCGTCCAGTATTCCCGCGACTTTTTCAAGTTTATACCCCGATAAATTCCACAAAAAGGCCATTCATTCCTTATAATTCCAGCATTTGAAATAAATTCATCAAGAAAATGTGTTTATGTTCCGTTTTCTTAAGAATTATTTTAACTGCGCCTCACGGTTACGGAAAGTAGTTCGGCATGGGAGTTTACTGGGATATAAACTTTGGACAGAGACTTGCTACGGACCAATCAAATGTTAGGGAATTGTGTAAATATTTTTGTGCTGCAATTATTTGGTCATGGTTCCACTTGACATTTTTACCAGATTAGCAGAGATTGCACATTCATGAAAGTACCCGAGATTTGTTTCAAAATATTTGCCAAAAAGGGCCGCCGGCTGAATAAATGAAAATTACGGTGTTGACAGCAATTGTAGAACCTGATCATCCTGCACTGTCACAGTATAATTAGAGTATATTCAGTTTCCAGAAACTAGTAAGGAAACTACAGTGAGTGAATGACAAACAATGTAGCCCAAGATCAGACTGTGGGCTACAGTGGTTGCAAACATCGGAAGGTACCCTTTTTTCACATACATGTCTGACAAATTGTACCACCTGATGAGACAGATCTGTGACTTCATCAATGGGTTCTATGACGATTTACAATTGCAACATGAGCAACACAGGTTAAAATTGAACTAAATATGTTTCATCATAACCTCCCAGTATATTTAGGAAATTGGCTTTTTAGTTGGAGGGAGATGATGTGGTAGATAATCTAATAAGCTTGAGGTAATTAATCCCTTTGGCCATGGATATCGTACATTTGAATGGAATGGTGCTTAATCTTGGATTAAGCGATGTCTCATCAGGCTCTGCACCATTTGCGAACAATTTTAATTTTTAACAGAACCAGATAATTGAAATATGAACGTCTACATTTGTGAAAGTTTTTGTGTCAGTGATGGCAATATGGAGGGAGCTATGCGAACCACTAGCAGCTGAGTGGTGCAATTTAAAATGCATGAAAACCATGATATTTTCACATTTTGCTACATTTCAAAGTAAACTATATTAATTAACCGTTCCACCCCTCATAACCGACATGGACTAGTTCATGTTAAGTTTCAGACTGTTCCATTCACAGGTGGAAGACTTGGATATGTGACATAAACAAGAGGGCCATGATGGCCCTAATTCGCTCACCTGACTCCATGAACACCAGAGGAGAATGTGACATTGAGTTCATGTGTTTTAAAAAAATTGTGCTATTTTTAGATGGCGGTCATCTTGGATTAAGCGATGACTCTCATTTTACAAAATCTGAAAATGCTTCACCCAGCATCGGCCATGTGGTTCCTGAGAAAAAGACGTTAAAAATCTTGAATAAATGGACCTTTTGGTGGCCATCATGGATGACATAATCATCCGATTCCGACAAATATTGTACCAGAGTGATCGCCTCATTGATACCTTCAATTTGATATATGACATGACCATATTCAGTCAAAAATAAAATTTGACCCCAATTTGACCCCACGGGCCACGCCCATTTTTGACCCCAGGGTCACCATTTTAACAACTTTCAAAGAGCAATGTACATCGATCATTCCTACCAAGTTTCGTCGAAATCCGGCAAGCGGTTCATGAGAAGAAGATTTTTTAAGAATTTATGCTATTTTTAGATGGCGGCCATCTTGAATTAGCGATGACCTCCATTTTAACAAATCTGAAAAGGCTTCATCCATGCACCATAACTTTTAAGTTTGGCTACCATGGGCCAAGCGGTTCATGTGAAGAAGAATTTTTAAATCTCTAATAAAAGAATGACCTTTTGACATTTCGGCGGCCATCTTGGATGACATAACAATCCGATTTGGACAAAAAATGTACCAGAGTGATCGCCTCATTGATACCTTCGATTTGATATATAACATGACCATATTCGGTCAAAAATAAAATTTGACCCCACGGGCCACGCCCATTTTTGACCCCGGGGTCACCATTTTAACAACTTTGAAAGAGCATTGTACATCGATCATTCCTACTAAGTTTCGTCGAAATCTGGCTAGCGGTTCATGAGAAGATTTTTTAAGAATTTATGCTATTTTTAGACGGCGGCCATCTTGGATTAGCGATGACCTCCATTTTAACAAATCTGAAAAGGCTTCACACATGGACCAATAACTTTTAAGTTTGGCTACCATGGGCCAAGCGGTTCATGTGAAGAAGAATTTTGAAATCTCTAATAAAAGAACGACCTTTTGAACTTTCGGTGGCCATCTTGGATGACATAACAATCCGATTTCGACAGAAAATGCACCAGAGTGATCGCCTCATTGATACCTTCAATTTGATATATGACATGACCATATTCGGTCAAAAATAAATTTGACCCCAATCTGACCCCACGGGCCACGCCCATTTTTGACCCCGGGGTCACCATTTTAACAACTTTGAAAGAGCAATGAACATCGATCATTCCTACCAAGTTTCGTCGAAATCCGGCAAGCGGTTCATGAGAAGAAGATTTTTTAAGAATTTATGATATTTTTTGACGGCGGCCATCTTGGATTAGCGATGACCTCCATTTTAACAAATCTGAAAAGGCTTCACCCATGGACCATAACTTTTAAATTTGGCTACCATGGGCCAAGCGGTTCATGTGAAGAAGAATTTTGAAATCTCTAATAAAAGAACGACCTTTTGACCTTTTGGCGGCCATCTTGGATGACATAACAATCCGATTTCGACAAAAAATGCACCAGAGTGATCGCCTCATTGATACCTTCAATTTGATATATGAAATGACCATATTCAGTCGAAAATAAAATTTGACCCCAATTTGACCCCACGGGCCACGCCCATTTTTGACCCCAGGGTCACCATTTTAACAAGTTTGAAAGAGCAATGTACATCGATCATTCCTACCAAGTTTTGTCGAAATCCGGTTGGCGGTTCTTGAGAAGAAGATTTTTTAAGAATTTGTGCTATTTTTAGACGGCGGCCAGCTTGGATTACGTAATGATGTCATTTTAACAATTTTGTAATCCCCCTACCTAAGGACCATGACCATGAAGTTTGGTGACTATAGACCCAATGGTTACCGAGGAGAAGACGTTTGAAAATGTTCACGGACGACGACGGACGACGACGACGGATGACGGACACATTGCGGTAACAATAGCTCACATGAGCTTCACTCAGGTGAGCTAAAAAATACCAACTGAAAAAAATCCTATTACCCCACCTACCCGTTGTCACACTACGTTACGTTATAATGCATTTTTAATATGTCACAGGTCCGAGTCTTCCACCTGTGGTTCCATTATGAAGAAAACGGGTAATTTTGTGGAAAAAAAAATATATCCACAAATGGTGCAGATCTTGCTGAGGCGGCTCTCATTACGAGCTGGCTCGTCTGGATCTACACTGTTATTGTGCCCGCCCTGAATGTTTGCAAGCCAGGGATATTCCAAATCTCAGCTGTTGCAATGTGAGTAATTTCATATTTTTGAGAATTTTTTTTATCTTCACAAATGGACTAGTTTGAAAATAATTTTGTGAAGATTGGATTGGTTGCAAAATTAGCATATCAAATTGCATTCCAGTTACATCGGGGTGAAATAATTTTAAACTTTAACATTTATGTATACTTCCTCAAAATTCAGCCAAAGACAAGGCAATGATTACAAAAAGAAAGAGAAAACGATTGAAATGCATGCAAGTCCTGTTATAGTTACCAGTTAACTGATGTATATCACCAGTGTACCTGACACAGGTGTGCTCTCCCTTTATACGAGGTTACAAATGATCGGCAATCAGTGACACAGAGTCATTATAATGACATTAAGGTGACACATAATTACCAACGGTTGAACCCTAATCGTATAATTATGGTTTACTAGTTATCCAATTGCAACTTCAATACCTACAACCATATCGAAGACCGACATAAAATATCCATCAGGAAATACAGACACTTGCCTGTTTTGTTGGTTGTTCTGTAGCAGATTTCACCAAAATAGCTAAGTGTACTTTGAGGGAGTAATTTTGATTTATACAAACATTAATTACTGTTTTTAATTTAATTAAATACAATATTTTCTAATCAAAACAATGTAATAAATGCAGTATATGAATGCTGCATAATTTCACTCATCAAATATAAACAGGCATTTGCTTTTTATGAAGAAAAAAACACATTACAGTACAAATAAATAACTAGAAATGGACGCTTGTCGACAAGCGCATGTGTATCCCCCTCCCCAGATACACAAGTAGTTTGAAAAAAGGGTGTTCGAGTTATGCTCCGGAGACAAAATCAGTGACGGAAAAAAACAAAGGGAGATAACTAAAAAATTAGTGATGCAAGAGTTGTCATTCTTGCGTGACACACCTTTAGGGTTGTGGTCTATGCATGTGTGAAGTTTCATGAAAATATTCCAAAGGGTGTTCGAGTTATGCTCCAGACACGAAATCAGTGCACGAAACAACAAAGGGAGATAACTAAGAAATTAACGACGCAAGAGTTGTCATTCTTACGTGCGACACACCTTGGGTCGTCTTCTATGCATGTGTGAAGTTTAATAAACTAAAAGTGAATAAACTAGAAAATGTGTTTATAGAACATGGATGTCCCACATATCGCTTTGATAATAAATGAGGCCAAATTGCAAGTCAAAATTTTCTTTTACCTGAGCGTTAAAGTTTTTGAAGCACCAAGTATGTGACCTTGACCCTGGGCTTGGCGGGGGCAGGACAAACGTGGATTTTGGCACAGGGCGGTAGAGGACCATTTAGAGCATTGCATATATGAAATATGAAGCTGATCCGTGAAAGAAAACAGAAATTATAAGATATTTACCTGAGCGTTAAAGTTTTTGAAGCACTAAGTATGTGATGTTAACACTGGGCTTGGCGGGGGCGGGACGAACGTGGATTTGGCACAGGGCGGTAGAGGACCATTAGAACAACGCATATATGAAATATGAAGTTGATCCGTGAATGGAAAGAAAAATTATAAGATATTTACCTGAGCATTAAAGTTTTTGAAGCACCAAGTATGTGACCTTGACCCTGGGATTGGCGGGGGCAGGACGAACGTGGATTTGGCACAGGGCGGTAGAGGACCATTAGAGCAATGCGTATATGAAATATGAAGATGATCCATGAAAGAAAACAGAAATTATAAGATATTTACCCGAGCGAAATTAAAGTTTTTGAAGCACTAAGTATGTGACCTTGACCCTGGGCTTGGCGGGGGGCAGGACGAACGTGGATTTGGCACAGGGCGGTAGAGGACCATTAGAGCAACGCGTATATGAAATATGAAGTTGATCCGTGAATGGAAATAAAAATTATAAGATATTTACCTGAGCGTTAAAGTTTTTGAAGCACCAAGTATGTGACCTTGACCCTGGGATTGGCGGGGCAGGACGAATGTGGATTTGGCACAGGGCGGTAGAGGACCATTAGAGCAATGCGTATATGAAATATGAAGATGATCCATGAAAGAAAACAGAAAGTATAAGATATTTACCCGAGCATTAAAGTTTTTGAAGCACTAAGTAGACCTTGACCCTGGGCTTGGTGGGGGCAGAACGAACGTGGATTTGGCACAGGGCGGTAGAGGACCATTAGAGCAATGCATATATGAAATATGAAGCTGATCCGTGAAAGAAAACAGAAATTATAAGATATTTACCTGAGTGTTAAAGTTTTTGAAGCACCAAGTATGTGACCTTGACCCTGGGCTTGGCGGGGGCAGGACGAACGTGGATTTGGCACAGGGCGGTAGTGAACCATCAGAGCAATGTGTATATGAAATATGAAGCAGATCGGTCAAAGGATGAAGAAATTATGAGACATTTACCCGAGTGTTAAAGTTTTGTGACGGACGGACGGACGGACGGACGGGAGGACGGGACGCACGTTCCTACGAATGAATACTTGTTGGGTTTTTACTGTATAAAAATACCCAACAAGAGTACCCAACACTATCCTAACCCTACCCAATAAGATCCCCGTACGCTTACAACAAGTACCCATTCGTGTGTGCGGATGGACGGACGGACGGACGGACGGACAGACAAGGGTAACACTAAATGCCCCCTCCACTATCGTGGTGGGGCATAAAAATATTCCAAAGGGTGTTCGAGTTATGCTCTGGATACAAAATCAGAGCACGAAACAACAAAGGGAGATAAGTAAACAAGAATTCAGCGGAATCAGATGCCTCGCCTTGTCCCGCCTTGACCTCGAGCCTGGGCCCGAAAGCAATTTTCACTGATTGACTAGTGAGCCATAGAATATCAGATTATATTCAATGGCTCACTAGTCAATAATTGTTTCATTATATGATAATAGTCTGTATATAGCACTTACGACCTTATGCTACAAACCAAAAATTGAAAAATAATTTGAAAAAAAAAAATGAAAAAAAAAAAATGGAAAAAAAAAGTTTAAAAATAATAATGCTTGCTACTGGAGCCCAGAATTTTTTTTTAATAGTCCTATATTTATCTACATATATCTGCACAGGTCCACATAATGCCACAATATTTTCAACACAGTTTACGGAAATGTAATATCCAATGTAGTAATTTACCTGTATAAATTACCTGTGGTCACCAGTGGTCAAGCACTGGACATTTGCACATGCTAGCCCATGCTAGCACATGGTTCTCCCAGTCTCTATTGTTCTCTCTACAGGTAAGGTGTACAGAGCACACGAGAAAAGGTGTACAGAGCAGACGAGAAAACAGGTCTTCATGCATTATTGTCCAGTTTGTAGAGTGCGCAAAACAAAAAAGGGAGATAACTAAAAAATTAGCTACGCAAGAGTTGTCATTCTTGTGCGCGACACACCTCCGGGTCGTGATCTATGCATGTGTGAAGTTTCATGAAAATATTCCAAAGGGTGGTCGAGTTATGCTCCGGACAGGAAATCAGTGCGCGAAAAGAAAAAAAGGAGATAACTAAAAAAAAAAAAAAATATGCAAGAGTTGTCATTCTTGTGCAAGAAACACCTTCGGTTCGTGGTCTAATTGAATGTGCTAAGTTTCATAAAAATATTCCAAAGGGTGGTCGAGTTATGGTCAATCAGTGCGCGAAACAAAAAAGGGAGATAAC
Source organism: Conchocele bisecta (assembly GCA_029237695.1). NCBI lineage: Eukaryota > Metazoa > Mollusca > Bivalvia > Lucinida > Thyasiridae > Conchocele > Conchocele bisecta. The sequence continues at coordinate 201,456,102 of CM055265.1, read as the reverse complement.
TAAAAAATTAGCTATGCAAGAGTTGTCATTCTTGTGCGCGACACACCTTCGGGTCGTGGTCTATGCATGTGTGAAGTTTCATGAAAATATTCCAAAGGGTGGTGGAGTTATGCTCAGGACACGAAATCAGTGCGAGAAACAAAAAAGGGAGATAACTAAAAAATTAGCTATGCAAGAGTTGTCATTCTTGTGCGCGACACACCTTCGGGTCGTGGTCTATGCATGTGTGAAGTTTCATGAAAATATTCCAAAGGGTGTTCGAGTTATGCTCCGGACAAGAAGTGTCTGCAGCGGACGCGGACGCGGCGCGCTGTCAAATCCATAGTATCCCCCGACGGAGTCCGGGGGATACAATCACTCCCGCAAACTACACTTAGGTAGAAAAGTGTATTTAGCAATGTTGATGAAATAGGCTACTGGGGTGCGTTTCACTAAACTTTGTACGACTAAAATATTTGTACCGTAAGTGCAAAATTATGATAGTCTGTAAATTTCATATTAACAATTATCAATCACTTGAAATTTCCAGACAATACTAAATTTCAACTTACGAACATTTTAGTTAATAAATTTTGGTGCATACCGGTAAATTGTTTTTGTAAATATTATGACAAAGATGAGCTGGTTTTAAACTTTTAACATCATCACAAGTCACATGCTTCATTATTGAAGTACACTGCTCCACCACTAGACTATCAGCCCGTCCCTCAAGTTTAGAGATGCCCTACTGTGTTACCTGTGTCGGTCGGTGTACGCGTCGTTGATGTCCTGCCAGGATGAGTGGAGGTCGGTGAGCAGGGCCATCACACGTTGTCTTTCCTCGGGCAGGCACTGGGGCAACACGTCCTCCCGCTCCCCATCCATACGGTCAATGGCCAGACGGGCATCCTCCAGCCGTCGCTGCACATCCTGTGTGTGGAACAGACATGTGGAGACATATGAGACACGGCGCGCGATTTTGTACCTTCGGACATCTGCGAAATTTCATTAAATACGTTTACAAAATTAACAATATTTTTCATAAATAAAGTCCAAAGTTGACATGCGGAATTATATTGTGAATGTACTTTGAAAATTTTGTCAACTTTTGACGTCATGTACAAAAATTATTGTGAATTTTGTAAACGTATTTCATGAAATTACTGAGATGTCCAAAGGTACAAAATCACATGGCGCATCTCATATGCGGCTGTGACTGGAGAAATATATATTTGTGACCAGTGTAGCTCCTGATAAAAAGCACACTCCTGTAGCCTGGTAACGATCTATATTGCTTGTTACAAGCACGATTGGTGTTTCATTGACTGAAAGGCAGGCAGTGCAGATCCTGATCAGACTGTGCTGATGTGCAGGCTGATCTGGGGCTACACTGCTCGCATAACCAGTAAGCCCCATTTATGCAGTCTCGGCCATATATGTGTACAGTACCGTAACTAGGATCACGCAGATGCATTTTGCTGAATTTCACAATTAAAAAAATCCCCGAGTTGGTGGTGGGGAGAATAATCCCTGACCCCCGTATCGGGACTTTTTGGGGCTATTACTGATACAGAAATACAAGAAACCAGATGGCGACGGCCAAATATTATCAAATGTGGTGAAGCGGTTGAAGTTATTGAAAAAAGAAAAAACAAAAAAATGTTACCTTACAAACAAGGTGAACTTCTCAGTTGACCTTGACCTTGGAAACAGTGGCTGCATGCATGGGACAGAGAATGAATATATGGGTGATGACTAATAAGCATATACATGTACATGTAAAGTTTCAAGCCAATCCGACTTACGGTTACAGAGAAAGTAGGTACCTGAAAACTTCAATGCAAATTTTGACAAAAACTTTAATGCAAACTTCTAAATCCTTTACCCTTGATCTTGGGCACAGGGGCCACATGAGTGGGACACAGAATGAATATATGGATGATGACCAATAAACATACAAAGTTTCAAGCAAATATGACTTACGGTTACAGAGATAGTAGGTATGTGAAAAGTTTAATGTAAATTTGGACAAAAACTTTAACGCAAACTTCTAAGTCATTTGACCTTGACCTTTGGGCACAGGGGTTGCATGAGAGGGACACAGAAAGAATATATGGATGATGACCAATAAGCATAGAATCTGACTTACGGTTACAGAGATAGTAGCAAATCTGACTTACGGTTACAGAGATAGTAGGTATGTGAAAGGTTTAACGCAAATTTTGACAAAAACTTTGAACACAAACTTCTTCTAAGTCATTTGACCTTGACCCCTATGCACAGGGGCTGCATGAGTGGGATACAGCATGAATATATGGATGATGATTAATAATCATATGAAGTTTCAAGTCAATGTGACTTAGGACTGCAGCGTTATAAGGTACTTAAAAACTTGAAACGCATATTTCGGACACCCGGACGTCATTGTGATCACTATGTCTCGAAAAAATGGCCGGTCGGCTCACAAATGCCCCTGTTGGCAGATTGGAGAAACTCTGATAATCTTCTTGACTGGACACGCAGACACACGGATGGACACACAGTCCAAACACTAGAGACCGGGGGCATGCAAAATTGTGGTTTCTGTTCAAAACCAGAACATTTTTAAATTATTGAACAATTATTATAAAGCTAAAGATTGTATTAGTATATTTATCTGTGTAAGTTATAGATGCATTATCATCAGGATAAGCTGAATATCAAGAATGAATTAGTATCAGTAAACTTTGTTGAGAATCATGTTCTATTTCCAATGACTCCTCCCATACCTTAGTAGATGTTATTGATGGAGCCAAAAAAAAAAAATGTTTTGAAAGAGCATATGATGTCATGGTTATTGTTCCTTTAGGTCAAACACGTTATTCAATAATTGATGGTATAACTGATCATCATGATTTACTAGATCCTACCAGCTAGCTGATCAAACACGTTTATGAACAGAGTAGATCATATGAAGATCTAGACATGTGAACAATCTGGTGACTTGATTCACTATTCAAACAGAATGGTCTAAAAATCTTCACAGAATTTCTGATAGTACGTGAAATATTGTGAATGTGGAAGATGACAGATGATTCTGACAAAGGTCATTGTCTCCATTGTCAGCAATGGGGGATGCTAGTTAGTTGTCTCCCGTTGAATTTATTTATAGAAATCCGGTCCAAATTGTGTAGTTTGGGGCCTTATTGCTTGTAAAAAGAGCGAATGTACAATATGATGTGAAAAGGAGCAAGTATGGTCATTTCGACTAGCGTTGATCCAGTTCAGACTACATGTACATATCTAAGCAATCTGATCTGGGAGTACATTATTTGCCAGATTCATATTTTCACACGTATTAATGTTATTACAAACAGTGTAGACTCAGATCAGACTGCACAGGTGTGCAGTCTGATCTGGGTCTACTCTGTTCGCAAAAATCTATTTTTGTGCTGTTATAATCTATAAATCTATAAATAGATTTACAAACGGAAATAACCGACAATGATCCCTCATTATAATGCATGTTCAGTATCCTACAGAGTTCCATCACCGATACACACACACACAGATGTCACTAAAACTTTGTCCAGACAAAACGAGGCCGATACGATTGCAAAAGTGAAAGTGAATGGGTTTTACTTTCCCAGCAACAGCTAGGGTTATGTAGGGACGGGACCTCGGTTTAAAGTCTCATCCGAAAGGCAAGTGGGATGGAAATACTACGAGTATGTTTGATACCTAGATCAGAGATTGAAGTAGCAATGATGATTATTATTGGAAAGATTCCTCATGTTTCATATGAACACTATAGATGCATTATGATCAGAGTGGCCCCGTTGTGTTCATGGTGTTACAAGGATTATTTATAAGTAGTTCCATGGTAATGTTATGGTTATACACATTATTAACCCTGAGAAGGCGGGAACCGAAAATGGTCGTCTGCTGTTGTTTCTTATTTTGTATTTCCTCAAAATAAAAACATGGTTTGGTAGCATTTTATAATCATTTCCATTGGAAATGATTCAAAAGTGCTGTCAAAGCATGTTTTTGATAAGAAAAATGAAAAATAAACAGCAGACAACATTTTTTAATTCCGCTCTTTGCATGCTAGCGGTGAAAATAACATCCAACAAATTACGAGTATGTTTCTTATCTCTCTCTGTAAATATGTCTTGGAATTTCATTAGAAATGAGTCCTCCGGACTCAATTCTAATGAAATTCCAAGACATATTCCTGATATTTATAGGGAGAAGTAAACAAAATATAATGAATTGTCGTCTGTTATTTTTTAACTATTTATAGCCCAAATTTCCCAGCATGCTAAGAGTTAATGGTATACATCTCTGTTCCGTATTGGTAGTTATAAAGGTAGACAGACAGGAAGGACCCAAACCAGACAGAATACAAGGAAGGAACTGCATATACTCCACATATACTGGAGATACATGGTATCTACGGTGTCACATTTGTGATTTGGAGCAAGCATGAGAAAACAGACACAATGTATGTTACACTGGGCCCGTGATTGTAAACCTTTTTTAGTATGTACTCGGTTCTCATGCTTAAGATCAGTAAGTTTGATTGGTTGAGACTGAGCTGCTGTGCTCAGTCTCGGCCAATCAAACTGTCCGATTTTGAGAACGAATTTGGTGAAAATGTTCGGAGCGTTTTATACATCTGACATAATTGGGTGTATTTAATAGCTACAATGGGCTTATCAAGGTTTGGTTCATGAGCTCTTTGTCACACAAGAATCAAAGTACCGGTATTGAAAGGGCAATTGCAGATGATTCTCATGCGCTCTTATTATAAAACAAGAAATGACATCGTTGAACGAAGCTTATCCCCTCTCTGGCAGCTTTGATAATAATAATAATAATAAAAAAAGAAGACAAGTCCTCAGTGACCTTGGGCGGTCAAATTTGGGTTGTACTGGCAGCCTTGTTAATAATTTTTTTTTTTTTTTTTTAACATTTTTGCCTTACAAATTTGCCTTACAAACAAGGTGAACACAAGTCCTCAGTTACTTTGGATAGTTGGACGTGGGTCGTATGCAAAACAAAACACCATCCCTAGGCAGACATTGTGGCCAAATATTATAACAAGAGCTGTAGGAGAACATCATAGCTCGACTACGAGGGTTGTCGATGTACACATAGCTTGACAAAAAAACCTTAACCAAGGTTGACTAAAAAACTTCACCAAGGGAACTTAAGTAAGTAATTCAAGGTTAAATGTAGGTCAATGACAGATATAGGTCAGGGGTTATTGATGTACATCACTAGGGGTGAAGTTTTCCAAGTATGGTTGCTGTAGGTCCAGGAGTATTGCATATAGAAGCTTGACTAAAAACCTTAACCAAGGGGAAATAACTAAGTAATCCAAGGATAAAAGTAGGTCAAGGTCAAATATAGGTCAGGGATTATTGATGTACATCACTAGGAGATGAAGTTGTCCAAGTATGGTTGATGTAGGCCCAGGAGTATTCCATATACAAGCTTGACTATAAACATTAACCAAGTAATTCAAGGTTAAATGTAGGTGAAGGTAAAATATAGGTCAGAGGTTATTGATGTACATCCCTATGCGAAAAAGTTATCCAAGTAAGGTGTCTGTATGCACAATAGTATTCCATATACAAGCTTGACTAAAAACCTTAACCAAGGTCGAGTAAAAACCTTAACCAAGGGGGATTAACTAATTAATTCAAGGTTAAATGTAGGTCAAGGTGAAATATAGGTCAGGGGTTGTTGATGTACATCACTAGGAGATGAAGTTGTCCAAGTATGGTTGGTGTAGGGCCAGGAGTATTCCATCTACAAGGTTGTCTAAAAACCTTAACCAAAGAGAATTAACTAAGTAATTGAAGAGGAAATGTAGGTGAAGGTCAAATATAGATCAGGAGTTATTGATGTACATCCCTATGAGAAAAGGTTGTCCAAGTATGGTGTCTGTATGCACAATAGTATTCCATGTACAAGCTTGAGTAAAAACCTTAACCAAGGTTGACTAAAAACCTTAACCAAGGTGACTTAAGTAAGTAATTGAAGAGGAAATATAGGTCAAGGTGAAATATATATCAGGGGTTGTTGATGTACATTACTAGGAGATGAAGTTGTCCAAGTATGGTGGGTGTAGGGCCAGTAGTATTCCATATACAAGCTTGACTAAAAACCTTAACCAAGGGGAATTAACTAAGTAATTCAAGAGGAAATGTAGGTCAAGGTCAAATATAGATCAGGGGTTATTGATGTACATCGCTATGAGAAAAGGTTGTCCAAGTATGGTGTCTGTATGCACACTAGTATTCCATGTAGAAAGCTTGACTAAAAATCTTAACCAAGGTTGACTAAAAACCTTAACCAAGGGGAATTAACTAAGTAATTCAAGGTTAAATGTAGATCAAAGTCAAATATAGGTCAGGGGTTGTTGATGTACATCACTAGGAGAAAAAGTTGTCCAAGTATGATGGGTGTAGGGCCAGGAGTATTCCATATACAAGCTTGACTAAAAACCTTAACCAAGGAGAATTAAATAAGTAATTGAAGAGGAAATGTAGGTCAAGGTCAAATATAGATCAGGGGTTATTGATGTTCATTCCTATGAGAAAAGGTTGTCCAAGTATGGTGTCTGTATGCACAATAGTATTCCATGTACAAGCTTGACTAAAAACCTTAACCAAGGTTGACTAAAAACCTTAACCAGGGGGAATTAACTAGGTAATGCAAGGTTAAATGTAGGTCAAGGTCAAATATAGGTCAGGGGTTGTTGATGTACATCACTAGGTGATAAAGTTGTCCAAGTATGGTTGGTGTAGGGCCAGGAGTATTCCATCTACAAGGTTGACTAAAAATCTTAACCAAGGGGAATTAACTAAGTAATTCAAGAGGAAATGTAGGTCAAGGTCAAATATAGATCAGGGGTTATTGATGTACATCACTATGAGAAAAGGTTGTCCAAGTATGGTGTCTGTATGCACAATATTATTCCATGTAGAAAGCTTGACTAAAAACCTTAACCAATGGGAATTAACTAAGTAATCAATTCAGGTTAAATGTAGGTCAAAGTCAAATATAGGTCAGGGGTTGTTGATGTACATCACTAGGAGATAAGTTGTCCAAGTATGGTTGGTGTAGGGCCAGGAGTATTCCATCTACAAGCTTGACTAAAAACCTTAACGAAAGAGAATTAACTAAGTAATTCAAGAGGAAATGTAGGTCAAGGTCAAATGTAGTCACGGTAAAAACAAATATGAACAAGTTATTGATGTACATCTAGGATATGAAGTTGTCCAAGTAGTGGTGGGTGTAGGGCCAGGAGTATTCCATATACAAGCTTGACTAGACTAAAAACCTTAACCAAGGAGAATTAACTAAGTAATCGAAGACGAAATGTAGGTCAAGGTCAAATATAGATCAGGGGTTATTGATGTACATCCCTATGAGAAAAGGTCGTCCAAGTATGGTGTCTGTATGCACAATAGTATTCCATGTACAAGCTTGACTAAAAACCTTAACCAAGGTTGACTAAAAACCTTAACCAAGGGGAATTAACTAGGTAATTCAAGGTTAAATGTAGGTCAAGGTCAAATATAGGTCAGGGGTTGTTGATGTATATCACTAGGAGATAAGGTTGTCCAAGTATGGTTGGTGTAGGGCCAGGAGTATTACATCTACAAGGTTGACTAAAAACCTTAACCAAGGTTGACTAAAAACCTTAACCAAGGGGAATTAACTAAGTAATTCAAGAGGAAATGTAGGTCAAGGTCAAATATAGATCAGGGGTTATTGATGTACATCACTAGGAGATGAAGTTGTCCAAGTATGGTGGGTGTAGGGCCAGTAGTATTCCATATACAAGGTTGACTAAAAACCTTAACCAAGACGCGACGGTGACGCCGACGCCGACGCCGGGGTGACAACATAAGCTCTACTTATTCTTCGAATAGTCGAGCTAAAAATCGGTAAAGTGTTCATGAGTTTTGTTTGTTTATTAGTGTTTAACGGCCTATCAACAGCTAAGGTCTGTAAGGCCGGGCAAACGGGTTCGATCATTTTAACCTGCTGCATTGGGGGGAAAATTCGAAAATCAGAACTGAATATATACATCGAGAAACAATATATTCAGCCCTGAAATTAGAATAACCTGACCTGCCAGGTCCATACCACACAAATTCACTTGGCCCCTTCCCCTAAAATAGGATTACGAATATCGTAATACTCACATAAGGGGCATAACCAGATTCAACTGTCACATACAAAATGCCAGACGTATGTGAGGGCCAAACCAGGTCGGGATTCCGGTAAGGATGAACCCCGATCGTTAAATTACCCATCGCGTGCTCCCACCTGCCACCCACTGTTCATGAGTTGCGGTATTGAAAAATGAAAGGTGTTACTAACATACGCACGTACATACGTACATGGACTAAGGCTATATCCCCACTTGATTATCAGCGAGGGGATAACAAACAGCAGAGGAGATATTAACTTGATCAAAGTAAACGTTAGTGTTTATAGACTTGGATATGTGTTTATGGATGGTTGTGTTTTCTCATATGCTGCACCTTATAGTAGATGCATTAATACCAACCCTATGGCAACGGATCTCCTGAAATATGTAAAATTGGTGGAACACATGTTCACGGCACTGAGTCTCAGATAAGCATAGACATGGAATATGTTACCAGATTGCTGATTAAATATGGATTTATAAGGTTGTCGTCCCAAGTTGATGAGCATGCTGATCAGGCACTACACTGGTCTGTATATATGCAAGTTGATCAGGGACTATACTGATCCATATTTAATCAGCATTGTAAGGTTAACCATTACCATCAAACATTGGCCAGTGTTCCACAACATGACATACCAACGTCATTGGTAACAGCCGATGATCATCATAACCTGGTGCTAACATGCTAGCTAACCATGTTATACTACAGGTTTGATGCCCCATGACAGTTATTGCTTACCTGAGCTCCCAAGGTGATGCTAAGCCACATGTAAGCTATATGGATGGGGGAAAGTGAACGTATAGCATTGACAGTCAGTGTAGATCATGATTGTTCTGTTATTACACTGGTGTACCAGTGAATGGATGTTTCAGTGAATGAATGATGAATTTGTTTGTTTAATGGTGTTTAACGGCCTATCAATAGCTAGGGTCATTTAAAGTCGGGCCAACGGGTTCGATCCCGTATGTAACCTGCTGCATTTGTGAAAAAATCCCAAAATCAGAACGGAATATTCACAGCGAAATAAATATATATTCAGCCCTGAAATTAGAATAACTTGACCTGGTGCCAGCTAGGTCCATACCACACCAAAGTCACTTGGCCCCTTCCCCTAAAAGTAATAGGATTAGGAAAAATCAAATTACTCATACAAGGAGTATAACCAGATTAAACCCTCACATACACGAATGCCAAAGACGTACCTGAGAACCAGGGGGCTGTTTCACTAAACTTCGTACAACTAAAATGTTCGTAAGTGCAAAATTATGATAGTCTGTAAATTTCACATTAACATTGTTTTCTTGTAAACAATTAATGTATTTACATTTATTGAGCATAGGCTGCATAGGCTGCATATGCAGCCTATGCTCAATAAATGTAAATCCATAAATTTACAGACGATCCTAAATTTGCACTTACGAACATTTTAGTCGTAAGAAGTTTAGTGAAACGTCCCCCAGGTCTCAGTTGGGGATACCGGTGAGGATGAATCCCGATCGTTAAATTACTTAACTGAACTAAATTACCCATCCCATGCTCCCACCTGCCACCCACGAATGAATGATGAAGAGGGCAAGTGCTGATGAAGTAGCAAGATGTACAGGCAGACCTGGGACTGATTGCAAATGTTGTAACGTATCTATTGTTATCTGGCAGCCCATAAATGCCATGATATTTACTACTTACTACAATACTACATGGGCCTGTGCTTTGGGATATACCTTATTATAAGGTATCTTCCTATTTTGCAATCAATGATTTTGAAAATGTACACTATTTTCTATAAATGTAGTTGAATGTTGGCTGATATCACTCTTAACTTTGCTCCGATACTTGACAAAATTAAGAGTTGAGGAAATCTATAAACAGCAGACAACATTTTTTAATTTCGCTCTTTGCATGCTAGCGGTGAAAATAACATCCAACAAATTACCAGTAAGTTTCTTATTTCTCTTTGTAAATATGTCTTGGAATTTCATTAGAATTGAGTCCGGAGGACTCAATTCTAATGAAATTCCAAGACATATTCCTGATATTTATAGGGAGAAGTAAAAAAAATATAATGAATTGTAGTCTGTTCTTTTTTAACTATTTATAGCCCAAATTTCCCAGCATGCTAAGAGTTTTTTTATTTAAATTAAAATCAGTACTACATGTATACACATACAAACTACATTTATTCAAGAGCAGGGGGCCCTTTCACCAAACTTTGTACAACTAAAATGTTTGTAAGTGCAAATTTAGGATCGTCTGGAAATTTCAATTGATGGAGTTACATTTAATGAACATAAATGTAAATCCAATAAGTGTTTACAAAAAAACATTGTTAACGTGAAATTTACAAACTATCATAATTTTGCACTTACAAACATTTTAGTGTTACGAAGCTTAGTGAAACGGCGCTCATAGCCGTACCGTTTCTCCTGACAGCAAGGTAAGTGTGTTAGACATGTTTCAGGCATCCATTGCCATCCTCAGCCCATCGTCGGTGTTAATTTATGTTATGGCAATTGCAGTAACACCATCAAACATATTACAGTGTTATTTTATCTTCTATACGACTTGCAGTAATTTATTATCTCTATTTGCCAACAATCCATAAGAATGAAACTAGCAGAAAACATCATATAGCCCAAAACCATGCACCTCCAAAATTCCAGCAACACTTAACTGAATATTGCTGTTTCTCATTTTTAAAAAAGAAAATATTTTGGCAGCTCATGAGAATTGTCTCCAGTGGAGACAATTCTGATGCGCTGTTAAAACATTTTTTCATCAAGCTAAATGAAAAATAGCAATAAACAGCAAACGACAAAATTTAATTCATCATCGTAAGGTGGCCTAAAAAAAGTATGTTTGTTTCCGGTTACCCGACCCTACCTAGATTTTCCCACCGATCCTAAACATTTTAGTAAAAAATAATAATAATAATAATAACTAGATTGGTCAGTAAGCGAGGCTTACGGAATACCCCCCGCGGCCCAGGTACCCCTAAAATATGTACAAATTTCCAAGTGTGTGGGCTTGTGACCTTGACTCTGAGCTTCGCGGGAGCGGCATGAACGTGAATGTGTCACAGGGTGGTAGAGGTCCATTGGAGCAATGCGTGTGTGAAATGTGAAGCAGATCCGAGCAAGGAAATAGAAGTTATAACCGATTTCTCTGATGTTAAGTTTTGTAAAGAGACTAAGTATGTGACCTTGACCTCGAGATCAGCGGGAATATGTCACAGCATGATAGTAGAGCCTTAGAGGAATGCATGCATGAAATATTAAGAATTTTCGATGAAAGAAATATAAGTTATAACATATTTCTCTGATGTTCAGTTTTGTAAAGAGACTAAGTATGTGACCTTGACCTAGGGATCAGCGGGGGTTGGACGGTCGTAGATTTGTCACAGCATGATAGTACAACCTTAGAGGAATGCACAAGTGAAATATTAAGAATTTTCAAAGCAGGAAATGGAAGTTATAACTTATTTCTCTGATGTTAAGTTTTGTAAAGAGACTAAGTATTTGACCTTGACCTTGTGATCAGCAGGGGTTGGATGGTCGTGTATTTGGCACAGCATGGTAGTAGAGCCTTACAGACTTGCATGAGTGAAATATAAAGCATTTTAGATGAAGCAAATAGAAGTCATAACAATATTTCTCTGATGTTAAGTTTTGTAAACAGACTAAGTATTTGACCTTGACCTTGGGATCAGCTGGGGTTGGACGGTCGTGGATTTGGCACAGCATGGTAGTAGAGTCTTACAGGAATGGATGGGTGCAATATTAAGCATTTTAGATGAAGGAAATAGAAGTTATAACAATATTTCTCTGATGTTAAGTTTTGTAAACAGACTAAGTATTTGACCTTGACCTTGGGATCAGCGGGGGTTGGTGGACGGTTGTGGATTTGGCACAGCATGGTAGTAGAGCCTTACAGGAATGCATGTGTGAAATATTAAGCATTTTAGATGAAGGAAGTAGAAGTTATAACAATATTTCTCTGATGTTAAGTTTTGTAAAGAGACAAAGTATTTGACCTTGAGCTTGGGATCAGCGGGGGTTGGACGGTCATTGATTTGGCACAGCATGGTAGTAGAGCCTTACAGGAATGCATGTGTGAAATATTAAGCATTTTAGATGAAGGAAATAGAAGTTATAACAATATTTCTCTGATGTTAAGTTTACGGACGGACGGACGGACGTTCAAACATTTGGGAGTTATGAAGTAATAGCTCCTAAATTTCAATAGAATTATGAGCTAACTGAATAACACAAAGGAATCTTTTGTTCCTAACCCCGCCCCTAAGCTCCTAAACCCCCGATGTTGGCCCGGACGGACGGACGGACAACCTGACTCCAGTATACCCCCCCACAACTCGTTGCGGAGGGTATAATAATAAAAAAAGAACGACACTGAAATCGTCCCATAACAACTGTTTGTGCTAAGATAGTTGTTTAGCATAGTCTATATAAACTTAAATAGATAGCCACAACATGTACTGCTCTAAATTTGGCGTGGATCTGATGTCGGTAGAAGACAAAATGTTTTTACAAAATAAAAACTTTTTCCTACCTACCTACCTCCTACCTACCTATTAAGGTAATTTTTTAGCGTAATAGGAAACAAACACTTTTTTTTTGGCCTTAAAGGTTCAAGCACACCATTAATATACAGAAACCTCACCTTGAGTAGGTCCTCCTGTTTTGTAAACTCATCGAAATCCCGCCCTCCAAGTTCCGGCCCAGTCAACACTCTGTTTACATCAGCAATCTGGTCAGACAGTCTCCGTATATCAATGATCATCTGCGACGACGTCTTCGGTGACCCCGCCCTCGTGCTACTAGACTGAACCACGGTGTACGTTGTCTTGGTAACGTGATTGTCGCCTGGCGCTGCAGCCAGGGCGGGAACCACGGGGTACTGGATCTGGGAGACATGGGAATTGATGTCGCCCCAGCGGTTCTGAAGGCGGCGGAGCTCAGGCTCCACCACCCCCACCGCCCCCTTGTCTTGTAGCGACTGGGACTGGAGACGCAATGAGTCCAAGTCACGCTGGCGCCGCTTCAACTCATCTTCAAACGCCTGAAGTAGAGAAAATAATTCAATGTAAATATATGTGTACGTAATAATATGTAGTTTGTGACGAGTCCTTTTAACTCTTTCACCCCTAAGTAATTGGAATGGATTTTGATATGTTAATTTTGCAACCAATTCAACGGTCACAAAATGATTTTCAGACGAGTCCATTTATGAAGAGGGTGTGTTTTTGTTCTTAAAAATATGAAAATTACTTGCAAAAAGTGCAGATCCTGATGAGACGGCTCGTGACGAGCCGGCTCATCTGGATCTACACTTTTTGCCAATACCACTAAGCAAGGGTTGAAAGGGTTAAACAGACAAACTGTGTTGTTTACAATAACAAACACAATATCACATGGTTTTATTCCTTACCCTTACACTGCTGAATTAAATTCTGTCGTCTGCTGTTTGACAGCACTTTAGAATCATTTTGAATGGAAATGATTCTGAAGTGCTGTTTTTTTTCTGAAAGAAGGCAAAATATAAATCAACAGCAGACGGCAATCTTTGTGTGCAGCAGTTTAATGGTTAAATAATGGAGAGGTGGAGTCAGGACAATTATATGATCATGGGACGGAATATGTCTTCAAACGCATGAAGAACACAAGAGTACTCATAAACTTTCTGAGTACGTACTCCATTCTCATGCTCAAAATCAAGAAGTTTGATTGGCCATGCTGTGCTTAGTCAAACAGCCTGATTTTGAAAATGAATATAAAGAACATTTTCATTAAGTCCAAAATGTGCCCAAATAATTTTTCCAACATTTTGAATACAATTAAATCATCACTTTTTCATGATGTATCACATTAACCCTCACTACGCGGAGACGGAAATTGTCGTCTGCTGTTTTTCATTTTTGCCTTAAATTCTTAAAAAAAAAATGGTTTTGACAGCACATGAGAATCGTCTCCAGTGGAGACGATTCTCATGCGCTTTCAAAACAGGTTTTTGTCGAGAAATATTGAAAAAAATAATTTTTCCAACAGACGACAAATAAATGGTTTTGACAGCACATGAGAATCGTCTCCAGTAGAGACGATTCTCATGCGCTTTCAAAACAGGTTTTTGTCGAGAAATATTGAAAAAAATAATTTTTCCAACAGACGACAAAATTCAATTCGGCATAGTATTAGGGTGAATTATAGGCAACTGGCTCAAAAGATGATGAACATTTAATGTTTCATCAACACAAATACCGGTTTTATTTACTGTAGCTGAAGAAAATGGTTTATTTACAATGATAAGCAAAATAGTGGTTGTTTTAAATTTCTCAGATAGAAGAGGCTATAGATGGTGGCGATGAATTAACCCATTAAAGTACACTTATAGTAGTATGAAACTTAAATTTTTAGGGGGAAAAAAATCCTATTTTCTTTATTTTATCTCGAAAGTATATGTTGTTACCACTCATTTGAACCATCTCGATGAGACGGTTCAAATGAGTGGTAACAACATATACCTTTATTGAGAAATAAACAAAATAATGAGATTTTTTCAACAAAAAATATTGTATCCTTAGACTGAAATGGGTTATGTTTCATCTACAAAAATACCGGTTTCATTTACTGGAGCTGAAGACAGCGAGGTAAGGACGTAAAAGATGCCATGGTTCACGGTATATGATGGTTATTGAAGGTGAACACAATCCAACTCTGAAACACTAGAGGCCAACAAAATAATGATTCAAATGATTTATGACAGCAGATACACATTGTCATCATAGAGAAATAATTTTCAAAATATTACATAAGTACTAACTCCCCCTTGCTAGTGTGGGATCGATGAACTTCATAGTGCACAGCACCAGAAAAAATACATTCAGAAAAACGTTTAACACATTTACAAAAACCTCAGCATTACAAACGACACTAATCTCAAAGATGTTACAGACGTAATTACAATGTTGCTGATTAAATCTAAATCTGCGGTGGTTTCTGCCAGAATGCTGTCAGTGGATTGGCAACAGTGTGGCTGATGGATGGACCAGCAGCAGACAGAGACAGACATCTAGCAGGTGAAACATGCATACCAAAATACAATATCTCAATATTATTTTAGGTGAATTGAATGACTAATTGAACAATTCTGCAAAAACCAGAAACCCACTCTTCCGACGTTTCGGCACAAGCCCTTTATCAAGGAATTAGTTTCTAATAAACACTTAGTGGATGCCACATAGCATTTAGTAGAAACTAATTCCTTGACAAGTGCCGAAATGTGGGAAGAGTGGGTTCCAGGTTTTTGCAGAATTGTTCAACATATCGTATTATAGTGGAAAGCTTACTGAAGGGCTAATGCCTAAAGATATGTTGCATGTACATGTACGTGGTTGCTGTAAAAGTGCATTGAGAAAATCTTTGATGATATTTAACCCTTTCCCTGATAGAAACGACTTTTCATGCCTCTGCAGAAGATGTCTTTTGAAAACATTGTGGAAAAAGGAGAAATTGCTTGTAACAAGCAATTTCTCCTTTTCCCACAATGTTTTCTACTCTATCAGATAATTTAACCATCATTTGACCCAGCATCTGATTCTTTTATTCAGATGTTTTGGATTTGGAAGAGTCGAAATATCGCAAAACAGGGAAAGGGTTAAGAATCTCTTCAATTCATAAAAGTTCACGTGATACCAATAGGTAATGCCATATTTGTATTTGATGAAATAATGTAAATGATGTTCAACATAACCACGGATATTTAATCACAGTAATCTCTGCTGCCGAGATCACTTATATCCAAAGTGTTGGTAACCTGGGAACACCGTTGCTAGGCAACCACTACATATACATCACATCTGAGTGGACAAGCGGATTCTATGTCTCCTACCGGTATATACAAAATTATTATTCCATTCATCTTCTATTTTAGCTTACTGATAGTTCATAGTCAGGCGGCCTCAAAACTATTCTCATTACATGATGAGACCTACCGTTACCGTGGCATTTACGTTGTAGTGAAGACGCATCGGACGTTCCATAGCCAAACTTTTCCACAGTAGTATACATAGAGGATATTCATATTTTTGCAACGAATATGACATATGTTCATCGAGTGGTGTGAAATGTCCATATATATGGACATTTCACACCACTCGATGAACATATATGTCATATTTGTTGCAAAAAATATGAAATATATGGACATTTCACACCACTCGATGAACATATATGTCATATTCGTTGCAAAAATATGAATATTCTATTTATTATATACCGCTCCATGGAAATTAGCAGTTTTTTAGACTGTATACGATAATGAATGTGTATTTGCAGCCTATTTGCGCTGTTTTCTTTCTAAATACAGAATATGAATATAGATAGCGGAAGGCCAGGTTTTTTCCAAGCATAGACACTTGGATAACATAAGTATACCCACTTTTTGTAGACTAGATGGCCGTGGCCTGCATGTCGCGCCTTGGGGCGAGGCATGGACACTAAAAAAATAGATATAGTAGATGGAAAAACTTTAACGAAAAAACTTTAACCGGACACACGGAAGTACGGATGGATGGACGCCAAAATGCCGACGATATCGCGCTTTCCGCAAGCGGGTGCGACAATGATGATAAACACCCATGTGAAGTATCTAGGTAATGGGTGAAGCAGTTGCAGAGATATAGTACACGAAAAAACTTTAACAAAAAAATTGAAAGTAATTTGACCTTGACATTGGGCACAGGGGCCGAATGTTTGGGGGTTAGAATGAAAATATGGATGATGATAAACACCCATGTGAAGTTTCAAGGTAATGGGCGAAGCAGTTGCAGAGATATAGTATAACGAAAAAGTTTTAACCAAAAAACTTTAACCAGACGTACGTTAAAAAGTTAACGTTGAAAATGGCTAAGTCAATTACGTAGAAATAATAGGTGAAGGTAAAAAAAATGGTCACATGTTGGATAGTTGTATGTGGTAGGCACCCTTTGGTTATGAAGCTGTGAAAGTTTGGTGGTCCTAGGTGGTACAGTACCAAAGAAATGGACTTAAACAAGAAAACTTAACATTGTAAACGCGAAAACTTAACATTGAAAATGGCTAAGTCGACTGCGCGGAAAAAAATGGGTCAAGTTAAAAAAAAAGTAACATGTTGGATAGTGATATGTGGTGGGCACCCCTTGATTATGAAGCTGTGAAAGTTTAGTGGTCCTAGGTGGTACAGTACCAAAGAAATGGACTCAAACGTAACATTGATTGTGGACGCCGCCCGCCCGCTGCCGCCCGCCCGCCGCCTGCCCGCCCGCCCGGCTTTCGCCAATCCAATAGCCTGGATTTTTTTCAACCTGGCTAATAAAAGTCAATAATCTGCCTATATCAACATTGGCTATTGTTGCACTTGTAATTGGACTATACTCGACAATGCTATCTGTTTTCTACATAATATGCGAAGTTGAAAGTAAGTATTCTTCGTCCATGGCTGTTGTCTTAAAATTTCTTGTTTGTTCTGCAAACGTATTTTCTACTTGGTAACATACTACAATATAGGGTGATGATGCTATAAACTTCCTGCAACGTGGAAACCAAATCAACTTCCGATTTCCATCTTAATGTTCTGATTTTAATGTGGGAACGTAGAATTTTTGTTGGACAAAAACATCCGCGGGACATGAAATATATTTAGAGAAAATGTGATATTTTCTGTAAATGGCGTCGAAAGATGACAAAATTTTCATTGCAAATGTGAAATAATATTCCGCACATGCTATGAAAATGTTGTCATCTTTCGATGTCATTTACGGAAAATATCATACATTTTGTAAATATTTTTCATGAGATATTGCACATGTTCTTAGGTACAAAATTGCATGGCATGTCTCAAATGTATAAATACTTTATCCCTAACAACGCTGAATTAAATTTCATCGTCTGCTGCTTATCTTAAATTTTTCTCAGCAAAAATATGCTTTGACAGACAACACTTTAGAATAATTTCCAATGGAAAACTGATTAGGATTCTAAATTGCTATCAGACCCTGTTTTTTATGGAGAATGATACAAAATATAAAACACCGGGAGACGACACCCACATTCTAAGGGGTAGCCCTTAGAATGCGGGAACCGAAAAGTGTCGTCTAATGTTGTTTCATATTTCGTCTGTTCTCTCAATAAAAACATTGTTTGGCAGCATTTTAGAATCATTTCCATGGAAATGATTCTAAAATGCTGTCAAAACATGTAAAAAAAACATGAGAAAAATGGAAAATAAAAAATAAACAGCAGACGACAAAATTTAATTCAGCATTGTAAGGGTTAAAGTGGAAAATCTCCCATAATGCATGTAGAACAAGAGTGCCGCAAGTCACAAAATACGCCTGTCGAATATGGGCCAGACAGCGAAGATGCAGAAATGACAAATGTTCACCATTTCCCTAAAATGTATCGGACTCGACATTGGAAACATTTAGAAGCAATTACTTTTCCGGCATCAATTGAGCTGTACAGATTTATAGAGAATGCCAATATTGTTTGAACATTACAGGAGCATCTGCAATTGCTTGGTATTACACAATAAGCCAAGAGCAATAACATGTATTATTATTACGCTGTGGCCTGATCCATTACTATACCATACAAAAAAGGTACTAGGTACATATATTAACCCTTTCAACACCCTTCAATGTTTTATGACATTTGACAGACAATTGACCAGACTTTTATTCATGGAAGAGAAAAAGAAATTGTTGAACAAATTCTAATTTCAAGTAATGGTCTAATGAGGCCACACATTTCATATTCTAATGCACTTAATAAATATCACGCAATCTGATTGGCTGATGGTCATACATTACAGGTATATCATTGTTGATGAACGGTTGCAAATTATTTCAATATGTATTACTACGCCAGTAGTAAAGGAGTGCATTAGAAATAGGTTAAATTTGCGGTGTATATCAGAAAATGATAGGTCGGAAAACATGTTTAACAGATTTTCCGACCTATCATTTTCTGATATACGCCGCAATTTTCAAAATACAATACAGTTAACCCTATATTGATTGCCGTTGGGACATCAAACATAAGGGTTATTTCCAAACAATTCACTATTTTCTCTTCATATTCTGAACATAAACAGTGAAGATGTTCCATTTTCACATAAGAATGTTGTTTTCATATGATGGAATTATGCACGGATAATATATTGTCAAATTAACCCTGTCAATGCTGAATTATTTATTTTTTATTTTCCATTTTTCTTATAAAACATGTTTTGACAACACTTTAGAATCATTTCCAATGGAAATTCTAAAGTGCTGTCAAACCATGCTTTTATTGAGAAAGAAGATCAAATATAACACAACAGCAGACGACTATTTTCATTTCCCAGCATTCTAAGGATCAAGGTGGGTGCATTTCTTTTTGCTGCAGGGTATATTTCTCCCTGCTGCTTGTGTATTATGTAGAACGTTACACACAGTGGATATTGTGCCGTCAATCAACCAATTTTCCCACAGGTATGCTATAATTTCACTGGCAAAAAACTTCTGACATGATATAACTGGAAGAAGCTTATTCTTGAGTATACAGCTGATGGCAATGGCAATGTTGGATCAAGTTGCCTTGGAATGTTGACGGGGAAATGTGAATACATATACCCTGCCCAACCACAGAACCTGGCAATTGTCAGATGTACAAGATAGGCAAGAGGGGATATAGCGTTAGTCCATGTGCGTGTGTACGTACATACGTACATACATACGTACGTTAGTAACATCTTTCATTTTTCAATAACTCATGAACCGCTTCATCGATTTTTATAATATTTGGCCACACTGTGTGTCTAGGGATGGTGCTTTGTTTTGCATACGACCCACGTCCGATCGCCCAAGGTCAAGGTCACTGAGGACACTTCACTATTATTATTTGTTTTATTATTAAGGCTGCCAGCGAGGGGATTAGCTTCGTTTACTGATGCCAGTTCTTGTTATAATAGAAAATCCACCCGATGTAGAATACTCTGCATCAGGGGCATTGTTTTAACCCTGTCACCCCTAAGTAACTGGAATGGATTTTAATATGTTAATTTTGCAACCAATCCAATTGTCACAAAATTATTTTCAGACTAGTCCATATATGAAAAGGGGGTGTGTTTGTTGTAAAAAATATGAAAATTACTTGCAAAAAGTGCAGATCCTGATGAGACGGCTCGTCACGAGCCGGCTCATCTGGAACTACACGTTTTGCCAATACCACTATACAGGCCTGTGGTGTTGAAAGGGCTAAACACATAAATCTAATTCCATTACATTACATAATAGTTATAATGGAGTAGCATTTCCAAATTTGATTAAAACAGTTCTTTGTTTACTTTCTACTTTGCAATGAGTGACCTACAAATTTGCTAATACACACTGTATTAGGTGAGTTTATGACAATAGTTTTGTCTTATAATGTTGCCTTTACTGCCAATAAGACTATACTGTCAATAAGAATATAGAAGTATGAAGGTGAACATCCAATAGATAATAACTCGATTTTAGTGCACATAAGTGAAAAAAAGTCCCAGCAACAGCTAAAGTCATATAGAGACGGGACCACAGTTTAAAGTCTCATCCGACAGACCAGTGGGATGGAAAAGACTATGAAAGTATTTTTTGCGAGTTTTGAACCCACAACCTCCTGATTGGAAGTCGATTAGCCCATCTCTGCATATAAGTGAAGCCTTATTCAGCAATCTATACGGTTAGATGGAGTGCAGCTACAAGTATAGAGCAACCCATTGCCTATAAAGTGGAAAACATGCATCGAGGGCATTCATTGTCTGATACTACTACTGTCTGTTTCACGAAAGCTGCCCAAATTGTACGGCTATATAGACAATTAAAAAACAATACTATTTTCGATAATATTAAATTAAAGGAAAATTTAAGAATGAGCCTTCTTTTTATTTCGTGAAATTCGGTCAAATATTGATTTTATTACAAAAAATTGATTTGTCTATGGGAATTTAACATGGGGGAAAAAGTGGTAAGGAAGTGTGGGAGGAGTCAAAAAACGAAACATTTTGGAAATTGATTCCGAAACCTGACTAGATAGCTTGGATATGATCTAACTAAGAAAACAAGTTAAATTTTAAAAATCGGTCCAGTATTTCTGAAATTCAAGTGAAGATGTCTATGGGGATTTAACATGAGAAAAAAAAAATTCGCAATAAAATCAATATTTGACCAAATTTCACGAAATAAAAAGAAGGCTCATTCTTAAATTTTGATAACATTTAATATTATAAAAAAAAATATTGTTTTCGAATTGTTTATATGGGCGTAAAATTTGGGCAGCTTTCGTGAAACAGACAGTAGTACGATAGACAAGTACAGTACAAGAGCAGGTTTAGTCAGACACACCAGGGATGGCCGTCATGTATTATACAGAGGGCCATACGTCACCATGCACCAACAAGAAAGTGCACCGATTGTCCAGGGAATACTGGATTACTACTCACAGCAGACTTGCTGTGAAACATTGTGGTTGGGGCTGTATCAGCACTCGTTGTATTAATCTTACATCATGTTGGGTACTCATTCATAGCTATCAAAATTTACCTTCCTTGTTTTATTGTTTTTTAGTTCTTAATTAAAGTACATGTATTAAATGGAGAAATAGTTGTTTTCATGAGAAACCTTGGTTAAGGGCCCATTCTATACCCGATCATCCTTTGATTCAAAGATAATTGATTTGTACATGTGATAGAATATATGTATAACATATATGTGAACACTGCCTCGTATTCCCGATCTGTATTCACCACATTTCAATGAAACCAGCGCAAGGTATTCATTCCTGTTACCACCCTGAGAGGGAATCCAAGCTATGAAAATATTTTTATTACCATCCAACGTAATCAAGTTTCTATATATACAATACCGTTTACATGAATCTACACCAAAGTCCGGAATTTGCGTGAAGCCGGTAATTAAAGGTGAGTCATAAAGAAAAAGCATCATCAGTGGGCAATTAACGCAGCCAGGAGCCAGCATGTGTAGTGATACCGCTTCTGACGTCTTTACGGTGCCTTCCGAACACTTTCTGGCATTCCGAGCTCTCAGAGAACAGAGATTCCCCTTCCATGGAAACATTTCCACACTAGACAATGTGAAGTGGATATTGTACCAGTCTGTTTCTCATCATCTATTTGATATATTGGCGTCTAATGGCAAATAGCAGCTTACTGAGGTTACAACCAGTTTGGTTCCTGATTTAATAGCACACACCTGTAGCAAGATAAAGATCCAATAAACGATTAGTTCAAGCCTTCCTCAATGTTTTCATAGACAAAATAGTGAATAGGGTAGACCGTAATTAGATTACATCACCATGGCAACGTCTGTATCTACATTGTCTGCAACATTCATATAAGATACATTATATTGTGAATTATTTGCCAAGCAAGCAACCACCCATAATAACTATAAAAGTGGTATTGTTACTTAACTTTATATTGGCCTCAGAAAATTGATTAACAGATTCTTATCCAAATTTTGGAATAACATAGGGTAGCTGCGATACTTTATATTTGTATTTAATATTTGTTTGCAAATTAGTGTAAATCACAATAATTTTAATTTATTTTTTTTGGAAACGCACACAAATACAACAAGAAACGAGGCAAAGCCACGAAGGCCAGGTTTTTTCCAAGCATAGACACTTGGATAACATAATTATACCCACTTTTTGTAGACTAGATGGCCGTGGCCTGCATGTCGCGCCTTGGGGCGAGGCATGGACACTAAAAAAATAGATATAGTAGATGGAAAAACTTTAACCAAAAAACTTTAACCGGACACACAGACGAACGGACGGACGTATGCCAAAATGCCGACGATATCGCGCTTTCCGCAAGCAGGTGTGACAATGATGATAAACACCCACGTGAAGTATCAAGGTATTGGGTGAAGCAGTTGCAGAGATACAGTACACGAAAAAACTTTAACAAAAAAATTCAAAGTAATTTGAACTTGACATAGGGCACAGGATCGCGCTTTCCGCAAGCAGGTGCGACAATGATGATAAACACCCATGTGAAAGAAGCAGTTGCAGAGACATAGTACACGAAAAAAAATTAACAAAAAAATTCAAAGTAATTTGACCTTGACATTGGGCACAGGATCGCGCTTTCCGCAAGCAGGTGCAACAATGATGATAAACTCCCATGTGAAGTATCAAGGTATTGGGTGAAGCAGTTGCAGAGATATAGTACACGAAAAAACTTTAACAAAAAAATTCAAAGTAATTTGACCTTGACATTGGGCACAGGGGCCGCACGGTTGGGGGTTAGAATGAAAATATGGATGATGATAAACACCCATGTGACGTTTCAAGGTAATGAGTGAAGCAGTTGCAGAGATATAGTATAACGCAAAAGTTTTAACCAAAAAACTCTAACCAGACGTACGTTAAAAAGTTAACGTTGAAACTGGCTAAGTCAATTACGTAGAAATAATAGGTGAAGGTAAAAAAAATGGTCACATGTTGGATAGTTGTATGTGGTAGGCACCCCTTGGTTATGAAGCTGTGAATGTTTGGTGGTCCTAGGTGGTACAGTACCAAAGAAATGGACTTAAACACGAAAACTTAACATTGTAAACGCGAAAACTTAACATTGAAAATGGCTAAGTCGACTGCACGGAAAAAATGGTGAAGTTAAAAAAAAAAGTAACATGTTGGATAGTGATATGTGGTGGGTACCCCTTGATTATGAAGCTGTGAAAGTTTGGTGGTCCTAGGTGGTACAGTACCAAAGAAATGGACTTAAACACGAAAACTTAACATTGTAAACGCGAAAACTTAACATTAAAAATGGCTAAGTCGATTGCGCGGAAAAAATGGGTGAAGTTAAAAAAAAAGTAACATGTTGGATAGTGATATGTGGTGGGCACCCCTTGATTATGAAGCTGTGAAAGTTTGGTGGTCCTAGGTGGTACAGTAACAAAGAAATGGACTCCAACACGAAAACTTAACATTGATTGTGGACACCGCCCGCCCGCCGCCCGCCCGCCCGCCCGCCCGCCCGCCGGGCTTTCGCCAATCCAATAGCCTGGATTTTTTTTCAAAAAACCTGGCTAATAATCATAATGTAGCAATTTATATTAGGGGCAGCGGGTGGTGATGAGTCGTCAAACAAATTTTCTCTGGACCTTAATATGCAGACAAAATGTGGATCTCCACCCAGCCAATATGGTGACCCTGTTTCTTCATCATCAAGTTCAAGGTCAGTATGGGTACATGCAATTGTAATGAACCGATTTACACTATCCATAATAACACCACATACAAATGCCAATTGCAGGACATAAGAGGTCATGGAATAACAGGTGGCTACAGAATTAGCCCTTTCAACACCACAGGTCTGTATAGTGGTATTGGCAAAAAGTGTAGATCCAGATGAGCCGGCTCGTGACGAGCCGTCTCATCAGGATCTGAACTTTTTGCGAGTAATTTTCATGTTTTTGAGAACAAAAATACCCCCTTTTCATAAATGGACCAGTCTGAAAATCATTTTGTGACGATTGGATTGGTCCGGAAATTAACTTATAAAAATCAATTCCAGTTACTTAGGGGTGAAAGGGTTAATGGCTGAGAACAGGCCAGGAACAAATTCAGAGCAAGTACATGGTTCTCATACTTGACATCAGGCAGTTTGATTGGTCTCAGCTGAGCTGTGCTCAGTCTCAGCCAATACAATGCCTGATTTTAGTATGAATTTGGACAACAAGCTCCGAAAGTATAAGCATGGGCCGGAGATTTGCAATTCAACACATATTGCAGCAACGAAAGCTGCCCAAATATTACGGTTATATAAACAATTCAAAAACATTATTTTTTTCGATAATATTAAATTAAAGGAAAATTTAAGAATGAGACGTTTTGTTTAATTTGTAAAATTTGGTCAAATATTGATTTTATTGCGAAAAAACAATTTCCCCATGTTAATTAAATCCCCATAGCTCATAAGGTATGACTGTGCTAAATATAGTACACATCGGCCAGGGGGTATGCTTTAGTAGTCCGGTATAAAAAAATAGTGCAGACGTTTTGAGGCCACAGACCCAGTTTGCTTGTAAATCCTGATCCATTACAGCCCAATTTTACTTGAGAAACATGTTGGGGTGTTTTTAACACCAGTTTCCAGCACATTTCTAGCATTTAAAAGAAATTACTGAGCCTGCTTGTCACGTGATGTGAACACTACGTCACATGACATTGTGATGATAAACAATATGGCGGACTGGACAAGGTTGATTTTTTCTTTCTTAGGAGTAAGTGAACATATTGTTTAATTAGTGAAAATCCGGTGCAGACAGGTTGCAGGTTATGAAAAGGTAGGTTCCACAGCATCCATACGAATAGTGAAAGTGTGAGAGAATGGCCATATTTGGAGGAATCGGTTAAGTTGTATAGTAAAACTAATTGGTGGTTGCTAGCCTATAAGCATTTCCGGGTCATCAGTGGATGTTGTCTGCTTTCTTTGAAAACAACTCTAAACGGTTTTAATCATGGCTACAGCAAGTTTTATTAAGAGAACAAAGGACAGAATTGCTGGAAAATCAGTTTTATTTAATGAAAATGGTTTGCATCAAGTGGGTCGGGATAACCACAGGTGTACGAGTCAAATATGGAAAGATTAAAGTTAAATTTCCAAATGATGCAAATAATAAAATATATTATACACATAGAGTAGCATTCATGTTACACCATAATGTGTTTGAAATACCCAGGCACCTTGAAATATCACATTTATGTGGTTGTTCCCTGTGTGTTAACCCGGCCCACCTGAGTGCTGAGTCAACAATTATAAATAATTCTCGAAAGAATTGCCATAGCGAAAAGTGCTGTCTGAGCCATGCTAGCGACGGCGTCACATATCCACCCTGTATCTGCTAATAGTTCCTGTTTTATTAATTACGGTAAATTAACTGTATACCTATCTACATTATGTACATGTCTACATACTAATTACACAGATTTGAGATGCATCAGGAGCCAGATGAGCCTGTTACTGACTAGTTCGGCCATATTAAAGTGGCGCGTCGCTTTAATTGGCACTGTGTATTTGATTACTAACCGGTATCAAGTGTATAGCTCCCCAACAGGTAGCAACGTTTTTCTAAACATTATTTATTGACTCGGTTGATACTTGCAAACATCATAGACCAAATTTGGCTGTACGATCAGCGTCTACGCCAGTACTTCTTGGCTACATTCTTCCAGAAAAATTTCAAAATTTTAAATTTAAAAAGCAGAAATTATATCATACCGCTGCAAGCTGTTTTCTGCTACTGTGTATTAATTGTAATAAGCACCCAGCTAAGGGAAGATGGAGTGAAAGTTGCAATTTAAGGCCGAAGGTAAAAAACATTTGTTTACCCCACGAAACATGTTCGAGCTAAATGGCGCCTTGTTTATTTCTCGTTTCAGGGAGTTACTCAGATGGCGGATATCTTTTAGATGCGTTACCGTTACCTGGTTGAGCGGCATCTACACCGTCCCCCGTGTAATGACTAACATGTAAGTCACTATTTATCTGCTTCGTAACGATTTCATTCCATTTCGCTTCATTACCTATTGACTCATTTTCGAGGAGGTTGGCAGTGCAGTGACCATGATGGTTTGGGCAGCTGATATCTCCACCCTGATTTCTTAGCTTACTACCTCTTATGCACAGCTTACTGCCAACAAATGCCCCAATGATTAATTTATCTTTGGTATCATTCTCGCACATAGTGGTTGTCACGATTGTACCCGCTTGAAATGGTGTACTGTCGCTATTGAATATTGGGTTATTGTAGCAAGAGTCACCTTCAACTCGAACCGTCTTGCTATGCTTATTGGCCGGCATGTTTTCATTAGGTTAACCAAGTTCACTCTGAGCAGTGCATATCGGTAGAGAAATATATATGGGATAGCATTGCTCATTTAACAGACAGTGTCTATACCCTAAGGAAACAAGTGTCAACACGGGCACACTTGTTTCAATTTCCTGTGACATTTTAACACTTCTAGTCTGAATTCAGTGGCAGCACTCGTAGACTGGGCTGGTTTCAATTTAATTTGACCCGTATCATTCTGGCATGTCACTAAGTTATGCGGACAAATGTTTCTATGCAAATTACAACATGTAGATTGACTAAATACTTCGAAAGTCACTTTTTCGCCTGTTTTTATGATAAAAAAATGACAAAAATACTCCGAAATCACCCGATTTTCGATAAATTTAATTGTTTTAACCCCATAATTGTGGAACAGCCAATATTTTTGACAAGCACCATCTATTTTATGATAAATCTTTACAGGTGCATCAACAATATAGACTTTTCCTAAGAAATATATGAGAAAATAATACTCTGGAAAATTCTGGTGAAACTGAAGTTTCCGCAGCTGGACAGCCATAATTATATGACCATTCTTAAATTGCCACTGTTAAAAAGTTAGTCTTCTAAATAATGTAAAATTACATTTGCTGTCACGAAATAGGTCAGACAAGACACTGGTAGGCAGTTTATTGAGATATTATAGCCAAAAAAATGCCTTATAGGTATGACTGTGCTAAATATAGTACACATCGGCCAGGGGGTATGCTTTAGTAGTCCGGTATAAAAAAATAGTGCAGACGTTTTGAGGCCACAGACCCAGTTTGCTTGTAAATCCTGATCCATTACAGCCCAATTTTACTTGAGAAACTGTTGGGGTGTTTTTAACACCAGTTTCCAGCACATTTCTAGCATTTAAAAGAAATTACTGAGCCTGCTTGTCACGTGATGTGAACACTACGTACATGACATTGTGATGATAAACAATATGGCGGACTGGACAAGGTTGATTTTTTCTTTCTTAGGAGTAAGTGAACATATTGTTTAATTAGTGAAAATCCGGTGCAGACAGGTTGCAGGTTATGAAAAGGTAGGTTCCACAGCATCCATACGAATAGTGAAAGTGTGAGAGAATGGCCATATTTGGAGGAATCGGTTAAGTTGTATAGTAAAACTAATTGGTGGTTGCTAGCCATAATGGGGACATTTTTAGAATTTCAGAAATACTGGACCAATTTTTTTGTTTTCTTAGATCATTTCCAAGCTATCTAGTCAGGTTTCGGAGTCAATTTCCAAATTTGTTTGTTTTCTGTCTCCTTCCACAGCTCCTCCACCTCCTTTTCCCCCCATGTTAAATTCCCATAGAAAAATCTATTTTTTTCGACCAAATTGCACGAAATAAAAATAAGGCTCATTGCTAAATTTTGATAAAATTTAATACTATAGAAAAAAATTATGTTTTTGCATTAATTATATGGCCGTAAAATTTGGGCAGGTTTCGTGAAACAGACAGTAGACCAAGATTTAATGTATGTACCAGTATGAGGTTCCCTTCGTTTGCATGCATTCCGAGGTATTTGGTGCACTATCCAGATGACAGGAAGTGCACATACATATACCACACAGTAATACATTTTAAATTGCCTCCGAATGCCGTATGCAATATATGCATTACTCCCAACACACAACTACAATGGCACACCACTACATTCCACGGAACATTTCATCATGGAGTGCACCATGGCAATGTGGCTGAGTGGGGCTCGAAGTCAGTTGGAACTGATCTTCTAATTACCACAACACTGGCGTAGGTGGTTACAGGTCACGCACTGCGAACCAGTGCACTAACAACAGGAACAAACATAAAACCACTGGCGTGGCGCTTGCTTGCTTAACCCTTTCACCCCTAAGTACTGGAATGGACTATGTGTTAATTTTCCGACCATTCCAATCGTCGCAAAATGATTTTCAGACTAGTCCATTTATGAAAAGGGGGTGTTCTTGTTCTCAAAAATAAGAAAATTACTTGCAAAAAGTGAAGATCCTGATGAGACGGCTCGTCACGAGCCGTCTCATCTGGGTCTACACTTTTTGCCAATTAACCACTATACAGGCCTGTGGTTAAAAATATATTTAATTATAAACTGTACTTCATTATACCTTTATGTTCTTGACAACAAAGCAGGTACAGTGCAACCTCTCAACAACAGCCACCCATGCCATGGGAATACGCAAAACTGGCTGTTGTAGAGAGGTGGCTGTTGTAGAGGTTAATGCTGAATTAAATTTTGTCGTCCGCTGTTTATTTATTTTCTTCGATAATTCTCATCAAAAACATGCTTTAGCAACATTTTAGAATCATTTCCAATGGAAATGATTCTAAAATGCTGTCAAAACATGTTTTTATTGAGAAAGAAGGCAAAGCAACAACAGACGACAATTTTCGTGCTCAGCAGTCTAAAGGTTAGATACAGAGGAAATCATCCATTTGGGATATAAACTAGCGGCTGTTATAGAGAGGGTGTTGTTGTAGAGAGGTGGCCGTTCAGGGAGGTTCGACTGTACAATCTATATTGTGTCTATCTATTTGTTATTCATTCAACACCTAAACATAATCCATGATTTACATTCTTCTTAATTCATTTGATGCTATATTTGTTTTATTGTTTTGTCTTTGAGACTGCATTTAGCAGGTCATGAAGTGAACGCAGCATGCAAACCTAGCAAACACCTGTTGCTTTTACATCTTGCCTTAGTTCTCAATAAAAACATGGTTTGACAGTACTTCAGAATCATTTACAATGGAATGCTGAAGTGCTGTCAAAGAATGTTGTAAATTATTCTAAAGTGCTGTCAAAGCCTGTTTTTGATGATAAAAATGGAAAATAGAAAATAAAAAGCAGACGACAAAACATTAAGATAGCGGTGTAAGGGTTAAAACAATCTTCAAATCATTGGAAGGTTGCACAAATATTACAACTTTCTTGATGTGAAGTACATGTACATTGATCGGCCTGAACAGTTGATGGCCATCAGGTCAGATAAATGGTGGCAGAGCTCCAGATAAGGTACGTATTTGCGTAAATACCCAATTAAAATTGCCAACAAGAGTGCCGCAAGTCACAAAATACGCCCGTCGAATATAGGCCAGACAGCGAAGATGCAGAAATGTGAAGCTGTCACCAAGGCAAGAAACATTAATGAGAATTTGAAAGTCTATAGCATTATTTCTTCATCTCGTTGTGCTAAACATGTATACAAATTTAGGCAGAGATAGAAAAGTAGAGTGTAAAGCAGAAATGATAGGGAATTGGATACAATAATGTAGAAAAAATGGCTAAGTTAAAAAGGTGATATTTTTGTTAAAAAATATTTTTTCGGCATAAAAACACCAAGGTGCACATCTTCAATATGTGTAGAAGATGTGTGTATAGTTTCAGAACGATCGACTGAACAGTTTCGGAGGAGTTGTGTACACAAACTCTGTATTGTATATAGAATTGCATAGAAAAATGTAGAAAAAATGGCTAAGTTAAAAAGGCGATATTTTAGTTAAAAAATATTTTTCGGCATAAAAAACTCAAGGTGCACATCTTCAATATGTGTAGAAGACGTGTGTATAGTTTCAGATCGATCGACTGAACGGTTTCGGAGGAGTTGTGTACACGAACTATGCGCTTTTTCTTCAGCCGCCCGCCCGCCGCCCGTCCACCCGCCGTGCGGTAAAACATAATACGTACCGTTTTTTTAAAAACGGTCGTATAAAAACCCAATTGAAATCAGAAGTAGTGAGTATCAAAAAGCAATGAAAAATTTGTGGTATCTTTATCATGCTACAGAAAACAATAAACAGACCACAAATATAGCATATTTTCTTATATTTCCATGAAAACACATCTTGGTATTTCATTAGAATTGTCTCCTTGGAATACCAAGATGTGTTTTCATTTAGAAGCAAACTATTCAATAATTGCGGTCTGCTGATGTGTAGACAGTAGTGTGATTCTATTTTACGCAATTCAAATTTTGAAATACCCAATTGCTTCAGAAATGATGGAGTGACAATACTCAATTACTAATTCCTTATCTGGAGCCCTGTGGTGGCATGCATGTAGTACACGCCATGTGATTTTGTATCTAAAAACAGGTGAGACTTTTCATGAAATACATTTACAGAAACAAAAAAATAAAATAATTTCAAATATGTTCTTGATACCATTGGAAGTACATGTACATGATTATGAAGAAATGGAATAAATCAAGGTCACAACATATATACATACAACGACAAATAAAAAAAAAATTAAATCACCAAATTTATATATGCCTAAATGTGTATTTTGAAGGTAATATGTAACGTACCTGAGTACAGACAGATGGAAACACACTGCTTGCAAATGTCCTCTGATACTAGTTGTATCTTATTATGGTTGCATCTGATTTGGAATTGTCATTTCATACATTTAACCCTTACAATGCTGAATTAATTTGTGTCGTCTGCTGAATATTTTTTATCAAAAACTTGGTTTGGCAGCACTTTAGAATCATTTCCAATGGAAATGATTCTAAAATGCTGCCAAACCATGTTTTTACTCAGAGAAAAGACAAAATATGAATTAACAGCAGAAGACTATTTTCGGTTCCCGCATTCTAAGGGTTAAAACACAACAGGGAAACCTTTCTATCTAGACCCGAGATGGTCTAATTTGGAGAAGACAACTAGTGAATGTACCGTGATGGCAATACAATGACATGAGTTCTCATACACTGAGCTCTCTCTCATACATTGGTACCTGTGTACAGTAACAGCACTACATATTCGGACACAATTTATTCTAGGAAACACAAGTAAATATCTAGTTTCCCACAACAAAGAGTAACCCAATGTTTAGAGTTACTATGGTTGCACTGGTTTATTACATTAACAATGTATTTGGATACAATTTGACTTGGGAATCCAAAACAAATTGTGTCCAAATATTTAGCGTTATTAAGGTAATAGAGGTACCAATATATGAGAGAGAGCTCAGTGGCAACCATTCAAAAAGGGGAAGTCCCAGGATGTCCTGTTTGAAGGTAGCCCAAAAATAAGATGACACACTAAAGCCAATACAGGAATGCAACACAGCAGCATCACTGCAGACACACTTGAAAAGACAATATATACATGCTCACAGCAGTCTCTGTACCAACAGAATATGATCCAGTTATTGGTCACTTACATAATCATAGAGGATAAATTGAACAAAAGGTGCATCTATTATATGTAGATCTATTAATCTTTGAAAGTAGGTACCGCTGAAATCAACATGATATGCTGAAATGATTCGCTTAAATTATTTAATAAATGTCTATCAGCCCAGTTAGCCAAGTACCAAAGTAAAGATCCCTAATAAACATGTATTATATCCATTGAAAAAATGCAACAAAATCTGACAAACAATATACTCTAAACTGACAGCAATGTCTTTCAATGCAACTATGGGCGAGACATAAATATCTAACATCAGTTATCACCAAATCCACCCCCCTCCTTCTCACCAATATGTGGACAAGGTGAACTTTTATTCAATGTGTGCGGCGAACATTTCATGAATGGAAAGATGGAACATAGACAACACGTTCTGCCATATCAGAAGCTCAGTAGACAAACGATGGTAAAAGCCGGAGACAAAGATATTGACACGGGGTACAGGCTAGCTGAGATAATCTCTGCTGATATTGATGGCTTTCACTACTTCATCTGTACTTTATATTTTCTGTATCCTACAGAAACTAGATTGGTCAGTAAGCGAGGCTTACGGAATACCCCCCGCGTGGGCCCAGGTACCCCTAAATATGTAAAAAGAAATTCCAAGTGTGTGGGCTTGTAACCTTGACTCTGGGCTTAGTGGGGGCCGCACGAACGTGAATTTGTCACAGGGTGGTAGAGGTCCATTGGAGCAATGCGTGTGTGAAATGTGAAGCAGATCCGAGCAAGGAAATAGAAGTTACAACCGATTTCTTTGATGTTAAGTTTTGTAAAGAGACTAAGTATGTGACCTTGACCTCGAGATCAGCGGGGATTTGTCACAGCATAATAGTAGATTCTGATGTTAAGTTTTGTAAAGAGACCTTGGGATCAGCAGGGTTTGAACGGTCGTAGATTTGTCACAGCATGATAGTACAACCTTAGAGGAATGCACGAGTGAAATATTAAGAATTTTCAATGAAGGAAATAGAAGTTATAACTTATTTCTCTGATGTTGAGTTTTGTAAAGAGACTAAGTATTTGACCTTGAGCTTGGGATCAGCGGGGGTTGGACGGCCGTGGATTTGGCACAGCATGGTAGTAGAGCCTTACAGGAATGCATGTGTCAAATATTAAGCATTTTAGATGAAAGAAATAGAAGTTATAACAATATTTCTCTGATGTTAAGTTTTGTAAAGAGACTAAGTATTTGACCTTGACCTTGGGATCAGCGGGGGTTGGACCGCCGTGGATTTGGCACAGCATGGTAGTAGAGCCTTACAGGAATGCATGTGTGAAATATTAAGCATTTTAGATGAAGGAAATAGAAGTTATAACAATATTTCTCTGATGTTAAGATTTGTAAAGAGACTAAGTATTTGACCTTGACCTTGGTATCAGCGGGGTTTGGACGGTTGTGGATTTGGCACAGCATGGTAGTAGAGCCTTACAGGAATGCATGTGTGAAATATTAAGCACTTTAAATGAAGGAAATAGAAGCTATAACAATATTTCTCTGATGTTAAGTTTAATGACGGATGGACGGATGCACGGACGCACGGACGCACAGACACAAGGACGCACGGACGGACAACCGGACTCCAGTATACCTCCCACAACTCGTTGCGGGGGGTATAACGGACGGACAACCTGACTCCAGTATACCCCCCACAACTTGTTGCGGGGGGTATAAATATAAAAGACAGATGAAGTAGTGAAAAACATCCATATCAGCCAAGATTATCTCAGCTTGGGCAAAGGCATGCATTGTCTAGAATGTACAAACCCAAAGTTGTGACCTTTCCAAATGTGACACATCCAGACCCTGTAAAGTACAGAGAAATAACAGCCACCAACGTGGGACAGCTATTGAAGTTTGGTAAAGATCCAATAACATATCAGGGGATACGCAACAGGAATCCAAAAGTGTTGACTTGTGATATGTCTCACTGTCCAATAATAAACTAGAAATGGACGCTTGTCGACAAGCGCATGTGTATCCCCCTCCCCAGATACACAAGTAGTTTGAAAAAAGGGTGTTCGAGTTATGCTCCGGAGACAAAATCAGTGACGGAAAAACAAAGGGAGATAACTAAAGAATTAGTGATGCAAGAGTTGTCATTCTTGCGGGACACACCTTTAGGGTCGTGGTCTATGCATGTGTGAAGTTTCATGAAAATATTCCAAAGGGTGTTCGAGTTATGCTCCAGACACGAAATCAGTGCACGAAACAACAAAGGGAGATAACTAAGAAATTAACGACGCAAGAGTTGTCATTCTTACGTGCGACACACCTTTGGGTCGTCTTCTATGCATGTGTGAAGTTTAATAAACTAGAAAATGTGTTCATAGAACACGGATGTCCCACATATCGCTTTGATAATAAATGAGGCCAAATTGCAAGTCAAAATTTTCTTTTACCTGAGTGTTAAAGTTTTTGAAGCACCAAGTATGTGACCTTCACCCTGGGCTTGGCGGGGGCAGGACAAACGTTGGATATTTGGCACAGGGCGGTAGACGGACCATTAGAGCCAATGCATATATGAAATATGAAGCTGATCCGTGAAAGAAAACAGAAATTATAAGATATTTACCTGAGCGTTAAAGTTTTTGAAGCACTAAGTATATGATGTTAAACCCTGGGCTTGGCAGGGGGCGGGACGAACGTGGATTTGGCACAGGGCGGTAGAGGACCATTTAGAGCAACGCTATATAAATGATAAGTTGATCCGTGAATGGAAAGAAAAAATTATAAGATATTTACCTGAGCATTAAAGTTTTTGAAGCACCAAGTATGTGACCTTGACCCTGGGATTGGCGGGGGCAGGACAAACGTGGATTTGGCACAGGGCGGTAGAGGACCATTAGAGCAATGCGTATATGAAAATATGAAGATGATCCATGAAAGAAAACAGAAATTATAAGATATTTACCCGAGCGTTAAAGTTTTTGAAGCACTAAGTATGTGACCTTGACCCTGGGCTTGGCGGGGGCAGGACGAACGTGGATTTGGCACAGAGCGGTAGACGACCATTAGAGCAACGCGTATATGAAATATGAAGTTGATCCGTGAATGGAAATAAAAATTATAAGATATTTCCACTGAGCGTTAAAGTTTTTGAAGCACTAAGTATGTGACCTTGACCCTGGGCTTGGCGGGGGCAGGACGAACGTGGATTTGGCACAGGGCGGTAGACGACCATTAGAGCAACGCGTATATGAAATATGAAGTTGATCCGTGAATGGAAATAAAAATTATAAGATATTTACCTGAGCGTTAAAGTTTTTGAAGCACCAAGTATGTGACCTTGACCCTGGATTGGTGGGGCAGGACGAACGTGGATTTGGCACAGGGCGGTAGAGGACCATTAGAGCAATGCGTATATGAAATATGAAGATGATCCATGATCCATGAAAGAAAACAGAAAGTATAAGATATTTACCCAAGCGTTAATGTTTTTGAAGCACTAAGTATGTGACCTTGACCCTGGGCTTGACGGGGGCAGAACGAACGTGGATTTGGCACAGGGCGGTAGAGGACCATTAGAGAGCAATGCGTATATGCGTGTTCGAGTTATGCTCTGGATACAAAATCAGAGCACGAAACAACAAAGGGAGATAAGTAAACAAGAATTCCGCGGAATCAGATGCCTCGCCTTGTCCCGCCCCTTGACCTCGAGCCTGGGCCCGAAAGCAATTTTCACTGGCCCGAACATATTATACAATTATTGACAAGTGAACCATAGAATATCAGATTATATTCTATGGCTCACTAGTCAATAATTGTTTTATTATATGATAATAGTCTGTATATAGCACTTAGCACCTTATGCTACTAGACAAAAATTGAAAAAGAATTTGAAAAAAAAAATGAAAAAAAAAAATGGAAAAAAAGTTCAAAATAAAAATTAAAAATAATAATGCTTGCTACTGGAGCCCAGATTTTTTTTGAATAGTCCTATATTTATCTACATATATCTGCACAGGTCCACATAATGCCACAATATTTTCAACACAGTTTACGGAAATGTAATATAATCATTTACCTGTATAAATTACCTGTAAGTGGTCAGTGGTCAGTTGCACATGCTAGCACATGCACAGGTGAATAGTCTGTATATAGCACTTACGACCTTATGCTACTGGACAAAAATTGAAAAATAATTTGAAAAAAAAAATGAAAAAAAAAAATGAAAAAAAAGAAAATGGAAAAAAAAAGTTTAAAAATAATAATGCTTGCTACTGGAGCCCAGATTTTTTTTCCAGTCAAATTGAAAAATAATTTGAAGAAAAAAAAAAAAATGAAAAAAAATAATGAAAAAAAAAAAAAAAATTACACAAAAAAAAAGTTTAAAAATAATAATGCTTGCTATTGGAGACCAGATTTTTTTTTTTTAATAGTCCTATATTTATCTACATATATCTGCAGAGGTCCACATAATGCCACAATATTTTCAACACAGTACCCAATGTAGTGATTTATCTGTATAAATTACCTGGTCAGCAGTGGTCAAGCACTGGACATCTGCACATGCTAGCCCATGCTTAGCACATGGTTCTCCCAGTTTCTATTGTTCTCTCTACAGGTAAGGTGTACAGAGCACATGAGAAAAGGTATACAGAGCAGACGAGAAAACAGGTCTTCATGCATTATTGTCCAGTTTGTAGAGTGCGCAAAACAAAAAAGGGAGATAACTGAAAAATTAGCTACGCAAGAGTTGTCATTCTTGTGCGCGACACACCTCCAGGTCGTGGTCTATGCATGTGTGAAGTTTCATGAAAATATTCCAAAGGGTGGTCGAGTTATGCTCCGGACAGGAAATCAGTGAGCGAAAACAAAAAAGGGAGATAAAACTAAAAAATTAGCTATGCAAGAGTTGTCATTCTTGTGCGCGACACACCTTCGGGTCGTGGTCTATGCATGTGTGAAGTTTCATGAAAATATTCGAAAGGGTGGTGGAGTTATGCTCCGGACACGAAATCAGTACGAGAAACAAAAAAGGGAGATAACTCAAAAATTAGCTATGCAAGAGTTGTCATTCTTGTGCGCGACACACCTTTGGGTCGTGGTCTATGCATGTGTGAAGTTTCATGAAAATATTCCAAAGGGTGTTCGAGTTATGCTCCGGACAAGAAGTGTCTGCGGCGGACGCGGACGCGGACGCGGACGCGGACGCGGACGTGGACGCGGCGCGCTGTCAAATCCATAGTATCCCCCGACGGAGTCCGGGGGATACAATTAACTTAACCTGGGCATTAGAGTCACTTTGTTTTCAACATTCCACAAAATTAAAATTAAAAATGTAAATTTACAGCCATAACTAAATGAATATCTGAATAGATCTACTGGGAAACCATGTTTTCGATAAGAAAAATGGAAAATAAACAGCAGAAGACAAATTTTAATTCAGCACTGTAAGGGTTAAAGACTTATTGGTTCCAGAAAGGAAGTAAAAGATTATCAGATAAATGACTATCACAAATTTCTACATTTTATTAAAATTCAAGAGACATGATGTATCCTTTTTCTAAGAAGAGCCATTGAGACATAAGAAACAGAATATCAATTAGTACTTTGGTTCTCAGACACGTTGTTTGTGGAATGTGACGCAGGAGGGCGGATTTAAAAAAAAAATGAATTTGTTTCAGATGTTTGTCTCTGATTTTTCAAGTCTCCAGATTCATATATGTTCTATAAAGTTGCTATAACCTCTTTATACATGAAAAATTCCAAAATTTAAAATATTTGCGAATGGTAGTGCTTTTTTATTGATCATGTGGTGAATTTACAGTACGATTTTATTTTGCTGTGACACGCTATATCTGAGAACCAAAGTAAATTTGTATAACAGACAGATGGGGGATATATAGACAAACAGGTGCATGGAGGGACACATGAATGGACAGCTTTCTGTGCATCACCATATATTAATGCTTTTATGTGAAAAAATATGGCTAAACCAACTAGATTTGTCAGTAAGCGGGGGCTTACGGAATACCCCCCCTCCCACCCCCCCCCGCGTCAGCCCTGACCTAGAATGAATTCCAGCTCGCATACATCATTTTCATAGATAAAAGACTATGTCAGCACATATGGAGAGTGCGATGGTGGTTCCAGTTGAAAAAAGCAAACTAGACATTCTAAGTCCGTGACCTTGACCCTGGCATTAAATGGGGGTCGTAGGTTTGTTGCAGAATGATGTATGAGTAAGTCAGAGAAGGGCCGGGTAAAATATCACTGCATTCGCAAAGGGAAAGAGAAGTTATTAAAGGAAATTTACATTTGTTAAGTTTTCTTTTTTTTTCTAAGTTTATAAGTCCGTGACCTTGAGCCCTGGCATAAATGGGGGTCGTAGGTTTGTTGCAGAATGATGTATGAGTGTCAGAGAAGGGGTGGGTAAAATATGAAAGATTTCTGCAAAGGGAAAGAGAAGTTAAAAGGAAATTTACAATTGTTAAGTTTTCGTTTTTTTCTAAGTTTCTAAGTCCGTGACCTTGACCCCTGGCATAAATGGGGGTCGTAGGTGTGTTGCAGAATGATGTATGAGTGTCAGAGAAGGGGCGGGTAATAAAATATGAAAGATTTTCCGCAAAGGGAAAGAGAAGTCAAAAGGAAATTTACAATTGTTAAGTTTTGTGACGGACGGAAAGACGGACGGACGGACGGACAAGCTGACTTCGTTGCGGGGGGGGGGGGGTATGTCCCTCCATACACTTATGCATGTCGCCTGCTGTTGCTTTTATATCTTGCCTTATTTCTCAATAAAAACATGGTTTGACAGCACTTCAGAATCATTTCCAATGGAAATGATTCTGCAGTGCTGTCAAAGCATGTTGTAAATTATTCTGCAGTGCAGTCAAAGCATGTTGTAAATTATTCTAAAGTTCCAGAGAGATTGACATATATTCAAATCATCATATCAGTGTCAATCTCTCTGGCAAGGTTAAACTATTTTGGCTTTTCCTTTTCTCATCAACACAGAGAGTGGTCGTAACCTCCAACTGTCACTCCGGCGACCCAGGTTCGATCCTCGATCCCGGCATTGGAGTTTATGAAATACAAATGTATTTCCTGCTCTACAAGCTGGTGCTACCCAGCTGTGCCATATAGCGGCTTGACCTGTGGGTACTCAAGGTATAAGAGTCAATTGGGACCCTTAAATCGAGCAACAAACAAACCAACCATCAACACAACTGATACATGTATGAACTATTGCTGTAACTGCCAGAAACCACCAGACTGGTGCTATATATGTCAAGTGAAGCAAGTTAGATGTATCATATGGAACCAAGTCAATCTTTTGGAGTGAAATGTTAATATTTTGGTGAAGAGCTGGATGTTCATATAATGGGAATAATTCATCTACAATGCAGGACCAATACAGGAAACTTGTGGGCTATAAATAGTTCAAAAACAGCGGACAAGAATCATCATATTTTCTTTTATTTCTCCATGTAAATATCATGAATATGTCTTGGAATTTCATAAGAATTGAGTCCTGAGGACTCAATTTTAATGAAATTCCAAGACATATTTACAGAGAGAAATAACAAATATACTCCTAATTTGTTTGGCGGATATTTTCACCGCTAGCATGCAGAGTTAAGATACCTGAAGCAGTTGGCGATACATGTACATGTACTTATTGAGGATGAAGACGTCTCATTTGCAGCACCGGTACTCATTTTCAGAAATGACAATACCATTCTTGAGGACACATACATTTTTTGAACATTCAGTAAAAAGAAGATAATAACCCCATACATTCGCCTTACAATCTTGAGGAGATACCAGCCATTGTTTGAACTTACATTCTTGGATACAACATAATATCAACATCGAGAAAATTTCCAAATTACATTTTGTGAGTAGCTCATTATGAGAGATAAAATTTGTAAAAACAAAAATGTGACAAAAGATTCACCCCTCCAAAAAAGTATGCTTTTTGTGCAGTTTGAACAAAATCCTGCACTTTAACTTTTTTGAATTTTATTTAAAAAAAAAAGGAAAATCCTGTGAAAATAGAAAAAATCACAACCCTGCTTCTTGGACACTAGCTACAAGAGTTGCCGACGATAGTAACCCGTACGAAAAAATCAGACAGACTCCGCCTTGAAACCACTTGGAATCCAGGCGGAAACCAGGCGGGATACAAGTTTTCAGGCGTAATCCGCCCTGACATGCAATTACGCCAGGACAACCAGGCGGACTCTATCTGGACAACCAGGCGGACTCCGCTTGAACAACCAGGTGGACTCCGCCTGGACAACCAGGCGGACTATGCAAGCAAGCGGACTCCGCCTGGAGAACTAGACGGATCCGCCTGGACAACCAGGCAGACTATACAAGCAAGCGGACTCCGCCTGGAGAACTAGACAAACTCCGCCTGGACAACTAAGCGTATACCACGGCAGACTTTATAACCCAGTGGCCTCCGGCTGGAGAATTAGACGGACTCCGCCGGGAAAACCAAACAGACTGTACCAGATGGACTCTGCCTAGACAAAACAAATTCTGACAAGCTGCAGAGATCGAGGCGAAAAATAAGCGCCTGAATCACAGACATACAACAATAACAACAACAACTAGAAGTTAAGATGTCACATGGTTTAAATTATTTAGGATTTAAACGTGAATTACTTCAATATGTAAGTCAACAATCAAACCACAGTAAAATATTTCACAAGCAATGAACTAGATTCAAAGCAAGGATTAAGACTAGTCTATGTATCATTTAAATCAATAAGAAAATTTTGAGTTCCAAATTATGAAACAATGAACCAGTAACCGACTGGATCCAATAACCAACATATGCAATATTGGACTCGCATTCTATCACTTTCCAGTGTTAAAGACACAATACAATTACAAATCAAAAGACAGGCATAATAATACAAACTGGATAAAAGATTGACACACATACTCGTGATACTGTGACTGACAGACACTTGACGATTGATTAATTTTAAATTTATGCACACAACCAAACCACAGCAAGAGATTTCATAAACGTGTCAGGCGGATAGTCAGACACCTTCCACCTAGTTTTTGAGGGGACTCCGCCTGGATAATACAGTTCAGGTGGACCTAATTTAAATATTTCGCCTCAAAATCCCGCCTTGTTTCCTTTCCTGGTCTTCAGTCCGCCTGGTTTCCTGGTCTTCAGTCCGCCTGGAATCCGTCTGGAATCCAGGTGGAACATTTCGTACAAGAATCCTTGTGGAGAGATAGCGTAGCGGGGTAGCAATTTTGTTTCTACTTGGACACCACAGTGATACCAGCAACTTACATTTTTCAGGATGAAGATGCCAAAGCCAAGGATGGCGGCCATGATACAGAGGAAGACTAGCGACAGCAGCATTGTCAGCGCTGACACCAGCGACACCACGTCGTCACCCATCCTTGTCCCTGCCCGCTACTGGTGGATTATGTTTCGAAAGGAGACGCGAGTCTGAACATAGTTAATCCTGATACATTTCTGCCTGGCTCTATATATCTGTCCACTTTGCTATATTTGTATAATCATCGCTTGTTCTCACCTAATGTTCCATGATGAATATTTTTTTCCAGAACCATAATTTCTCCAAGGCAGGAAATCGTTTGTTCATATATATTCACTATATATCATAATCATGTTTTACAGCTCATGAGAATTGTCTTCAAACAATTCTCATGTGCTACAGAACATGTTTTCTTGATAAAAAAAAAACGGTGACAAAGAATAAGATAATAACTTTTCAGTATCCTCCTTTAGCAGATTAACCCTTTCAATGCTGAATTAAATTTTTTCGTCTGCTGTTTATTTTTTATCTGCCATTTTGCTCATCAATAACATGCTTTGACAACACTTTCAAATTATTTCCAATGAAAATGATTCTAAAGTGCTGTCAAAACATGTTTTTATTCAGAAAGAAGACAAAATATAATACAACAGCAGACGACTATTTCCGTTTCCCGCATTCTAAGGGTCAACTGTTTCAAGTAGCACATAATAATGGTGCATAAGGGCATTGCATTGGCCGGAAATTATCTTGGTGACCACATTAGGCTTATCTATGTACTTGTATGGAACTAAGCAGTCTATTGAATATATAAGATGATAAAAGCACAATAATTAATCGACCAAATACACATAGTATCCATTCTATTCTTGTAGATTTCACAAATGTCCATTCCCAAGGATGGTATGAAATTTAAAAATAATGAATTGATCACAGACACATAGTATCCATTGTATTTCTGTAAATTTCACAAATGCACATTCCCAATAATAGTCTTAGAACTTCAAAATAATTAATTGATCACAGACACGTTGTATCCATTGTATTTATGTAAATTTCACAAATGCACATTCCCAATAATAGTCTTATAAATTAAAACTACTAATTATTTGATCACAGACCCGTAGTATCCATTGAATTTCCGTAGATTTCACCAATGATCTTTTCAACTTGTTCTATGATAAACACTATAAACACAACTAGCTGCAATTGTAGGCAACAAAATTTAACTTCCAAACACTGATCAAAGATATCCAGCAATAATAAATCTCATACCAGATTACCATCTATAAGTATTCGAAAGTTTCGAAATATTTTCTCTGTATTTTCATGACTTCTTTGCGAAAATATATGTTGATACCACACATTTTAACTTTCTTGTGGTAACAACATACATGCATACGTTCATTGACAAACGAAAGGTAAATGTATTTTTATACGGGCAGATCGATATCTGGCATGAAATGTGTAATTCCGGTAAATCATAACGTGATCATCATTCCGCTAATACATCCCAAAAGAGTACCCTGCGTAAATATTAGTTGCTAAATGCAGATCGCGTAAGGTGAAAAATTCTCCAACCCTGCTGTTAAAACACTTAATAATTTGGCAGAACAGTTCGTAATCTACAGGTGATGAAAGTCTACAATCCATTTGCAACATCTCCGCGAAATTAATTAAACCCAATCCAGTTATCACAATGTAATGCTTGTAAAATGATTACGTAATCAATGGCGGAGCATCACTGCATCATTGCTTGTAATCCAAGGAAATTCCTGCACAACGGAAGGTGTCAGTGGAAGATGGGGGCTAAGTCCTTAAGGACTTAGCCCCCTTCTTCCACTGACACCTTCAATTATCACTTTCCGAGGCTGAGCAGGAACCTTCAGCACATAATTCCACCAGTTTTCCTCCGAAGCAGACGCAGAGTGGCAACTGAAGGTGTCAGTGAAAGAAGGGAGCTAAGTCCTTAAGGACTTAGCCCCCTTCTTCCATTGACACCTTCAATTATCACTTTCCGAGGCTGAGCAGGAACCTACACAGCACATAATTCCACCAGTTTTCCTCCGAAGCAGACGCAAAGTGGCAGAGATGAAAACAGAGATGTCGTCTGCTGATTGAGCTGAGCAGACGACAGATGGTTCCCTATATCAGGTGAGGTGAGGAGAGGCAGCGGCCAGGTAATCCAGGTAACAGACCATGTTACAGTGGTGTATATGTGGGATTTACATAGAACCACACACCCAGCAAGTAGCAGAGATTGCATGTACAGGTAAATGTTTGCTTGTAATAGTGTCACCTATTGAAAGGGCCAGCCAGTTTGGACTTGACCCTTACTACGCTGATTTTAAATTTTGTCGTCTGCT
Organism: Conchocele bisecta; assembly: GCA_029237695.1. NCBI lineage: Eukaryota > Metazoa > Mollusca > Bivalvia > Lucinida > Thyasiridae > Conchocele > Conchocele bisecta. The sequence continues at coordinate 201,412,149 of CM055265.1, read as the reverse complement.
GGAAATGTTTTATTTTCAAGGCTACTCGACAAAAACCTGTTTTGACAGCGCATGAGAATCGTCTCCATTGGATGTCAAAAAAGTTTTTTTGTTAAGAATTAAGGCAAACATGAAAACCAGCAGAAGACTTTACGTCTCCAGCGTAGTGAGGGTTAAGAACCCATTCTCTACCTGATTATCCTTTGATTTGAAGATACTTGCTTTGTAAATGTGATGGAATATATGTATAACACTGCCTCGTTACTATATCATATACGGCACATGAAGTGGCCAAGTCGGCCATCTTTGTGTGTTCCAGCCATCAGCCAAGTTCACCTTTTCTGCCGTTTGACAAAGAACGAAAAATGTGAAGTAGAATATATGATATAATGTAGCTAATGACATGTAGAAAAGCCAGGACAACAGACTCCTATCAATTACATTACACCAAACTGTAAAATATATCAGTTTTCTGGACAGGTTTGTGCCTGTGATTTTAAAAACATGAAACACTGTTGTAAACAGCCTCATACACAGAAAATTGCAGTGTGTCACTTATACAAAGCCAACAAAACAACACATACCATATATACCCACTACTCTACTCTGTTATTAGTTAACAAATCCAGTTCCAGTAAGCAGTGTATTGACACTGGTGTCTACTAGCCTACTATGCGAGTAAATATGGCTAATAATAGGCTGTGCATCAGATTGAAAAGTTTCCACGTTGAAATTTATTTTGAGATTGATGGGAGAAAATTTTGCTTTTTTTGTATAGTTTGATGAAATAATATTTATAGCACGCTGTTGTCATATCTGTCTAACATGTATTGCACCAAATTTTATTAGGTTAACTGTCAAATTGCTTGCTGTATGTGTCAAACGCTCGAAGTGGTGAAACTGTACGATGGCTTGTACATACAAGATGGCAGAGATGGCAACTCAACGTACCGGCACTTCCCAATTCCTATCCTCTGCCAGGTATCAGACAGGAAGGCAATTGGTAACATTTATTTAACTAGCTGGCAACTCGCCAGCCGGCCATATCAGCCTGAGCAGAGGCTCGAACCGATTAAAACTCAGAAATTTGCACAAACAAATGAAAATGTTTGCAATGATATACGGCTCCAATGGATTTAATGCAAACACACAAGTGATGAAGCAATCAACAGATCTATGATCAGTTACCAACATTAATGTCTGATTCTCCAGAACCTTGTCATGGGTCACTACTTCCCAATACAAGGCCAAGGTGACCTTGGCCAAGGCCACACAAATGTCACTGTGAGGAAGCTATTAATGAAGTTTGGTAATGATTCGACCAACAAATCAGTAGACATTTGGTTTTGTTTGTTTCAACACCACAGGCCTGTATAGTTGTATTGACAAAAAGTGTAGATCCAGATGAGACGGCTCTTGACGAGCCAGCAAAAACACCCCTTCATCACGAGCCGGCTCATCTAGATATACACTATTTGCCAATACCACTGTACAGGCCTGTTGTGTTGAAAGGGTTAATTAAGGAACTTATGGTGACCCTGTTCGAGTCTTGATTATTTTAAATAATTCGGTCAGACAGTGAGGAACGTCAAACAGCAGCAAATGAATAAGACAAAAATTGTGCAACGTCAGCATATAATGATAGCACAGACAGTGTAACAGATATGGGAGAATGGTATTTTCTATCTAAAAATAAACTAAATCGAGTAAATTCAAGGAATGTCTGTAAAAACTATTGCTTCTGAACACAAACTATCCACTGGGAATAAACAACTGTTGTTTTACTCACAGGTGATCACATGAGCTGTAAGCTCTACTCTCAGTAATGTGCAAGTTTTGTTTCCATTCCAGAAAGCATAGATCAAAGGATGACATTAAAGGTACATGCCCACTCAGTCAGTAGGCACACAATAGTATTTATATCAGAGACAACATCTGAGACATTTCCTGGCAAAATAAACATTCATTCACCATTCCCCACGTATTGATTGGCATTATTACACATTTTATATCTGACATAAGTTTCCACACTGATATCAGGGGCGATAACCGTGTTTCCGTAAAATGTTAACAGACATTACTATTTATTCTCTGTTTTTATTTTTTGATGTGCAATAATCATACTTCATAATCTGTCGAAAATACATATGAAAATAGCCTGATACCACCGCGCGTCACTATCAGTAAAATAAATATTAATAAATGATTATATGTCTAGCGGACAGTCGTAATGTTTAGTACTGGTGGAATAGTAACACAATTATGCACTTATTTAACTAGAGGATTGTTTTTCAGACAAAAACATATGTCTCCCCCAATACCACCACTGCATGTTATCAGGACTTGGAAAAGTAGAATTTAAGGCAGCAACAGCATATATGTAGCTACCTTGTATTTTCTGCATACTTTTGGAGATACGCGCGACACAAGTTGAAAATCCCCATTTTTCACTAAGTCAAGGGCCATAACTCTGTGAATACTGGATGAATCCGCATCTAAAACCCCAGGTGCGCAACTTCACACGATGACCAGTATTCCTGTAAAGTTTCGCGACTCTAACTGAAATACATTTGGAGATACGCGCGACACAAGTTGAAAATCCACAATTTTCGCTAAGTCAAGGGCCATAACTCCGTAAATACAGGATGAATCCTCATCCAAAACCCCAGGTGCGCAACTTCACACGATGACCAGTATTCCTGTAAAGTTTCGCGACTCTAACTGAAATACATTTGGAGATACGCGCGACACAAGTTGAAAATCCCCACTTTTCACTAAGTCAAGGGCCATAACTCCGTAAGTACTGGATGAAGCCGCATCTAAAACCCCAGGTGCGCAACTTCACACGATGACCAGTATTCCTGTAAAGTTTCGCGACTCTAACTGAAATACTTTTGTTGGAGATACGCATGGCACAAATTGAAAATCCACACTTTTCACTAAGTCAAGGGCCATAACTCCGTAAATACTGGATGAATCCGCATCTAAAACCCCAGGTGCGCAACTTCACACGATGACCAGTATTCCTGTAAAGTTTCGCAACTCTAACTGAAATACTTTTGTTGGAGATACGCATGACACAAATTGAAAATCCCCACTTTTCACTAAGTCAAGGGCCATAACTCCGTAAATACTGGATGAATCCGCATCTAAAACCCCAGGTGCGCAACTTCACACGATGACCAGTATTCCTGTAAAGTTTCACGACTCTAACTGAAATACTTTTGGAGATACGCACGACACAAGTTGAAAATCCCCACTTTTCACTAAGTCAAGGGCCATAACTCCCTAAATACAGGATGAATCCATATCTAAAACCCCAGGTGCGCAACTTCACACGATGACAAGTATTCCTGTACAGTTTCACGACTGTAACTCAAAAACTTTTGGAGATATGCACGACACAAATTTTGTGATGGACAGACAGACAGACGGATGGACGTTCCTACGAATGGATACTTGTTGGGTTTTTACTATATAAAAGTACCCAACAAAAGTACCCAACACTACCCTAACCAAACGGACGGACGGACGTTCTCATGAATGGATACTTGTTGGGTTTTTACTGTATAAAAAAGTACCCAACACTACCCAAAAAGTACCCAACACTACCCTAACCCTACCCAAGAAGATCCCTAAAATGCTTGCCCAACACACAGATGAGCATTTGTTTGGGTACTTTTGTACCCAACAAGTACCCATTCGTGTGTGCGGACAGACGGACGGACGGACAGCCAAGCCAAAACCAATATGTCTCCCCATTCATGGGGGAGACATAATTCCTATAAAGAACATTTTGTGCCTACTGTGTGGGCATGTACCTTTAAACACCTGTTTTTTTGTTATAAAACTTACATAAATGACAAACGACATATTGCTTCATTTCAATATTGTTCTAACACTGAACAGGAGTGTTGAAGATTACAATCCAAGGCCCGGTTGCTCAAAACCTCTGTTAGCTTAACAGACTGTTAAATCCTTCGCAATGCTAAGGATTTAAAAGTCTGTTAAGCTAACTGAAGATTTTAGCAACCGGACCCAGGCTTCTACATCTTCCCATGATAAGCATGTACACCAAATTTGGTTTAACCCTTACACCGTTATCTTAATTTTCTGTCGTCTGCTGTTTATTTTCTATTTTCCAGTTTTATTATCAAAAACATGCTTAGACAGCACTTTAGAATAATTTACAACATGATTTGACAGGAAATGATTCTGAAGTGCTGTCAAACCATGTTTTTTATTGATAAATAAGGCAAGTTATAAAAGCAACAGCAGACAAGTGTTGTGTGTAGCGGTCTAACGGTTAACCCTCACTAAGGAAATTTAATTCAGCGTAGTAAGGGTTAATACATGCATCTGCAAGACAACAATGACATCGAAACAGTGCAATGAGGAATGTGTTGTATGGTATGGTTGACATATTGCAGTCAGTCCCGACAGTGTGCACATGGCATTTCAATTAGCGGCAGATTCTCCCAAGATGAAACAATAACATGCACACATTGCTACTAATTACAGTGCAATACCTCTCAATGCTGCATGATATGTGCATCAACATGCACGAGGGATGATCAAAAAGGTTGCAGAAAGGTGTTGCATGTTTGAAAGCTCTGAAAAGCAATCTTAAGGTGTTTCCCAGACGTTCTATCGCAACCAATACTGAATCGATTTAGTATTACTTCATAGGTTTTTATTAAATAGTCAGTGCACATGTGTTGCCAACATGAAATTAATATCACACCTGTAAATAAGATCATCTCTGCATTTTTATCTCTGTTTTCGGTTCATGCAAGGGACGCAGGAAATGATATGGAGCACAGAGACGTGGCATCGCAATATTTGCCTAACAGCATTAACATCACCCTGCTGACAGCTTGTTGCATGAACAGGTATAGGTTAGTAATTCAGTTATCTTTCATGACAATAGTTTGCTTCGTCAATAACAACATTCAGACGTTAGCATAAAATATTTTAGTCATATATGAGCCCGGTTACATTACATGATATTACTTTAGTAACATGTGTGCACAAATTATTCACGATTGCTGGGTATTCTTCAGTAATGTAGTATGATAAATGTGGCTGTGACAAGAGAAATGGGGCTTATGGGATTCGTGACCAGTGTAGCTCCTGATCAAATTCAAATGGCAAACCTGTAACCAGAAAACGATCTATATTGCCTGTTAGAAGCATAACATGTGTTTCATTGATGGAATGGCGAACAGTGCAGGTCCTGGTCAGACTGTGCGGATGCACAGGCTGATCTGGATCTACACTGTTTGCAAAACCCATAAGCCCCATTTTTTCCAGCCGCAGCCACAAATCAGCTGAATATGAATTTGGAAACTACATGTGCAAATATTAGACAGATCCATTGAAAACTATGGAAAATGCCAGTTTTCCGTAAACTTTTCGATCATCCCTCGCAGAATAGTAGAATTAATGGGATATTCCACTGACATTCTTGTTCAGCTATTGGGGAGTTGATTGGTACTCATTGTTACAATTTAAGCCTTTCAATGTCATGGACAATATTGCCGATGTATGCAAACAATGCAAATCCAGATGAGACGGCTCGTTACGAGCCGTCTCATCTGTATCAGCACTGTTTGTAGATATATGATCTTGATACGAGGTTTATAATTGCACATACCAGTCGTATGGAAGGTGTTAGAGCTAATTACCACACTTAAATATAAGCCAAATCAAATTGAATCGTTTCTAATTGGCTAAACAATAATACGGAAGAGTCCATATCAGACGAATTGTGAAATACCTGGAGGAACATTTCCAATTCGAGATATGACAGGTAACACAGCTGGGTAGAACCAGTATTGCTTACATGTATTCTCATATATTACTGTTGTGCATTAGATCTCATTAGACTATTTCAGTCAAAGGATATGATAATTCTTGTAAAACTAGAAAATGTGTTCATAGAACACGGATGCCCCACATATCGTTTTGATAATAAATGAGGCCAAATTCCAAGTCAAAATTTTGTTTTACCTGAGCATTAAAGTTTTTGAAGCACCAAGTATGTGACCTTGACCCTGGGCTTGGCGGGGGCAGGACAAACGTGGATTTGGTACAGGGCGGTAGAGGACCATTAGAGCAATGCGTATATGAAGTATGAAGCTGATCCGTGAAAGAAAACAGAAATTATAAGATATTTACCTGAGCGTTAAAGTTTTTGAAGCACTAAGTATGTGACCTTGACCCTGGGCTTGGCGGGGGCAGGACGAACGTGGATGAAATATGAAGCAGATCGGTCGAAGGATGAAGAAATTACGAGACATTTACCTGAGCGTTAAAGTTTTGTGACGGATGGATGGATGGATGGATGGATGGATGGACGGACGTGACGGGACGGGACGGGACGGGACGGGACGGACAAGGGTAACACTAACGGCTCCCTCCACTATCGTGGTGGGGGCATAAAAAATCTCATTTGTTTATTTCTCCATGAAGGTATATGTTGTTACCACTCATTTGAACCGTCTCGTCAAGACGGTTCAAACGAGTGGTAACAACATATACTTTCGAGATGAAATAAATAAAATAAGGATTTTTTTTTCTAACAAAAGTTTCATACTACTATTATTGTATCCCGTCTTTAAGGAGTTAACTGGATAGATGCAGTTAACACATATACAGTCTACAGTAATTACCTCAAATTATCTTGAGTCAAACTACTGATAACCCAAATTCTTGGGTGTCCAGTACATGTACAATTTAACTATTGTTAACTCAAATTTTTGTGAACTCAAAAAGTATTTTTCTCACTCCACTGGACTTTCAGCAATGAGTGTAGGCTGTACATGTACGTGTAATAGGCAATCTAATCCATAAAGTACACAGTATGGTGTAGCTTCTATAGCACCACAGAGCAATATATAGCGTCATTAACATCATTTTTTGTATCATAATATATGGCCACTGGTGGACAAAAGGCTCCTTGCAATGTTTGAGACCAGTGTTGTTAACATTCAGTGTGTGCAGGAACTACACAGTGTGCATCGCTGACATGGACCCTTTCAACACTAAAGAACGATTTCCCAATGTTTGCACAACAGTGTAGATCAAGATGATCCGGCTCGTAACGAGCCGTCCCATCAGGATCTGCACCGTTTGTGGATATTTCTGATTTTTTACAAAAACACCCATTTTCTGATTATAGGCATAGTCTAGAAGTCTACATAGAAGAGTCCATAAGAGCTACCAGGGCAATTTAAACCATTTAAGTTTAACTTAACTCTTTGCATGCTAGCGGTGAAAATATCCGCCAAACGAATTCTGAGTATATGTTTTATTTCTCTCTGTAAATATGTCTTGAAATTTCATTAGAATTGTGTACTCCGGACACAATTCTAATGAAATTCCAAGACATATTCATGACATTTATACGGAGAAATAAAAGAAAATATAATGAATTGTCATCTGCTATTTTTGAACTATATATAGCCCACAAATTTCCCAGCATGCAAAGAGTTAAATAATTGCCGATTCAACAGTGAATCTTCAGACTAATTGAGATGTTCATTCAAGGTAAATGTCATCCTTTATCGTGTCTGTAGGCAGTACACAGTCTATCATTAGTCGAGTAGCATAGGGTGTGAATGTTATCATTTCAAACGGGCGTGATAAAAATGGCAGACACAGTCTAGACCATCAGGCTACAGGATCGGCGAGCTGTGTATTCTCCAGTACTCCAGGCTGCCAGCCCACACCTGTAATACCCATCAGGTAGATTTACCTACGGCAATCACCCAGAAATGACAGGCAGTCAAAGCCTCATACATCAGGCTGGGAACCACTACTACAGTCGTGAACCGCTTCTACAGCCGGGGACCGCTTCTACAGTCGGGAACCAGCAATGAGATAGTCAACGCCTCATACATCAGGCTGGGAACCGCTTCTGCCGACAGGAATCGCTTCTACAACCGGGAACCAGCATTGCCATAGTCAATACCTTAAACATCATGCTGGGAACCACTACTACAGCCGGAACCAGCAATGAGATAGTCAACGCCTCATACATCAGGCTGGGAACCGCTTCTGCTGACGGGAATCGCTTCTACAACCGGGAACCAGCAATGCCATAGTCAACGCCTCATACATCAGGCTGGGAACCACTTCTATAGCCGGAAACCAGCAATGAGATAGTCAACGCCTCATACATCAGGCTTGGAACCACTTCTATAGTCGAGAACTGCATCTACAGCCAGGTGGACACGATTCGCTGTGCCGATTTGCCCCGGTATACCAATTTTGCACTCGTTTCAGTCGGGCTAGATGCGCGCAAATCCATTCGGTGCACCGGCGGGAGATGTCGGATACTCCGACCGAAACACCACGGCACATTTCGGCTAAAGATGGCGTAACTCATGTAAGTTTTTAGTAGTGACTACATATTCGGATATAACTGGTTTTGGATAGGGGTTTCATGGCTCATAAAAACTTCAAAAATGAAAACTAAAGGGTATTATATTATTGTAAGCATTGCCTTACAGGTCTGTATAGATTTTGTCATTGTTAGTAGCAGTTCGATTGTGGTGTACCGATCACGAGGTCGGGATAGCCCGAATATACTGAATGAGCACTTGATTCACAGCTACATTGTGGTGTACCGATCACGAGGTCGGGATAGCCCGAATATACCGAATGAGCACTTGATTCACAGCTACATTGTGGTGTACCGATCACGTGATCCGGATAGGTCGAATGTACCGAATGGCGTAAATCGGAGTAACCAATCGAGTCCACTTAAAGACTCGTACGTTGGGTGGGAACCACTTCTACATCTGGGAACCAGCAATGACCTAGTCAAAGTAATAAATTAACCCTTTCAACACTAAATAACTGGAATGGATATGTGGATATGTGATATGCTAACTTTCCAACCAATCCAATCGTCATAAAATGATTTTCAGATTAGTCCATTTATGAAAAGAGGGCAGGTGTTGAAATTTCACTCGCCCAGCTCGCCATGGCGAGTGCTTTTTGTGGAGGTCGAGTACTTTCTACAGGCACTCGCCCAGTTTGGCGAGTGAAAGATTTGGTCAGGATTTTTTTTTCTGAAGAAATTGCCAATTAATTCCATCGATAACGGCCAACAAATGGTATTAATTCAGCGACCATTTGTTGTTTACAGTTTACGTCAATTTGCGGGAAGAAAGATTCAAGCAGTGTCTATGTACACGGTTACGGGTAGAATCGCTAGCGATTTTGAACACGGTCCATATCGGGCAAGTTTAATTCACGGATTATTTGTCGGCTGTGTGCGGCCGGGCTAAGAAATAATATGACTGCGAGTATAGACTAGAGTATACGCGGCCACATATATCGTCTCGTATACAGTTGGGTTAACACGGCTTGGGACGAAACGGTCGGCACCGGGTCCGAAAACCATTGAATTTAGTAATTAAGGCAGCGCGCAGCACATGCAAACATAGCCACTATAAACTAAACAAAATCTATGTCACTCAACGCTTATAGAAAATAAGAAGCATGCAAGCCTCTGAGCAAATTCGCTGCTAACAAACGTTGTTGAAGAAAAAACTCGACGAAGTTTATCTCCCGATAAATAATATTTATTTGTTTGTTTAATACGTTCATTTAATACTTAAAATATAAATAACAATAATAGTGAATATGTCTCATACGTTTTGGTAATGATCATATATATATGTAAAAGCTTCTCTTTTTTTTAAATAAGATGCAACATTACAAATACTGAAAATAGCATTTTATTTTTATAAAAAACTGGGCGAGTAACTTTTTGACCTGGGCAAGTACTTTTTTTTTTGTACTTGCCCAGCTGGGCGAGTGGAAAAAAAGGATTTTTTCAACCCCTGGAGGGTGTTTGTTTTGTTCTAAAAAATGTAAAAATTACTTGCAAAAAGTGCAGATCTTGATGAGCCGGCTCATTACGAGCCAGCTCATCTGGATCCACACTATTTGCCAATACCACTATACAGGCCTGTGGTGTTGAAAGCGTTGACATATTTATGAAACAATTTTACAGATTTCATAAGAAACAAGGCTATTAAAATGTTAATGGTGTTGAAAGGGTTAAAGAAAAGTCTAACAATCTCAGTTGAACCAATGTACTATACATACGATATAGTGCATACAGCAGCAATACATCAAGGCCATTACAGTCAGACAAGCATATTAACTAACATAGTTTTATCAATCATAAGCACAACCAGGTTGCAAAGTCAATCATTTCACAGCAAGTTTGGCAAATCAAACAGTTCATCAATGATCTCTAACCAGAACAACCTGATATTAATAACATCCATCCTCATTATTCTCCAGAAATATCCACAATTATTCTAAGCAAATGTCTGAACTCTGCTGCAGTACAAGTCACACATTTTGATGGAAATTTCAATCTTATTATGGTACAAATTGGTTAAACTAGATGGCCGCGGCCTGCATGTCGCGCCCACCGAGGCTTTGATAGTACATGTATACCGAAAAACTTTAACCAAAACATTTAACCGGGATGCACGCACAGACACATGCACATACGTACGCTGCCAATGTGCCGACTATATCGTGCTGTCCGCAAGCGGGCGCGACAAAATTTGTACCAAACAAAAAACACTTGTCCACTTTCAACATGTTAATAAACAAAATATATGTGACTTCAGCAACATACAATTTTTGTTGTAGCAGACTACATAGGAAAATATGCTTCATTACAAAGGTGTAATATGTCCAATTGAAATTCACAAAATTTTCACTAAATGATGTAAGAAAAGAAAAGACTTGGTCCCAGGTTTGAATCCCAGTAACATGCACCGATAAGATATGAATCCTTAAGGACGGATTCAATGTTCACCCTTAAACTTCTATCTTAATTTTTTTGTCGTTTGCTGTTTATTTTCTATTTTCCATTTTTATCGTCAAAAACATGCTTTGAGAGCACTTTAGACTAATTTACAACATGCTTTGACAGCACTTTAGAATCATTTCCATTGGAAATGATTCTGAAGTGTTGTCAAACCATGTTTTTTATTGAGAAATAAGGCAATTGTTGTGTGTAGCGGTCTAAGGGTTAATATGATATCCTCCCATCCTCTGGTGGTACACAGTCATACCTGTGCTAAAGACCACCTTGCAATAGCAATTCCCTGTCTATAGCAGCCAGTTCAACAATTCTGCAAAAACCAGGAACCCACGAAAAGTGGGTTCCTGGTTTTTGTAGAATTGTTGAACATATTGTATTATTGCGGAAAGCTTATATCAGCCAGGATTTTGTTCCCCAATTTACTCAATTACACATAAATGACCCTGCGAATGATATCCACCTGTGAACAAAGGCCAGATTTTTCTCTTCGGATGGCTGGCCTTTTATTCATAGGTTTGACTGCGCATGAATTATAGGGTAACCTCCCAGGGTGTCCAATGTAGAGGTGTTATATTGTAGTCGTATCAGCAGCTACAGTAACACAGTTAACCCTTTCCCTGATAGAGACGACTTTTAACGCCTCTGCCTCTGTCTTTTGAAAACATTGTGGGAAAAGGAGAAATTGCTTGTAACAAGCAATTTCTCCTTTTCCCACAATGTTTTCTACTCTATCAGATAATTTAACCATCATTTCACCGAGCATTTGATTCTTTTATTCAGATGTTTTGGATTTGGATGAGTCGAAATATCGCAAAACAGGGAAAGGGTTAATAAATAAATAAAGTTAATTTACTGAATATCATCATTTTATTGAAAAAAAGTGGCTGGTGGCAAACTTATTTTTGATGAAAATGTATTGTAGTTAGCATAAAAAAAATAACAATTAATGATTTTTCTTCAAATCAATATGAATTAAAAATTAATCTGACGGGCGGGGATGATATTCAGTAAATTAGTTTTATATGGCCTAAGGGAGTATCACAGCTCCGCCATAGGACAAAACACATTATCTCATAAACGTGGAACATAAGAAAACAGGAGATACATTTCCAAGCGTTTGTACTGGTAACAATCAATCTTATGGGGGAAATATTCCACACAAGCAATAACAGATGTGGCAGCAGCCAGCATGCCACAGTAAACCCCTGTGCTTAATTAGTGGTTACAACTTGTTGGAAATAGATATATGCCCAGTGATGAGAAGCCAGGGTTAATTTTTCATGTTGAGTATTGGTGTGGAAAATCTTAAATATTTTCTTTATATGAGCTCAGAAGTATATGTCGTGACCACCATTTGAACCGTCTCATCGAGACAGTTCAAATGAGTGGTCGCAACATATAGTTTTATTGAGAAATAAGAAAAATAACTTGTTGGAAATAGATATGTGCAGTGATGAAGCCAGGCTTAATTAATGAATACGGTCTTCACCATTTGCCATTTGATGCTTATGTGTTAACCCTTATAATGCTGAATTAATTTGTGTCGTCTGCTGAATATTTTTTATTTTCCATTTTTCTCATCAAAAACTTGGTTTGACAGCACTTTAGAATCATTTCCCATGGAAATGATTCTAAAATGCTGCCAAACCATGTTTTTACTGAGAGAAAAGACAAAATATGAATTAAAAGCAGACGACTATTTTCGGTTCCCGCATTCTAAGGGTTAAGCTTGCCGAAAAAAAATAAAATTTCATCATGATTCACAAGTGGTCAGGATCTCAGTGGTCACAAATATAATGAACCCTATTTTGTCACACCATGGGTGATACGCGACATATCATGTGCAATTATTCGCACATGTGCTTGTTGATCATGATTATCACCCTCACTACGCTGGAGACGGAAATTGCCGTCTGCTGTTTTTCATTTTTGCCTTAATTCTTAACAAAACACCTGTTTTGACAGCACATGAGAATCGTCTCCAGTGGAGACGATTCTCATGCGCTGTCAAAACAGGTTTTTGTCGAGAAATATTGAAAATGAAACATTTACAGCAGACGGCAAAATTTAATTCAGCGTAGTAAGGGTTAACCCTTTAAATGCAGAATACAATTTTGTAGTCTGCTGTTTATTTTTTATTTTCCATTTTAAAGTGTTGTCAAACCATATGGAAATGATTCTATTCAAGCCATGTTTATATTGAGAAATAAGATAAATATAAAACAACAGCAGACATCAATTGATGATTCCCATATTATTAGAGTTGGGTATCGCCGGAAAAAACGTATCGCGATACGTATCATGATAGTCGGGACGTATCACGATATGTATCACAATAGTATCGCGGATTACTCTGATAACCAGTTACACTGCTTTTGTACTGTGCAGCGAAAGTTGTGTATCATACATAGTTGTTGTGTGGTGTTTAACACTGTTTATAATTAGTTGTATGCATGTTCTACTCGTTTTTCTTTGATACAAAATAGATCAATTAGTTATATTGCATTATTAATTGGCCTCCAGACGGTTTTCAAATAATAAAAAAAAATGCCTGTGGACAGAAAGAAGTGGGGCTGTGGTGAGGGGGTGGAGGGCGCTTGGGTAGGGAGGATTGAAAGTCTAGTGTCTCAAAAAAAGATCGCTAAATACACAATACTCAATAATAATGATGCAGCTCAATTTGATTGATAACAACATTGTGATTTGGAGTTGAATTTTTGTTATTATTATTATTTTTATTGAATTGTTGAACATATATTCAAAATGAATCTACAAGGACCCACAAACACACAGAGGCATCATTAAACAACAATTTTGCACTTTAATTTTACACCAAAAATGGCCAGTTCTACTGTAACGCTGCCTTTTTCGATGTGGAAGTGAAAAAAAATGGTCGCGAAAACCCATGACACGGCTCGTGTTCCGAACTTCCGGTTTGATATGAGGTTACTAAAAAAAATGCCATCAACTGCGCACAAGCCAAACGGTTCAATAGTGTTTTTTGTGCACATTAATGATTGTTAAAGAAACTGTCGATGTCCTATAAATATACAATAAGCATTGTTTTCTCACATTGTGATACATATGTGAAACACCATGGGATATGGGGATATTGGTTTAACTATGTAGGTGACCAGTGTAGTCCCAGATCTTGCATCAACACTTTGTGATTGAAATGTTCCTGATGCTTCCAATGAATAATTTGCAAAATGGAAGTAATAGCCAATCCAATGCATCTTATGTTATTGTAAGTTGGTTTACGCACATGCCTTTGACAAGCGTGTAAATAAATGATATATATCTCGTACGATATGAATTCATATAAGATATTAGCTTGTTTTCAAATCCGTGTAGATATCGACGGCGAGTGTCTCACCCACAAAGGTCAAGGACACCCAAATCACACTGGATGGATGGATAGCTATCAATCACTGTGAGGAAGCTGTTGATGAAGTTTGGTAAATATCACTCTGACATATATATCAATCGGCAGAAATATACAAAATTTGTGCGTACATCAGAAATTGTTGCCGCTGCCGGAATCGTGACCACTATATTTCACTTTCCACTAACGTCACTGAGATAAAACATGGATTTGACTTGTAAAGGAATTGTAGCGTGGAGTAGAGATCACCCGGTTTGTGATCTACAGTTGCCACTTGCTTGTCAACTCTGACAACATAGAAACACAGAAACCAATGATCACGTGGTTACAACAACAACAACGTCGCCCACTCCAAAGAAAGTATTCTTTGATATTTTACTTAATATACAACGGATTTTGATGAAATATGGCGCAGCAAACACGTCTTCATGAGCTGCATTTGGTGGTCTATGGAGTTTGGCACAGACTTATGTCGTTTTTGCGAAGAACCGATTTCCGTGTCTTCGACACGGAAATCGATTCTTCGCAAAAACGACAGAAGTTTGGGCGAAAATAGAGACCACCAAATGCAGCTTAACAAGACGCGTTTGATGCGCCATATTTCATCAAAATCCGTTATGTAATAAGGACACTATAAAAGAATTTGTACTTTGAATTGGTACTTGTTGTTGTTGTACCACGTGATCATACACCTTGGAGTAGAGATCACCTGGTTTGTGATCTACGGTTGCCACTTGCTTGTCAACTCTGACAACATAGAAACACAGAAACCAGTACACGTGGTTTAGTGAAAGAAGAGGCAGTATATGTTAACAGGCATTAGATACAGATTGGCTCTAGAATATTACAGTTTTAGTTTATATACAGTACTTCAGAACATACTGATAGAAATACAGTAGAGTGAGTGAGTGAGTGAATAGGGTTTAACGTCCGCTTTTCTGACATAGAGGTACAAGCCTCAGGGAGTCTACACGCAGACGGGTCAACGGGGTCGTGTCCCGTATCCACCTGTCCAAGGGGGGTAAATCCCAACTTCAGAACTCAAAATATATATTCAGTCCTGAAATTAGAACAACCTGATCTGGTGCCAGGCCCTCGCCACATCAGCATCATTTATCCCATCCCCTAAAAGTAATAGGATTAGCGCTAATCTTACTTTTATATAAGGGGCATAGCCTGACTCAACTCTCACATACAAGAAAGCCAAAAATGTACATGAGGGCCAAATCCGGTATAGTGGGTTCCGGAAAGTATGAACACAATCGTTAAGCCAGTTTAGTCGCCTTTTACGACAAGCAATGGCTACTGCAGCACTATTCTCAGGATCAGTTGATCCCGCCCCGGTGCCTGCACGGGGCCGGAAATACAGTAGAACCTCTCTAAACTGGACACCCTGGTGACCAGGGTGTCCGGTTTAGAAAGGTTCGACTGTAGCATGTAATCCAGGAAAGTGAGGGAATACAAACCACCTTCAACCAAAGGCCTCGGCCATTAGGTTACATTCCACCATTGATTGCCACTATATAATTTAATAGAAACCTGTGTCACCTGGATTTATTTAAAATACATATAGAATGAAATACTTTCTGCCAGACGAGCATTTTCATAATGAATTACCTCGTGGACAGTAACATGAGGAGAAAACAAGGTGTTAACAAATCATGTAAGAAATTCCCATGACTCGGAAGGCATGCTTGAATACGTGATGGGCAGTAAAATAAACATTATCTCAATATTTTTGTTGCAGGAGTAAATGTATATGTACTTCTAATAATTCCAATCCGAAATTCACCAGTAACCACAAGCAGTTAGCTCAAAGCAAGCAAAATGTTTGGCACTATTTCTTCAATATGTACTACTTTCGACTGGAACACTAAGGACCACACTCGATTTACTGGAATGAAACCGTTAGACAATTAATGACGGTATAAAAGCTCCCCTCCCTTTAACAGTCACAGTGCTAGGTCAACAAGTTGTCCTCCTGCTGTCTAACCATATAACCAACTGACACACACAACAGTAAAGGCCCAGACCAAATTTGAAACAACTGACAATGACGCAATATAACAATATATGAATGAATGAGGTGAAAGGTGATGTTATGCCATCAATAATGTGACATTCATCAAGAAAAAATATGTCATCGCCAACAATCATTGCAGGCATACATCTGTTATACGGTAACATTATGGATCAGCACTATACACAACCAACACCTCCAATTCGAACACTGGACTGTAATACACCCCCACTGTACTATAATTCCAGCACAAAAATATTTACACAATTCCCTAACATTTGATTGGTCCGTAGCAAGTCTCTGTCCAAAATTTATATCCCAGTAAACTCCCATGCCAAACTACTTTCCGTAACCGTAAGGCGCAGTTAAAATAATTCTTAAGAAAACGGAAAATAAACACATTTTCTTAATGAATTTATTTCAAATGCTGGAATTATAAGGAATGAATGGCCTTTTTGTTGAATTTAACGGGGATATAAACTTGGAAAAGTCGCGGGAATACTGGACGAGGCCTTCCGGCCTTCGTCCAGTATTCCCGCGACTTTTCCAAGTTTATACCCCGATAAATTCCACAAAAAGACCATTCATTCCTATAACATCCAATAAGAATGTGTGACCCAGTACAAAAGAGCAGTATTACAGAGTTTCTGAACAATATAGCCACATCAGCTGGCAATACAGCCCAACCTAAATTACTCGCCTTATTCACTTTGTCAACTGCATAGATATGCATACTGATCTGCGGCTACCAAAGTTTAGTCGATGCAAGCCATACTACATACCAGTAATTTGTAGGATAGCTTATCAGGTCTTTGCATGCAAAACATTCTGAGAATGTTCTCCAAATTCATACTCAAAATCACGCAATTTGATTGGCCAATCAAACTGTATGAGAATGGAGTATATAATTATATCAAACAGCTTGCCAACTGTGGCTACTAAAGTGGGTTTACTTAAAGCAAGCCAAATAATAGCTTGTAGGAGGGCATATCAGAATCCACAGTGTTTTATGTTTTGCCAAAGAATTACATGTACCAAACAGCTTGCCGTCAGTGACAGGGGAATATGGAAGAGGCAGTTACGTAAAGCATTACATTAGTTGGTTTATGAAGCATACAGTTACATGGTATAAGTCTCTATACGATACACAATATGATCATATGAACCCATATCTGATAAAACACGTATTATATAGCTATCATTGATTTGCAAGGAATACATGCCGTACGCGACAGTGAAATACCGTGTGTATTTACCCCTTCTATAAATTCATAATGTAAACGCACATTCGACGTACATTGTATTGCGTTTACATCCCAATACAATACATTATAGACATGTGATATCGCGCGATGTTGTTGATTCGTTAAAGTTTGCAATGTCGCTGTTCCAGGAATTGCGACAAAATGACATAAAACAAGATTACATGTATTGTTAATTTTAACGCCATATTTGGTTATTTACAGTTTTTAAACTAGCAGAAAATGCTGTGTAAATATAAGTAATAAAACCATGGGCTGCTGCATGTACTGGGGTGTACAATACATTTGGTCTGTTTAAAGTTTGCGACGCACTTTAAACAGACCAAATGTATTATGCACCCCAGTAAACGCAACAGCCCATGGTTTTATTCCTTAATTGAAATTCTCTATATCAATTTGTCTTGTTCATCCAGCCGATCTTCCCAATACCAACTCGAGCTTTCCTGCCCCAAGTATCAAGTTACTGTACAAATGTTATATATTTACCACATTTCTATTCATTACTGATAATTATAAAGTTGGCACACACCGTAAATTGAATCTGGCAGTTGTCATGGTATTTTTAATGTAATTTACAGAAAGTTTTCTTGTACATTAGCAGCAAAAATGACAACTAACAGTGTTTTTGTCATCAGATATGGGTGTAAGATACATGGTTGATGAGTGAGCTACTGCTTATAGTGGAATTTGATGACACCATAACAGTACATACCAGGGGACTGAACAGGGCAAGTACCATAAATACCCTAAATATTCGGACACAATTTATTCTGGGAAACACACATCAACCCTTACATCGCTATCTTAATTTGTTGTCATCTGCTATTTATTTTTCCATTTTTATCATTAAAAACATGCTTTGACAGCACTTTAGAATAATTTACGACATGCTTTGGCAGCATTTCAGAATCATTTCCATTGGAAATGATTCTGAAGTGCTGTCAAAACATATTTTCATTGAGAAATAAGGTAAGATAGAAAAGCAACAGCAGACAACACTTGTTGTGTGTAGCGGTCTAAGGGTTAGTATATGGTTTCCCACAGCAAGGAACATCTAATATGTACAGCTAGTAGGCCTACAATAATACTGTATTTAAATACAATTTGTTCTGATGTCCAAATATTTAGGGCTATTATGGTAATGCTGTAGAACTTAGTTCATAGTGACAGGGCGATGATGTGGAAAGGTGACTACCAACAATTTGGATGAAAAAATGGAAGTGAATGAGTTTAACGTCCCAGAAACAACTTTGGTAATATAGAAATGGGTCCCTGGTTTAAAGTCTCATCTGATAGAACAGTGGGATGGAAATACTTTAACCATTAGACCGCTACGCACAACAATTGTCGTCTGCTGTTGCTTTTATAGCGGTGTAAGGGTTAAAAGTATTCTTTCACGCCCAGGAAGGGGATTCAACTCACAATGTTCTACGCATAGACCACAACCTATTACTCAATTTGGAGGAAAATATGGTGAAAGAAATAGCAGTTTGTACAATGAATCTCTGTCTGGTTAGTATAAATCGTAATCTTCTTGCTCGTGGCCATCCTTTTTTATGAGATAAGCTGGAGACACAACTCATAATTATGTGGCAGTGACTGGAAAATTGGCGCTTATGAGATTTATGACCAGCGTAGCTCCTGATCAAATAGAACACTCCTGTAGCCCGATAACAATTTATATTGTTTGCTAGAAGTGTGACAGGCGCTTCATTGATGGAATGGCAAACAGTGCAGATCCTGATCAGACTTGGATGCGCAGGCTGATTTGTATCTACACTGGTCACAAACGAAACCTGTAAACCCAATTTCTCCCGTGACTGCCACACTTATCTTTAATAAACTTTCTGAAGTAATATGATATGTTGTAGGATTCTTAATGGGTTTGTGGTTTATTAAGCATTCTTTGGCAATGCCAACCGACAATGGGCAGTCTAAAAGACATGCAGGGATTCAACCAATGACAAATAATATTCATATCGAACAAGACATTTTTGCACCATGCATCTGCGAACATAAGATGTGAATTACTATATTATGGGGGTTTCTATGGGCCGATAAATTAGTTACCTTTAATTACTAAACTACACAATAATAGAAGAGTCATGCTTTACATACCGCTACATCCTGGGCACATGGAAATGGGAGAAACAATATGTAGCATGATCTCTCTGTTGGACACATACATGTACATTCATTATAGGTAATCTGGCTTGGCTAGGACACGTAGGAATTATTTTTAAAGTCGAAGAATTCCTACCATTTCCGAGTGGAGCGTTGATAACGTTATAACCAGGCTAAGTATTTTCATTTGGTATCAACATTGATACCAAATTAAACTAGATTGGTCAGTAAGCGAGGCTTACGGAATACCCCCCACCCCCCGTGTGGGCCCAGGTACCCCTAAATATGTAAAACAAAATCCAAGTGTGTGGGCTTGCGATCTTGACTCTGAGCTTAGCGGGGGCGGCACGAACGTGAATTTGTCACAGGGTGGTAGAGGTCCATTGGAGCAATGCGTGTGTGAAATGTGAAGCAGATCCAAGCAAGGAAATAGAAGTTATAACCGATTTCTCTGATGTTAAGTTTTGTAAAGAGACTAAGTATGTGACCTTGACCTCGAGATCAGCGGGGATTTGTCACAGCATGATAGTAAAGCCTTAGAGGAATGCATGCATGAAATATTAAGAATTTTCGATGAAAGAAATAGAAGTTATAACATATTTCTCTGATGTTAAGTTTTGTAAAGAGTTGCGACCTTGACCTTGGGATCAGCGGGGCTGGACAGTCGTTGATTTGTCACAGCATGATAGTACAACCTTAGAGGAATGCACGAGTGAAATTTTTAAATTTTTCGATGAAGGAATTAGAAGTTATAACTTATTTCTCTGATGTTAAGTTTTGTAAAGAGACTAAGTATTTGACCTTGACCTTGGGATCAGCGGAGGTTGGACGGTCGTGGGTTTGGCTAAGCATGGTAGTAGATCCTTACAGGAATGCATGTGTGAAATATTAAGCATTTTAGATGAAAGAAATAGAAGTTATAACAATATTTCTCTGATGTTAAGTTTTGTAAAGAGACTAAGTATTTGACCTTGACCTTGGGATCAGCGGAGGTTGGACGGTCGTGGGTTTGGCTAAGCATGGTAGTAGATCCTTACAGGAATGCATGTGTGAAATATTAAGCATTTTAGATGAAAGAAATAGAAGTTATAACAATATTTCTCTGATGTTAAGTTTTGTAAAGAGACTAAGTATTTGACCTTGACCTTGGGATCAGCGGGGGTTGGACGGTCGTGGATTTGGCACAGCATGGTAGTAGAGCCTTACAGAAATGCATGTGTGAAATATTAAGCATTTTTATATGTTATAACATATTTCTCTGATGGACGCACGTACGCACGCATGAACGCACACACAGATGCACGGACAACCCGACTCCAGTATACCCCCCACAACGGGGGGTATAAATACATAGCCTGGTATTCTATTTATCAGGTAACATTTTACACTATGGAATGAACACCATAAAAGGGTTTTCGTTTAAAAGAATATGGACTTGTTTACGTTGCTCATTATACAGATATCATTTGGTAACATCATGTGACATTATTCCACCAAGGAAATGTCAGTTTTGAATTCGCTGTCAATTGTATATACAAATGTATGTATCTAGTCAATATAAGATACGACACTGTGTTATCAGTCAGTATGTATTTGCCCAATGTATGTATCTAGTCAATATAAGATACGACACTGTGTTATCAGTCAGTATGTATTTGCTCAATGTATGTATCTAGTCAATATAAGATACGACACGGTGTTATCAGTCAGTATGTATTTGCCCAATGTATGTATCTAGTCAATATAAGATACGACACTGTTATCAGTCAGTATGTATTTGCCCAATGTATGTATCTAGTCAATATAAGATACGACACTGTTATCAGTCAGTATGTATTTGCCCAATGTATGTATCTAGTCAATATAAGATACGACACTGTTATCAGTCAGTATGTAATTTGCCCAAGTATATCTAGTCAATATAAGATCGACACGTGTTATCAGTCAGTATGTATTTGCCCAATGTATGTATCTAGTCAATATAAGATACACACTGTGTTATCAGTCAGTATTTGAATGCCCTATGTATCTATCAATATAAGATACGACACTGTTATCAGTCAGTATGTATTTGCCCAATGTATGTATCTAGTCAATATAAGATACGACACTGTTATCAGTCAGTATGTATTTGCCCAATGTATGTATCTAGTCAATATAAGTTTATACGTACACTGTTATCAGTCTGTTATGTATTATTTGCCCAATGTATGTATCTAGTCAATATAAGATACGACACTGTTATCAGTCAGTATGTATTTGCCCAATGTATGTATCTAGTCAATATAAGATACGACACTGTGTTATCAGTCAGTATGTATTTGCCCAATGTATGTATCTAGTCAATATAAGATACGACACTGTTATCAGTCAGTATGTATTTGCCCAATGTATGTATCTAGTCAATATAAGATACGACACTGTTATCAGTCAGTATGTATTTGCCCAATGAAGCTTGTTACCTGATAAATACAGACATATGATAAATATACCAAATATATTAAATGACTTGATGAAGTGGAGTGAATAATTCATGGTGAAACAGGTCAGAGAAGTAATAATGCATAATAATCGATACATTAGAATAACCAGCCAATGCTGGCATGTTACAACAATGCTTAACCCCTTCACTACTACATACGTCTATAGCAGTTACAAACAGTGTAGATCCAGATGAGCCGGCTCGTAACGAGCCGTCTCATCAGTATCTTCACTTTTTGCAAATTTGTTTCTTTAATGGTTTAACGGCCTATCAACAGCTAAGGTCATTTCAGGCCGGGGCCTTTTGCAAGTAATTTTCATATTTTCTCTTTGACAACGTTATAAGCGGTTTCTAAGAGCAAATTTCACATTTTTCGAAGAGAATGTAATAAACAATTTATTCCACTACCGTTTTTATAATACCGGATTTATTTCCCTCGACATCTGTAAATCCGACAAAGAAACTTGTGCTCCACACTCATTTCTTTATCGAATTTCCAGATGTCTCGGGAATTAAATCCGGTATTCCAAAACGGTAGTTGAATAAACTCTATTGCTTCATTATATTCAAAGATAATTAGGATGTACGCTACGGAATGAATGTATTTGCGACCGCTGATTTCTCCCTTTTTAATAGTTTTCAACAACATTGTAGAAAAGTACCAGTTTATGAATTAATATCATGACATTCCTGACACCCATGGATCTGCATTGCATAATGGAAAAACACAGACAAAAACATAAGAGATTGGAACCCACAGATAATTTTAAAATTGTTCAAGCGATTCAGATATGACCTAGCATCTTCATGACTTCCCACAATCCCCAGCATTACAACCCCAACAATCTTACATACCTTGCGTATCTCTGGGTTGATGTTTGCGACCTTGACATTGGCCTCCATGGCGTCGAACATGACGTCGAGGTGGCTCACTCGCTCCTGGAACTGGTGCCACTCGGGCACGATGATCACGAGGTTCTTACGTTTCCTCTCCGCGTCCGACTTCAGTTTCTCCCATACCTCCTGTTAGAAGAAAATATTGTCATCAGCTGATAAACTTTGTACGACTAAAATGTTCATACGTGCAAATTTAGGATCGTCTGGAAATTTCAATTGATGGAAACCATTGTAAGAAACCATTGTAAATGTGAAATTTACAGCCTATCATAATTTTTCACTTACAAACATTTTAGTCGCACAAAGTTTAGTGAAACGGCCCCCTGGTATATGTAAATTACATATTATGCAGCCTATGCTCAATAAATGTAAATACAATAATTGTTTACAAGAAAACATTCTTAATGTGAAATGTGAAATCAAAATTTTGCACTTATGAACATTTTAGTCGTACAAAGTGAAACAGCCCAAACATTTTGTGTTCATACATCAACTGATTGATCAAATATGCACAATTTCTTCTTCTGTGGAATTTTTGGCAGGCGAAATGTGTAGACATCGCTACAGTGATCGAATGGCAGATGCAGTCTGATCCGGGCCTACACTGATCATTCATCTTATGATAGATCCATTTTCCCAGCTGGGGTCCACATATTTGTCTGAGAGAAGCAGGTTGATCGCGAACATGCCATATCTATTGCTTCAACTAGAAATGGACGCTTGTCGATAAGCGCATGTGTATCCCCCTCCCCAGATACACAAGTAGTTTGAAAAAAGGGTGTTCGAGTTATGCTCCGGAGACAAAATCAGTGACAGAAAAACAAAGGGAGATAACTAAAGAATTAGTGATGCAAGAGTTGTCATTCTTGCGGGACACACCTTTAGGGTCGTGGTCTATGCATGTGTGAAGTTTCATGAAAATATTCCAAAGGGTGTTCGAGTTATGCTCCAGACACGAAATCAGTGCACGAAACAACAAAAGGAGATAACTAAGAAATTAACGACGCAAGAGTTGTCATTCTTACGTGCGACACACCTTTGGGTCGTCTTCTATGCATGTGTGAAGTTTAATAAACTAGAAAATGTGTTCATAGAACACGGATGTCCCACATATCGCTTTGATAATAAATGAGGCCAAATTGCAAGTCAAAATTTTCTTTTCTTTTACCTGAGCGTTAAAGTTTTTGAAGCACCAAGTATGTGACCTTCACCCTGGGCTTGGCGGGGGCAGGACAAACGTGGATTTGGCACAGGGCGGTAGAGGACCATTAGAGCAATGCATATATGAAATATGAAGCTGATCCGTGAAAGAAAACAGAAATTATAAGATATTTACCTGAGCGTTAAAGTTTTTGAAGCACTAAGTATATGATGTTAACCCTGGGCTTGGCGGGGTGGGACGAACGTGGATTTGGCACAGGGCGGTAGAGGACCATTAGAGCAACGCATATATGAAATATGAAGTTGATCCGTGAATGGAAAGAAAAATTATAAGATATTTACCTGAGCATTAAAGTTTTTGAAGCACCAAGTATGTGACCTTGACCCTGGGATTGGCGGGGGCAGGACGAACGTGGATTTGGCACAGGGCGGTAGAGGACCATTAGAGCAATGCGTATATGAAATATGAAGATGATCCATGAAAGAAAACAGAAATTATAAGATATTACCCTACCCGAGCGTTAAAGTTTTTGAAGCACTAAGTATGTGACCTTGACCCTGGGCTTGGCGGGGGCAGGACGAACGTGGATTTGGCACAGGGCGGTAGATGACCATTAGAGCAACGCGTATATGAAATATGAAATTGATCCGTGAATGGAAATAAAAGTTATAAGATATTTACCTGAGCGTTAAAGTTTTTGAAGCACTAAGTATGTGACCTTGACCCTGGGCTTGGCGGGGGCAGGACGAACGTGGATTTGGCACAGGGCGGTAGACGACCATTAGAGCAACGCGTATATGAAATATGAAGTTGATCCGTGAATGGAAATAAAAATTATAAGATATTTACCTGAGCGTTAAAGTTTTTGAAGCACCAAGTATGTGACCTTGACCCTGGGATTGGTGGGGCAGGACGAACGTGGATTTGGCACAGGGCGGTAGAGGACCATTAGAGCAATGCGTATATGAAATATGAAGATGATCCATGATCCATGAAAGAAAACAGAAAGTATAAGATATTTACCCAAGCATTAATGTTTTTGAAGCACTAAGTATGTGACCTTGACCCTGGGCTTGACGGGGGCAGAACGAACGTGGATTTGGCACAGGGCGGTAGAGGACCATTAGAGAGCAATGCGTATATGCGTGTTCGAGTTATGCTCTGGATACAAAATCAGAGCACGAAACAACAAAGGGAGATAAGTAAACAAGAATTCCGCGGAATCAGATGCCTCGCCTTGTCCCGCCTTGACCTCGAGCCTGGGCCCGAAAGCAATTTTCACTGGCCCGAACATATTATACAATTATTGACTAGTGAACCATAGAATATCAGATTATATTCTATGGCTCACTAGTCAATAATTGTTTTATTATATGATAATAGTCTGTATATAGCACTTACGACCTTATGCTACTAGACAAAAATTGAAAAAGAATTTGAAAAAAAAAAATGAAAAAAAAAAATGGAAAAAAAGTTTAAAAATTAAAAATAATAATGCTTGCAACTGGAGCCCAGAATTTTTTTTAATAGTCCTATATTTATCTACATATATCTGCACAGGTCCACATAATGCCACAATATTTTCAACACAGTTTACGGAAATGTAATATAATCATTTATCTGTATAAATTACCTGTAAGTGGTCAGTGGTCAGTTGCACATGCTAGCACATGCACAGGTGAATAGTCTGTATATAGCACTTACGACCTTATGCTACTGGACAAAAATTGAAAAATAATTTGAAAAAAAAAATGAAAAAAAAAAAATGAAAAAAAAAAATGAAAAAAAAAAATGGAAAAAAAAAGTTTAAAAATAATAATGCTTGCTACTGGAGCCAGATTTTTTTTCCAGTCAAATTGAAAAATAATTTGAAGAAAAAAAATGAAAAAAAATAATGAAAAAAAAAAAAAAAAAATTACAAAAAAAAGTTTAAAAATAATAATGCTTGCTATTGGAGACCAGATTTTTTTTAATAGTCCTATATTTATCTACATATATCTGCAGAGGTCCACATAATGCCACAATATTTTCAACACAGTACCCAATGTAGTGATTTACCTGTATAAATTACCTGGTCAGCAGTGGTCAAGCACTGGACATCTGCACATGCTAGCCCATGCTTAGCACATGGTTCTCCCAGTTTCTATTGTTCTCTCTACAGGTAAGGTGTACAGAGCACACGAGAAAAGGTATACAGAGCAGACGAGAAAACAGGTCTTCATGCATTATTGTCCAGTTTGTAGAGTGCGCAAAACAAAAAAGGGAGATAACTGAAAAATTAGCTACGCAAGAGTTGTCATTCTTGTGCGCGACACACCTCCGGGTCGTGGTCTATGCATGTGTGAAGTTTCATGAAAATATTCCAAAGGGTGGTCGAGTTATGCTCCGGACAGGAAATCAGTGAGCGAAAACAAAAAAGGGAGATAACTCAAAAATTAGCTATGCAAGAGTTGTCATTCTTGTGCACGACACACCTTCGGTTCGTGGTCTATGCATGTGTGAAGTTTCATGAAAATATTCCAAAGGGTGGTCGAGTTATGGTCAATCAGTGCGCGAAACAAAAAAGGGAGATAACTAAAAAAGTAGCTATGCAAGAGTTGTCATTCTTGTGCGCGACACACCTTCGGGTCGTGGTCTATGCATGTGTGAAGTTTCATGAAAATATTCGAAAGGGTGGTGGAGTTATGCTCCGGACACGAAATCAGTGCGAGAAACAAAAAAGGGAGATAACTCAAAAATTAGCTATGCAAGAGTTGTCATTCTTGTGCGCGACACACCTTCGGGTCGTGGTCTATGCATGTGTGAAGTTTCATGAAAATATTCCAAAGGGTGTTCGAGTTATGCTCCGGACAAGAAGTGTCTGCGGCGGACGCGGACGCGGACGCGGACGCGGACGCGGACGCGGCGCGCTGTCAAATCCATAGTATCCCCCGACGGAGTCCGGGGGATACAATTACAGATGTAAACATAGGCCTTTCACAACCAGTTCATTCATTGACCATTCATTGACCATTCACTGAAAGAAAGCTAAGCCTGTGTTTAAGCTGTTTTGATACTCATAATTTGGTATAATTCATTTTTTACAAGCATATCTCTCGGGGCTTTTAATATGGACTGATCTTCGGTGGCATCACAATCAGAAATATTATGGGTATTTTTCACAATTGAGGCAAAACTATTTTTTTTTATTTACTTACATGCACCAACCATATTCAATTGTTCACTATAATTAAATGTAATTTAGTGACTATTTGGTATTACCATGTTAATTATTTGATATTCAATATCGATATTGCAAATTTTAGTTTTTCACAATTTTTGCGAAAATTCTGCGTATTGTTCACAAAATCAGAAGGCTCAAGCCCCTTCATAATTTTTGGGGAAAAAAGGCGCTCCTTCCAATATCAGATATCGTACCTTCAGGTAGGTGACCTCCTCACGGATCCTGTGGCACTCAGGGTTGTCGGTGTCGTCCAGTTGCCAGGCGATACCGTCTCCCTGCAGCACAACACCATCAACCCGCACCGCCAACTTCTGTACATTCACGTCAATGTTCTACAACACACAACATCGAGCTAGCTTATTTGTTGCTGTGACTGAAGAAATTGGGCTTACAGGTTTTGCGACCAGTGTAGATCCAGATCAGCCTGTGCATCCGCACAGTCTGATCAGGATCTACACTGTTCGCCATTCCATCAATAAAACACCCGTCATGCTTCTAACAAGCAATATATAGATCCTTATAAGGCTAAAGGAGTGTGCTATTTGACC
The DNA here is from genome assembly GCA_029237695.1 of Conchocele bisecta. Taxonomy (NCBI): domain Eukaryota; kingdom Metazoa; phylum Mollusca; class Bivalvia; order Lucinida; family Thyasiridae; genus Conchocele; species Conchocele bisecta. Next base: position 201,384,203 of record CM055265.1, on the reverse strand, counting down.
AGGAGCTACACTAGTCACAAATCCATAAACCACATTTCTGCAATCATAGCCTCATTTGAATAGTGACAGACATCAAGATGGTTTTATTATTTATATACTTTATTTAATGATGTTCGGTTAATTACCAAAATTATATTATTCAGTGAAATATAAATTTATCCCGAGGTTGAAATTTGTATTTTCACTGTTTCAACCATGTAAGATAGATTGCTAGAAATATATTAACCCATTAGCGACGGGATACAATTATAGTAGTATGAAACTTTTGAGGAACAAATTCCCTATTTTCTTTGTTTCATCTCAGATGTATATGTTGCTACCACTCATCTGAACCGTCTTGACGAGACGGTTCAAATGAGTGGTAACAATATATACCTATATGGAGTAATAAACAAATTATTGAGATTTTTCAAATAAAATGATTGAGTCCTTAGGCTGAAGTGGGTTAATGAACTTCATCCGGCATTAACGTCTATGCAACATAAAGTATTTGCTATCTAAATTGATTTAAATTGTTATTCAATAAAATATGTTTATATTAAATGGTGTATTTTCTAGAACGGTGAACCCTTTAGTAAAAATATGTCATTAAGTGGTCACAAAAAAAAACCTATCACTGAAAGCAACAATATCCTATGCAACTGACCTTGGCATTATCCTGAAGGTCACCGACGACGTCCTTGGGCAGGATGTCACCGTTGCATATGACTTGTCGCTGGTAAGCGTCCAGTAGAGCCAGGGTACCGTCGTGCAGAGTGTGGAACTTGATCGGCACATCCGAGCTTTGCTCCAGACTCACATACTTAGTCTCCACAGTCTTCTCCACGCCCGAGTCCATCACCGTGGTTACAGTCGACTTGGTGATCGTTGTCTTTACAACATCCGCCGTCACTCCAGATTCTTGCGACGTGATTTTCTCCTGTAATATAGTTTATAATCAGCACAAAAGCATTTTCCTTTAACCCTTTCAACTGTACAGACATCTATAGCGGTGTTTACAAACAGTGAAGTTCCAGGATCTGCACTTTCAACAAGTAATGTTCATATTTTCTTAGAAAAAAAAAATCCCCTTTTATAAATGGACTAGTCTTTAAATCACTTTACGACGATTGGATTGGTTGAAAAAATTCATATCATAGTCCATTCTAGTTATGTAGGGTTGAAAGGGATAATAAAACAAGAGGGCCATGATGGCCCTAATTCGCTCACCTGACTCCATGAACACCAGAGGAAAATGTGACATTGAGTTCATGTGTTTTAAAAAAATTGTGCTATTTTTAGATGGCAGTCATCTTGAATTAAGCGATGACTCTCATTTTACCAAATCTGAAAATGCTTCACCCAAGGATCTTAACTTCCTATGAAGTTTGGCCAGCATCGGCCTTGTGGTTCCTGAGAAAAAGACGTTCAAAATCTTGAATAAATGGACCTTTTGGTGGCCATCATGGATGACATAATCATCCGATTCTGACAAATATTGCACCAGAGCAATCGCCTCATCGATACCTTCAATATGATATATGACATGAGCATATTCGGTCAAAAATAAAATTTGACCCCAATTTGACCCCACGGGCCACGCCCATTTTTGACCCCGGGGTCACCATTTTCACAACTTTGAAAGAGCATTGTACATCGATCATTCCTACCAAGTTTCGTCGAAATCCGGCTAGCGGTTCATGAGAAGATTTTTTAAGAATTTATGCTATTTATAGACGGCGGCCATCTTGGATTAGCAATGCCCTCCATTTTAACAAATCTGAAAAGGCTTCATTCATGGACCATTTAAGTTTGGCTACCATGGGCCAAGCAGTTCATGTGAAGAAGAATTTTGAAATCTCTAATAAAAGAATGACCTTTTGACATTTCGGCAGCCATCTTGGATGACATAACAATCCTAGTTCGAGTGATCACCTCATTGATACCTTCGATTTGATATATAACATGACCATATTCGGTCAAAAATAAAAATTGACCCCAATTTGACCCCACGGGCCACGCCCATTTTTGACCCCGGGGTCACCATTTTAACAACTTTGAAAGAGCATTGTACATTGATCATTCCTACCAAGTTTTGTCGAAATCCGGTTGGCGGTTCTTGAGAAGAAGATTTTTGAAGAATCTGTGCTATTTTTAGACGGCGGCCATCTTGGATTACGTAATGACGTCATTTTAACAATTTTGTAATCCCTCCTACCATGACCATGAAGTTTGGTTACTATAGGCCCAATGGTTACCGAGGAGAAGACGTTTGAAAATGTTCACGGACGACGACGGACGACGGACACATTGCGGTAACGATAGCTCACATGAGCTTCGCTCAGGTGAGCTAAAAAGTCCTGTACAAGGTAACAATGAAAGGTTTTCATTTGTAATATTACACAATACAATAAGATTTAATAATTTCAACACTACAGACCACTTTCCAAATGTTGGCAAACAGTGTAGATCCAGATGATCCACTGTTTGTGGATATTTTCTGATTTATGACAAAAAAAACACACCTTTTTCTGATTAATCAACTAGTTCAAATGTCTACATGGAAGAGTCCATACCAGTAACTTATGGGTGAAAGGGTTAACCCTTACAATGTGGGAAACAAAAATTGTCGTCTGCTGCTGTTTTACATTTTGTCTTCTTTCACAATTATAACATGTTTTGACAACACTTTAGAATCATTTCCATTCTAAAGTGCTGTCAAACCATGTTGTTAATGAGAAAAATTGGAAATAAAAAATAAACAGCAGACGACAAAATTTAATTCAGCATTGAAAGGGTTAAAGTGCCTGTTTGGGATATGTTCCCCAAGAAGAAAGTATGCTTCATAGAAACCCATGTAATGTCATATCACCCGTTCACCCATTTATATCACCATTTCATGCCCAGTGAATATGGTGATGACCTATTCTTTGATTTCTAGATGCTGCAGCTTTCATTTGTACTCAGCTTGTCCGATATATACTGTTTATCTAACCAGGTGGGCTGATTGGGTCCTTACGTTAAACAAACAAGTGCGTGTAGCGAACCGAGTTTGTTTAGCAGTAAGACCCAATTATGAGGGGATTATTTCAAGATAATCAGCTTATCTGGTTAAATGAACAGTTTCTTACATTCACACACGGTACTTTATAGAAACAAAGACAATCAAGTGCAAAATATGGCCAACAGTTGAGTGAGTGAGTGAATAGGGTTTAACGTCCGCTTTTCTGACATAGAGGTACAAGCCTCAGGGAGTCTACACGCAGACGGGTCAACGGGGTCGTGTCCCGTGTCCACCTGTCCAAGGGGGGTAAATCCCAACTTCAGAACTCAATATTTACAATCAAAATATATATTCAGTCCTGAAATTAGAACAACCTGATCTGGTGCCAGGCCCTCGCCACACCAGCATCATTTATCCCATCCCCTAAAAGTAATAGGATTAGTGCTAATCTTACTTTTATATATGGGGCATAGCCTGACTCAACTCTCACATACAAGAAAGCCAAAAATGTACATGAGGGCCAAATCCGGTATAGTGGGTTCCGGAAAGTATGAACCCAATCGTTAAGCCAGTTTAGTCGCCTTTTACGACAAGCAATGGCTACTGCAGCACTATTCTCAGGATCAGTTGATCCCGCCCCGGTGCCTGCACGGGGCGGCCAACAGTTGAAAGAATTAATTTCCGGAGGCGGGCCGTAGTGAAGGCGATTGTCTCATGATTCAGTGGGTGTGTCTAATCAACATGATTTGATTGGTCGCCATATATGATAAACATGAGAGTGTTACTACTGGCACTCTACAGAACCAAGGGGTGTAATTTTATCGTTACATTTGTATAATTCCAGCACAAAAATATTTACACAATTCCCTAATTTATATTCCAGTAAACTCCCACGCCGAACTACTTTCCGTAACCGTGAGGCGCAGTTAAAATAATTCTTAAGAAAACGGAAAATAAACACATTTTCTTGATGAATTTATTTCAAATGCTGGAATTACAAGGAATGAATGGCCTTCTTGTGGAATTTATCGGGGATATAAACTTGGAAAAGTCGCGGGAATACTGGACGAGGCCTTAAAAAATTACAATTTTCGAAAAAAAATAAAAATAAAAAAAAATTCTCGAAAATTGTAATTTTTTATCGCTTCGTCCAGTATTCCCGCGAATTTTTCAAGTTTATACCCCGATAAATTCCACAAAAAGGCCATTCATTCCTATAGTAAACTACAGACTGAAATGTAAGAAATCCTATAAAGAAAATCGAGCAACACAATCAACAGAACACAAATCACATTTTGTAAACATTCAACATCATTTACTGAAAATATCGTAAATTTTGTAAATACTTTTCATGAGATATCGCACATATTCTTAGGTACAAAATCACATGGCGTGTCACATATCAGGGAACTCACACATTTATTGAGGTCCACTACGGCAAATACCCGGTACCCACCTTGAGCCCCTGAACCAGTTCGGTCCATCGCTGGTTGAGGTGGGTCAGCTCAGGCTCAACAAGACTCGTGTGGCGCTCAGACTTGCTGATCACCTCGACGGCTGCGTCTCTCACCTCGTCCACGTGGGTGTGCTTCTCACCACATTCACACTGTAGTGCCTGTAGAAAATACAATGTAAATGATGTTGCAAGTTGGTACGGACAGACGGACGGACAGACAGACGGACAGACGGACGGTCCAAACACTATATGCCACCCGTTTCTTCGAAACCCGGTGGCATAAAAATCTATTTTTTTATAAATTATGTAAATAAAATATTAAATTGGCAACTTTTTTGAGGGGTGGGTGTCGATAATAACCTGTAAATTAATGTACTTCAGCAAAATAAATGAGATACCTTGAGTTTGTCTGTCCATTCCTGGGTTATCTGTTGTTCCGCAGGCAGGTTGTTGTGGGTCGCCAGGGTGGACTCTGTCGCCGTCAGCCAATCCTTCAAGGTCATCAGGCGACCTTGAAACTCCACGAAGTGTCCATCAACCTCTGACATCTCAACCTGAAATACAGTCACACATACACAGACCAGGGGGCAATTTCATTAAACGTACGACTAAAATTATCGTAAGTGGACATTTAGGATCGTCTGGAAATTTCATGTGATGGATTTACATTTATTGAGCATAGGCTGCATGGCAGCCTATGCTCAATAAATGTAAATCCAGTATTTGTTTACAAGAAACCAGTGTTAATGTGAAATTTATAGCCTATCATAATTTTTCACTTACAAACATTTTAGTCGTACAAAGTTTAGTGAAACGGCGCCCTGGTATATGTAAATTACCAAGCAATATATGTTCACATCATGTTGCAATGTTTCCGTGTGAAATCAAGCACTGCAATAACATGTACACAAACCCAGCATATGTACCAGTAAATTGCCTGGCACTATGTTGCAACTTGTATTTACATTTTCGCAAGAAATTGAGACATTAAGCAGCAAATTGATTGGTGCACAACTCGCGTAAAGCCCGTCTGAATGAGTTTTGTATCGACTGGTTTCAATCAATGCTGTCTTTATCTCTTTAATCAAACAGATCCGAAACATGTCGCATTTTCTTTCAAACTGACAAAACAAGCCCGTTCATGTGTCTAACAATTCAAGCACAATATAAATTTCATTCTTTACGATTCAAAATAAATGTTTTACCACTCATTTGAACCGTCTCGGTGAGACGGTTCAAATGAGTGGTAACAGCATATACTGCCGTGGGGAAATGAAAAAAAATATAAAAAATGGATTGTTTTCTACCTGTGAGTCAGAATCATACATGAAATGGGTTACTGTATAGCCTGGTGTATATAAACATGTCTATTTATAGCATAATACAATTACCTTCATGTCCAATTAGGGATTCAATTAGTATACATCAAATAACAGTGACATTCAAACGCAGAGATGTATTAGGTAACTGGCTACGCATTGACCGATTACACCCTGCCTGAAAACAAAATGCTGAATGAGGCACTGGTGCTAACACAATGAATGGAACAGCCATTCAAAACTTAAAACTTCTATACTATTGTTTGTTTGGTCAAATTATGTCACATGATACTGAATGACTTCACAGTAATTACACAACAGAAAGGAGTCCTTCGAACGAAAACAACATTTTATTTGCACATTTCAGAATCTGAAATGTGCAAATAAAATGTTGTTTTCGTTCGAAGGACTCGTTTCTGTTTCAGAATATGCCTGACAAAGTTGCCTAATAAATAGAATACCAAGATCATATTCATTGATATCAAGTTTATCTAGCTTCACTCGGAAACAGTAGGAATTCCATCTGCGAGCTTCTGAATTCCTACAAGTTTGCAAGCATCGTCCGACTACACTTGTCAAAACTCATCAGCGGTAATCAGTATGTACGGAATCCAGAGACTACACACACACCTGTAGGCGGTCCATCCAGGAAGTGAGGCGGTCAGTGAGCTGTGTCCACTGTGCGGCCAGATTGTCCAGGTTGGTGCGAGTCTCTGTGAGCTGTCCGTCCTCTATAATGTCCACTAGCTGGTCAGTCAGTTCCCGCATGGACGGCAGCAGGGACTGCCGCTTCATCATCTCATCGTGGGTCGCCTGGAGTGGAACAAAATCACGGCTCGTGATTATAAAACCTTTTGAGCATGTACAATATCATGTTCAAAATGAGCAAGTTTGATTGGTTATGGCTGAGCTGCACTCAGTCTCAGCCATTAAAACTCGCATGATTTTGAGTGCTAACATGGTCAGTAAATTTTATAACCATGGAGCTGTGGTGGAATAATATTGTGGCCTGTGATTAGAAAACATACTCTCAGCCAATCAAACTAGGTTGTACATGATTTTGAGTATGAATTTTGGTATGAATTTGGAGAACATCCTCAGATAGTTTGGCATGTATTCAATGAGTGAAAATGTTTTAGAGTAAAATCAGTATTATAACCAAAGGTGCCAGCAATCTGTCAGTTGTTAGATAATCCTAACAATACATACACAGTGAGCACATAGATCAAATGAGCCTGGGCTCAGGTACCACTGAACAAACAAATAAATTGGTGTATTAACGGTGTTCAATTGTTGTGGGTGGGTATAACTGAAGTAACATGCATTGTATGTATTCATATGTCCCACAAATCGTGGTTCGGCTCAACCTTTCACAGCCAAGCCAAATTGCTCCACAGCATAAAGTTTTAAAAAATGAAAATAAGAATGTCTACAATATAAATAGCACACTTTCCCTATCCGTTACCTTGGCGAATGCTAATTCCCAGTCGACCTTGTAGTTAGTGACGACGAGTTGAATTACCCATGCAATTTGAAAAGAAATGTCCACAATACAAATAGCACATTTTTCCCTATCCGTTACCTTGGCGAAGGCTAGTTCCCTGTCGACCTTGTAGTTAGCGACGATGAGTTCGCGGGCGTCCAGCTCATGGTTGCTGCGATTGATGAAGTCCTGTACGGCCACCGTCTCCTTCCGCAGCTTCTTGGTCAGTTTCAGGGCCTTCTCAATCTTTGTCTTGCCTTCCGTCACCTGTAACCAGGATTAATTTATTTAAATTTATAAAAAAATATATTTTCTTCATTTCTCATTTAAAGTATACGTTGTTACCACTCATTTGAACCTCCTCGAAGTGACAGTTCAAATGAGTGGTAACAACGTATACTGCTCCGTGCATGATAAAGGAATTTGTAATTTTTTTTGAGCGAATAATTGTGGCCAGGGCCTTCTCTATCTTCGTCTTGCCTTTCGTCACCATAGCCAGAATTAACTATTCACAGGTATCTTAATTAACAAACTTTTTTTCATTTCTCAATAAAAGAGCATGTTATTACCTCATTTGAACCGGCTCAATGAATTCACCCACTTCAGGTATCTAAATTAACAATTGTTTTCAAATATCTTCATTTCTCTGTCAATGCCCAGGTACCTGATAAATCAACTACACTACGACACGTACCTGTAGCCTATTTCATCAACATTGCAAAGTATACTTTAGTAGCAAAGTATACTTTGAGGGAGAAATTTTCAATTTTTTGAAAAATTTATTAATTTTTATTATACTGAATTTATTACATTATCACAGCCATTTAATGGCTGTGATAATGTAATAAATTCAGTATAATAATTCTGCATACTTTTAATCATGAAATATATGCATTTGTTAGTTCTATGTGAAATAATGCATTTCTGGAAAAATAAATGATTACTCCCTCAAAGTATACTTTGCTAGTAAAGTATACTTTGCAATGTTGATGAAATAGGCTACATGAGCACCGATGACGTTGTACTGTTGTTTAAGGACGTCCAGCTGTTTACTGAGTCGGTCGGGGAAGTCTACCTACCATTATCAGTCAGTCAACGTGTATTTAGTCATGCCCAGAAAGTTACCTGATAAATAAACTACACTACAACACATATCTGTGCACTGATGACATTGTACTGTTGCTTGAGGGCATCCAGCTGTTTACTGAACTGGTCGGGGAAGTTGACCTGCCATTATCAGTCAGCCAGCATGTATTTAGCCAATGACCAGGTACAGGTAGTTACCTGATAAATCAACTACACCACGACACATACCTGAGAACCGATGACGTTGTACTGTTGTTTGAGGGCATCCAGCTCTTTACTGAGACGGTCGGGGAAGTCGACCTGACGTTTCTCCACGATCTGGCGCCCGGTCTTGATTACATATTCCACCTCCGACTTCAGTTCGCTCATCGTCGTGTAGAATTTCTACAACAGAGTCGATATGGAAGGGATATTGCCGTATACTGTGGAACCTCTCTAAACCGGACACTCTGCATTTTCAAAAATGTGCATACTATTATTAGTTAAGTCCACTAGTAAGTATTTATATATCAAAGTTACATGTATGTCAAAATAAAAATATGTAAACACATATATTACAAATAGTGAAGGTTTTCATTAAATTGCCACAATGCAGTTGAGACTGCGAGATCTGTAGCCTATTTCATCACAATTGCAAAGTATACTTTACTAGCAAAGTATACTTTGAGGGAGAAATTTTCAATTTTATGATAAATTTATTAATTTTTATTATACTGAATTTATTACATTATCACAGCCAATTTGGCTGTGATAATGTAATAAATTCAGTATACCGTATTCTTGCGATTATAAGACGTATTTTTTTTACTCAGATTTGTATCCCAGAAAGCCCCTGCGTCTTATAAATACATGTAGATACATGAGCATTTTTTTCCACCCGAAATATTGACATAAACGACCAAAAATAAAAAAAATAAAATGCGTTCCTATATTTGTTGTTGTTGTTAGTCTTTGGGGTAAAATCCGGTATTGGAATATTGGTTTCATATTCTGAACAGTTCGCGCCTTT